>JAQFVV010012432.1:1330054-1930054 GCA_028023455.1 Epiperipatus broadwayi
AAGAAGAAGAAGAATAAGAATAAAAAGAATAAGAATAAGAAGAAGAAGAAGAAAAAGAATAACAAGAAGAAAAATAATAATAAGAAGAAGAATAAGAAGAATAATAATAAGAAGAATAAGAAGAATAAGAATAAGAAGAAGAAGAATAAGAGGAATAAGAATAAGAAGAAGAAGAATAAGAAGAATAAGAATAAGAGGAATAAGAATAAGAAGAATAAGAATAAGAAGAATAATAAGAATAAGAAGAATAAGAATAAGAAGAATAAGAAGAAGAATAAGAAGAATAAGAAGAAGAAGAATAAGAAGAATAAGAATAAGAAGAACAAGAATAATAATAATAATAATAATAATAATAATAATAGAAGAAGAAGAAGAAGAAGAAGAATAAGAATAATAAGAATAATAATAATAAGAAGAATAAGAATAAGAAGAATAAGAATAATAATAATAATAATAATAATAATAATAATAATAATAATAATAATAATAATAATAAGAAGAAGAAGAAGAATAAGAATAATAAGAAGAATAATAATAAGAAGAATAAGAATAAGAAGAATAAAAAGAATAAGAATAATAATAAGAATAATAATAATAATAAGAAGAATAATAATAAGAAGAATAAGAAGAAGAAGAAGAAGAATAAGAAGAAGAAGAATAAGAATAAAAAGAATAAGAAGAAGAAGAAGAATAAGAAGAATAATAATAATAAGAAGAAAAGAATAATAATAATAATAATAATAATAATAATAATAATAATAAGAAGAAGAAGAAGAAGAAGAAGAAGAAGAAGAAGAAGAAGAAGAAGAAGAAGAAGAAGAAGAAGAAGAAGAAGAAGAAGAAGAAGAAGAAGAAGAAGAAGAAGAAGAAGAAGAAGAAGAAGAAGAAGAAGAAGAAGAAGAAGAAGAAGAAGAAGAAGAAGAAGAAGAAGAAGAAGAAGAAGAAGAAGAAGAAGAAGAAGAAGAAGAAGAAGAAGAAGAAGAAGAAGAAGAAGAAGAAGAAGAAGAAGAAGAAGAAGAAGAAGAAGAAGAAGAAGAAGAAGAAGAAGAAGAAGAAGAAGAAGAAGAAGAAGAAGAAGAAGAAGAAGAAGAAGAAGAAGAAGAAGAAGAAGAAGAAGAAGAAGAAGAAGAAGAAGAAGAAGAAGAAGAAGAAGAAGAAGAAGAAAAGAAGAAGAAGAAGAAGAAGAAGAAGAAGAAGAAGAAGAAGAAGAAGAAGAAGAAGAAGAAGAAGAAGAAGAAGAAGAAGAAGAAGAAGAAGAAGAAGAAGAAGAAGAAGAAGAAGAAGAAGAAGAAGAAGAAGAAATAGTAGTAGTAGATGGTGGAATACGTAAGGACATCTTTTTGTTATTATTTTTTTAGCTGTTTTATTTTTTAGATATTTAATATTTACCTTGTTTTTTTAATAATCCCAAATCATATTTTTTTATTATATATATAAAAGTCTTTAAAAATATTCCATATTATTTATAAGAAATAGTAGATAAAGCAATAAATTATTAAATGATTTTTAAAATGGAACTGAAAAAACACAGAAAATAAAAAAATATTCAATTTTCTGAGTTATATAGCATAGACAATTTTAATTATTTATATTATTAGTGTACATAAAAATATACTAATATAATAAAGAAATACAATAAAATAGTCAACAACGTGTATTTAAAGTACTTAATTTATCAATTTAATCAAATCATCATTTATTTATATATGTCTGTGTATATACATACATATTTCAATATTTATAACATTCTTTGTGTAGTAAAGATCAAAAGATCCTTGCTCTTTAGTAGGTATGTAAATATAAATAATTTATATCAAGCTTAAACAGACTGACAGTTGCTTATCTTAACTCTTGTCTATTTACATTCATGCATATTTACTTGTTTTGTTTATTTGTGACATTTTCCTCAGAAGAAAGAAAAATAAACCCATATATTACAAGCTTAACAAATTTAAAATAATACATTATACAGAAAAACAATCTCTAAAGTGTGACAGGTATTCATAATACAAAAAATTCATGTAAATACTAGTTTATAAAAAGATAAACATAACAACATTTACTGATCAGGTGACCGTTTCTATTAATAAATGATGAGAGGAAGGTGAAATTATGTATAAAATGCATTAAAAAGATTTTACTTTTTAATTGAAAAATAATACATTTAAGATGATTTTAATAAAAATATAATGAATTACATGATACTATTTTTAAGGATATGAGTCAGAGGCACACAAAGGTACACGCAAAGGGCATTTAAATGGATCCTTGCCATTCCTGTTTAATGAATATTCTTCAACAGTGTACAATGAGCTATCCAACAAAAAACTATTCAAACTAACAATTTCATGTGTTTACAATATGATTATAGATTTCTCTTTATTTTTCTTTTATATTAATTCCATTTTCATAATCGATTAAAAAAATTTGGACAATAAAAAACCTTTATCTCATTAAAAACTATTTACATGTGTGTGATTTATAAATTGTATAAAAGCAATACTTTAATAAATGTGAATGCCATCTGTTACTTTCAAATAAAATAAATTAATGCTGTATAAAGTTATATAATACATTTATTATATGTGTATTTATGGTAAGATTTAAAAAAATAGAATTGTTTATAATTCTTACTTAGTCACAATACAAGTATACTCATGTGGCTTACTGACTACAAAAACATCATATTTAATATTTGTAGGTGATTCATCATTAATATTTTCAAAATTAAAAAAAATTATGTTTAACATTCAAATGATTTCATGTCTGCCTTCCGTTTAAAACTATTAAAGTAAAAAAAAGAGATTACTCTTTAACAAATCCTTATTTTTTAATTTTTAAAAATAAATTCATATATATAATAAAAATATTATTAGAAAAAAAATCAACACAAAGCATTTTCTGTCTGACAGCATTAAAGTTTTTAGTAGTTCTAATATTTTTCAAAAAATAAAATATGTTCTATAAAACTATATATAACTTAATCAAAAATAAACATTTAATAATTGAACATAAAAAATATATAAATGAAAAATAACTTATTGAATAAGCTCATGTAGTGCCTGTTTATGTATATATTTTTATTTCATCCAAGTTCCCTCCTCCCCAATCAAAATGCTTATTGCTGACACCCATGCACAATATCTAAAATTTAAATATTCTATTATTGAATGATTGGTATCCATAAAAAATACATAAAAATTAGCAGTTCAAACATAAAGTGTATCAGATTGATGAAGCACACAACAGTTCAAGTGCAATGTAATATGCAGCTACATGTGTGGTATTTAACTGCTTACAAAAGTCTAGTGTTTTTACTTGCATCATATTTTGTGATTAATGATATTTAAACTTCCAACCATTCATTAACACCACTAAGGTTAGACACTATTTTTTTTTCTGTTTTATTTTTTAATGAAATAAAAATTACTCTTCATTATATCTTTAATTCTTTAAAAAAAAGTTCAGTGTAAATTTCAAAAATGAAAGTAATCGAAAACCTCAACTATTAACTTAAAAAAAAAAACATCCATTTTGTCAGAAAACACATTATGTCTATATTTTTAAAGTGAATTTTTGTAAAAAAAAAAAAAAATTTAAATAATAAAAATGTTCTTCAAAATATTAAAAACCAATTTTAAATTATTTAAAAAAATGACAAAAAAAATGAAACAATTTGGAGACAGTTACAATTTGATATTACATAAATTTATATTTGATTTACTCTGCTAAAATACTATTTCAAAAAAATAAAATCTCAATGCAAACAAATCATACTTATAGTATAAAAAATCTTGAATTATTTTACAAAAAAATAATAAAAGAGATTTGCGTTGTCATAGTTTGCTATCCAGAAATTGTCTATTATATACATTTATCATTTAATGTCTTATTTTACATTGAACTAGGGAGCAGTAAATGCTCCAGCATTTCTTGTTCAACAATTTTATCTAAATAAACAAAAATAAAATGTACCAGGTTCGATCCATTGTTGCTTGCTCTTACTCTGCAAGCTTTGTTTAGCTGTGTTTAAATCCAGTTTATAATACATTTATAATCTTATTTAATTATAAATATGATGTGAATAAACCAGCACATTCGAGCAAAGTGGAAAATATTATTGATAGCAAAGCTGTCAATACTACCCACGATCAGACTGAGCTATGCAATGCATAACACAATCACATTTCCAGATTGTGACCCACCTTGGCTGCTAGATTCAAACTCCTACTATCCAAACACATTATTTGTTTTGGAGTAAACCCCGGGTGCCATGTAGTCTAAAACTAACATGTTCGGACAGTAGGCTCATAATCCAGTGCTCAAAAAATCCCTTAACTAGATCAGTCTATTTTTTAATTCAATAACAAAATATAGTTTCAATTAGTAGTGAAAAGAATTGACCGACAAATAAAGCTTTAATTTCAAAGAAAGAATTTATTTTAATTAACATTGATTATACTAATTTTAAATATTTTATCAATCTTATTTACTAATATAACACAAGCACATATATAATTTGCACACTATAATATCTTATGAAAAAGCATTAAATAATATTTTAAATTTAAAATACCATGAAATCAATATACTAGCACATGAATACACACAGCATTTTAAACACACATATTAATAGTTTATCTATGTATGTAATAGAGTTCTTAAACTTGACTCTTAAGGTTTTACAAATGCGATAGCTACTTTAGAAATAAGAAAATGTTATTACCTAAGATTTTGAATGTGAATACTTCTTGCTGTTTGCTATTTTTAATGAAGTATTTCTAACCGGTTAGATTTGAAGTTTTCTTGTGGAGATTTGATGCTGATTATTCTGAGGCATTTTCTTTAAGACAATTAGATATTGTGTGGCTTCAGGTTGTTATGCAGGCATCATTTAAGATCGGGTAGGTTGGCTGTTTTCATCAGACTTCAGGCTGGAGAAAGTCTTATGTTTTGTTGTCTTTATATTTTTAATTAGTAGCCACCACTGAGTGTTTTTTAATTTTTTAACTTTCATTTATTTTTTAATATGCATACATTATATTTACAGTCACATGCATATATATAATTTGAGATCCATTCACTATTTAGTTTTAAGATGACTTTTTTCTTTCTTTAAATAAATAAAAGAGATTTATGTTTTTAAACTTTTAACTTATAATTCAATTAATAATAATAAAAAAAAACTCTTTACTTCTTTTATAAAATTTTAACTTGATGCTTCTAAACAAACCCCCTTCCCTTCTAATTAATTAATTGTAACTTTTACTTCAACAACACTTAGACTTTTAATTTTACATTTATGAAACAAACTGCAATAAAATAAACTTTTAATTTTATGTTTTTCTTTTACTAAAGATTTTTATTTTAATAATATTTTTTTAAACAAAATTATTATGTGAAAATTTGTGAATAAAACAAAACTTTAACATTTTATTTCATAATCTAACTTCTTGGCACTTGAAATTATAGAAATCAATTTAACATCATTACATATTATATCTTTTGCATCTTACTATTATCAGTTTTCATCAATTTAACATTTGCAAAAAGTCTATGTATATATTTAATATTAACATATACAATTAAATAAAATACTTAAGAATTAATAAATTCTCATTGTCATTTATATTGTTTTTATTTTCATATGTCATAGCATTGACTGTGAGTCTGTCTGCAACCAACTACTTGCTTGCAAGGCTGATGTGATGACCTCTCAGCTAAAAATGCTTGATTTATATTTAGATTCACTTTTTTTAAGAGAGAGAGAAAAAAACAGTCATTGTTAAATTAAGATGAAACAAATAAAAAATGTACCTAACTTTTTTTTTTCTTAATAGTAGTCTATGAACTACAATACTTTAAATTTTTTTTTTAATTTTAGAAAAATATATATTTTACTTCATTCAGCTAATAAACACATAGTAATCATTAACAAATTCCATCACCTCCATTCCATCCAAAATAAGAAAAAATGATTCTGAAAAAAGTTTGTTTTGATTTTAAATATAAAAGAATTCTCTATTTTTATGAATTATTAAGAATGTATATACTATAATTTTTAGATTATAACATATAGATGGGTGCATAAATACATGTATATGTTGAGATATAATAATGTGTGTGTTTTAAAAGTTTTTATTTATGTAAGTTACGTTGATTTTTTTCAAGAATTGTAAATAAACAAAGCATGAATTATTAACTCTTATTACATACCATATAGTTTATATTTATAGAAATAGATAATTAAAAAAATATTGCAGTATAAATAAGCCTTTTAATTTGTTGATTGTTGAAAATGCCATATTTTCTTTTTTATATATCTTACATGATGTTATAAAAAAAATAACACGAAATATTAAATATTCCATAAAGCAAACATATCATAGAAACAATAAAGCTAAGCAAATATAAAAATAAAAAATAGAAAATTTAAACTTTTTTAATGCTATTAATTTTAAATTTATTTATTAATTGTAAATTTTGATATATTAGTTTTAGAATAAAAGCTCTTTAAATTATTTAAAATTATTCTACACAAAATTTATAAGAAAATGATATATTATAATACTTACTAACCATTATTAATAACAGGTTTTTTGACAAAAATTCTTTATAACTTTAACATAATGTAAATTGTGTTCAGAAAACATTCATTTAGGAAGCTTTCTTTTTTAACAAAATAAATATTAAATTATATGTTAATTTGTTTTCATATATTTATTTAATAACATTGATAAAGATAAAAAATAAAAATAAATTTCTAACTGAATTTATATACATGTGCACTGTTTGCAAAAACATATACATTGAAGATATTATAATTTTGTAAAATAATAATTAAAATATAATATTATATGATAGTCTTAATTTTTTTAAAAGTAATCTTACATTAGACAATTCATTTTAATATAATGTAAAAATGTAATTATCGAATTGAATACATTTAAAAGCATATCTTGTATATAAATTCTTTATATTTTTAATGTAACTTCTACAAAAAACAAATGAACTATATAATCTTATCATAATTGTGAAAATTTTGTTGAAAAGAGGAATAAATTATTTACAAATGATGTATCATACAATGCTGTTTTTTCCTACATTTTCTCAAAGACAATTTTTCTGACTATTAATTTCCAAACATTGATGGATGAGAGTGAGCAATGGAATCATTATAGGATACATTAACAAATGGCAGACAAATTAATATTTTTATTATTAATTCTCTAACAGGTTGAAATTTTTCATTGTTAACCCTAGTGGTAGTTTTTGTCAATATTCAATATTTGATTTTAATATTAACCTTTGTTTTATATTATAATTCAATAAATTGGACTTGATTTATTAGAGATGCAAGTTTAAAAATATTGAAAAAATAATAATAAATAGAATGCATAGTGAGAAAAAAGCATGTTTTCATTATTTGATCATAGGCAGGAAAGCAGCCAAATGAGAAACTCCAGAAATCAACAAAGACTTTATTGACAGAAATTTATTCTTAAATTGAGAATGAATAAATGTGAAGCCCTGACAAGCCTATAAAATTCTGTTTTAAAAATTAAAATTGTACTTACAATTTTTAGAATATTTTAAAAAACTCTAACATGCTGGCTATAAAAGTATTAGGATCAGTTTTTCAAGGTGGGATAATTGTATTGGCCATGGCTATTGTTACAGATATGATAGAATTTGTTAACTTCTATTTTTAAAAATAAACATATACATATAAAATAAAAGTATAATCATGTATACTTTTGTTTTTTAATAATTAGTATACAATTATTGTGTAATAAATTATGCAAAAATCAATTTTTTTAATATTCTAAAAATTGTCATGAAGTAATTTCACAAATGTATATGAAACCAGGTTAACAAATAACTAAATTTACCAAACACATGGATATTGGACTAAATAACTTTAAACTTTACTTCCTATTGGAAAATACTAATACATTCAGAGTTTTAAAATTAATACAATAATATTATGTTAATTATGTTTTTTAGCATCATAATGCAGAAGAATGATTTAAAGTGAAAGAAACTCCAAACAAATAATCACAAAATACACTTAATCTAATATTTAATGTGATATATATACAAATAATATTACTAATGATTTAAACTTAGTTTATAACTGAAATGATCAACATTTAATTTTCAACAATGACCTTTGATTTTATGTGTGTAACATATATTTTCATTTATAAAAATTATAAATTAATTGTTGCATTGTCATGTCTTGTATAGACTAGCAGAATGGCAAATCTGAAGCTAAAGATTACACAATCAATTCTCAGCTTAGTAATACAAATAAAAAAAACAATGTTAGTTTCAATTGAGTAGAACAGTCACATGACATATGAGCAGCTGATTATATGACTAGATAATGCATACCATTGTTATATTATTTTGTATAGGCAATCCTCATCAGGTTCAAATCATATAATTTCAGACATCCAATTTTCAAAAATTAATGAATCAAAAATACTGAATCAATGCTGACAGAGAAATCCCTGTATGTATTTGGAAACTGTATTTCATCATATATTCTAAGAAAGAAAAAGTTTTAAAAAGAAAAACCATAATTCATCATGATTTATAAGAATTCAAAGGAAAGGTACGCATGAATAAATTTATTACTTAAAACAATAATGAAAATTTTGAAAAATGAATTTTTATTATTTTTAAATTATATTATTATTTAATTAAAAAAAGAGATGATTTTATTAAATTATAAGAGTTTTAATTGTTACATAAAAGTATTGCAACATGCAAATCTATCACATAACAATCCATTTTTAAAGAAATTAAAAAACTATTAGGAATCATTTATATTTATATTTAAATTATATAAAAAAATATACTGAGTAAAAACAAATTCAAATTCTGAATGGATACAAGAGTGAATGTATATTTTATTTAAGTTAAAATAAAATATATTAACTTTATCATATTGAATAATAAAAAACTTTTTTATAATTATAAAAAAAAAGAAATTCACAATTCATGAACCAATTTAAAAAAAAAAACAAATTGTTGCTTTGTAATTAAAGAAAAAGAACAGAAATTTTTTACTTTGAAGATATATATATATATATATATATATATATATATATATATATATATATATATATATATATATATATATATATATATATATTAAAGGTATATGCCATTACATTAATTTAAAATTAGAATAAAAATGGTTTCAAGTTTGTAAATAAAAAAACTAAAAGCTAAAATTAAAGAATTGTTCAATGTACATATATATATTCGCACAGATGCAAAACTTTAAAAATTATTTTCTTTTTTAAAAAAAAATATTTGAACATACTTTTTTATAAAAAAGTACAAGATCTAAAGATAAAATATTTTTGTAAATGGAAATGATGTGTTTATTAATTATCGAAAAGCAAGCTAGCCTTTGGGGATCTTATATAAAAAAGTCAGATGAAATATAGATAAGAGAACAAAAATAAATTAGATGTCCAATAGAAGCAGCAATGAAGGCTCGGACCATAACGAAAAATTGGAACAGGAAACCATTGTTCAGTGAATCTGGACGATCGGTATAAAAAGAAAAATATTGAAATTAAGAACAGTTCCAGCTTGATTTTGTGAGAAGAGTGATAAGACACACTTGTTGCTCTCTCTCACTTATTTCAAATGAAATGACTGTAATACCAGGATTGAACCAGCTAAGGCCACCTTCAGATAGACTGGTCTTCAAATAAAGACTTCATGGGAATTGACACCAGGAACCGGGAGCTCTTCTACTGTAAGATATCAATGGAAAAATTTTACTACAAGTAATTAAGAACTTTAAAGATTTGACAAGCTAAACATGATTTTTTTAAATGAATTTTAATCTGACTTTTCAAATCAATTATTAATGTTTAATTTTTATACATTTGAGTTTGTTAAAAATCATTTCCATTTTTTTATATTTTTATTAATATTTGTTGTATAAATTATTTAAATGCATTAAATTTAAGTTGGGTATAGATGCTTGCATAGATTCGTTAATGTTTAATTATGTTTTTGTTTTCATGTTTGATTAGAATATATAGACATTTGGTAAATAATGATACCTTATGGTGAGTATCTAAAATGTATTTATTTGGATGTCTTTTTAGTTATTGGTGTCAATGCGGCATCTTATGATGAATGCCATTGGGTTTCTTGTAAATTTCCCTCTGCAATTCCATCAATGACTTTATATTTTGATCATTTATGTTTATCTTGAAATGTTTTTAACCATGTAATCTATGTAGCCAATCTATACTCAACATTATAAAACAAACTTTTATAAAATTCATATGTGCGAATTAATATAAATGTTAAATTTAAGTCGGGCATGAATGGCTGCATAGATTTGTAAAATTATATATGTTAGTTTAAGGGAAGATAATCTTAGGTTATTTGTTTTGTAGTTAAATTGGGTCAATGGATCAGATATATCGGTATAATTAGTAAATGTAGTATGAGGTCTGCCATGTGCAGGATTGAATTTTTATGCTGCACATCCCCTTTTTGCCTATGGAAGGGTATAGTAAGATGGAAAACACAGTCCTTTCCTATGGAGTTTTTTTATTGTTCTTCTTGCCAGACAGATGTAGCATTCCTGTCTGGATGAGAGTCAATGTCTTCTCTAACCTTGCTGTCCAGATGTACATTCCTGACAGTATGGTATTTTGTGCTGTCATATTCACGTTGCATTGAATACATCAATGTATCAGATGGATTGACGTCGGTTTGACTGTGAACTTTTGGCCTAAGATTAAATAAAGGATAGAATTTTTTTTCAAATGCAATCTATGTAGATTATTCATACTCGACATTCTTAAAAAAAATAAATTATTAAATTCATCTGTGAGGATGGTTTAAAATTTTAAAATAATAATTTAAATTAAAAGTTAATATTAAAATCTAAAATAATAAATGTTATTCCTCAAATTTTAAATATTATATATGTGCATTAATAAATGTTTGTGTATTAATTACTGGCAGTGGCTTTTATTTTTTTATAATTAAGATATAGATTAAATAAAGATATATAATTAATCTCTGTGTCTCCACTGAACTAGTGACTGGGGCTAATGGTCTAAATATAAAATAATTTTTTAACTTACATATCTGCCTACTCTATAAATTTTCCAGGTTCAAATGCCTGGTGGCATCCTGTATGGCAGATATGGTAAGACTGCAACTTCCATTTTTTTTCTGACCATTATATATATATATATATATATTACATGTTTTTTAAAAATATTTTATGGATTTGATGTACAAGCTATAATATATTTTGAATAGATATTAATAAAGAGAGGACATGAGTCCTTAATTAATATTCATAAATATAAATGAAATGACTAATAAGAATAAAAAAAAAGTAATTTTCTAATGCATGAAATACTATGCTGAGTAGTTCAAAGCAGTTGATGAAAGAATATAGACATGAACATTAAGATCTAATATAAGGAAATAGCTGGATATCTTCTAGATATAGAGGCATGTACCAATGTTATAATCATAGAGAATATTACAGAAAACATCAAAAAAATGGAACTGTAATTAAAGTATACTAAAGATGTTGACTGTGGTAATTAACACTAATATTAATAAATGACTTATGAAAATTAACATTACTTTTACCTTACTTTAAATATAGTATAATATATATATATATATATATATATATATATATTAATAGATATCGATTTAAAATTCTTTTTTTTTTTTAAATCTAAAACAACAATATAGCAAATTTATATTATTCAATATGAATAAGTAGATCAGTAATTATAACTTGAATTGATTAATATTAATAATTTTAGGAAAATAATTTAAAGAATGTATTTAATATTTACATTTTTTAAAATAAATGTCATTAATTGTATGGAAAGCTTTACTTGATATGAAAGACATTTACAAAAAAAAAAATGTTTATTGCAAGAAACATAGTATGCACTAATTCTTTTGCTGTGATTGTGAAATATGAATACTAAAATATTATCTAAATTGTAGACTGAACTTTAATAATTGCAATATACCCAGAATATATCATAATATAATGAATTTTTAAATTTATAATTGTTAAATTTAATTTTTGTCTTATTATTTTAATAAATTTGCATATTAAACAGAGCAAAACTCTCCATACAGTATTGCCACCTGTGCTAAACAGAGTAATCAATGGATGCCAGAAGGCTTGTGCATAAAATCCCTATCTAATGCCTACTCATCCAATATCCCCAGACTAGTTTCTGGCTTGTGGCCTTCATCAGTGAGGAGCTTTGGATCTGAGAGTATTGCATCTAGTGATCATGTGATGCTTAAATTTGCATATTATTATTAATCAATGAATTATTTGATTTATTTATTCTATAAATTACATTATTTATGAGTTATTGATTTATATAGTACAAATTAGATATTCATTAGATAATAAATCATTTATTTGGTGAATTGTTTGTTTACTAAATAAAATATTTATGGAACTTATAGGCCATTGGCACTATATAAATACATGAGTCTATAATGATCTGGATTATTATTATTATAAATTCATTTGTGCAAAATTAAATGTTATAGCATTGTGTATTGAATTTACATTTAAAACCCTTATGTAAGATAGACTATAAATTTAGATACAATCACATATAATTACTTTAGTTTAAATTATTATTCATTATATTTTGGCCACTAATAAGCTAACTAATTTTAATAATGATTTATGATGAGAATATTTATTATTATAATGGAATCAGAAATCATGGGACCAATAAAAATTATGCTACCTAAATTATACATGTTCATATACATTTTTATTTTTGTTGCCCAATTTTAATAGAATACATTATCAGTTACATTTGGCGTGCCCAATTTTTAGGACATGATAATCCAAACTTTTGTATTATCTACTATTATTATCTGTTACAGTATATAGTTTTTTTTAAAAATTATAGGTAATACTTTTATAAACTTATTGCACTATCTGTTTTCAAATGGTTGGATTTTTTCTCTTTTTTTAATTATATTATTCAAAGTTGAATAGTAGTTCAATTTAATAATATAATAAACAAATCTTTCTTTATTCACAAGCAACCAACTATTTTTTTTTTTATTAATTATGAATCTTTTAATGACAAGACACATATTATTTTAAATTTTATTAGAAATTCTAGAAAAACACTAAAGAAATGTTTTAAATAAAATTATATCTCTTGTAAAACTCATCACTCAAAGGGATGTTTGCTTGAAATGTTGTCACAGTTTGTTTGTGCCTGGAAAAGGTTAAATAAAGTTTAATTTTTTTTAGACATTCAGCATATAATGATAGAAGATGGAAATAGTCCCACATATTATTACACTCAAAGAGATATTTTAGTTTTAATATAATGTTCATTGAGTAAATTGTTTACTTAGAAGTGCTTAGTTGTTTTTTTTTGTTTAGATAAAATAAAATTACAAAATGTAATTATATTGAACATACACATAAGTGCTGATATCCAAATAATTACAAAATGATAAATGACAAAAAATGAGAAATTATCTAAGTAATGCAATTTTAAGGCAATTTTAAAAGATTTAATATTTTAAAATTGCTTTTACAATCGTGAATATAGGCAAAGTAATCAGACTGCAGATGTCAAAGGGAGCTAAGATCTATTTTGATTTTGTCAGCTTAGTTTTTAAAAAGTGATTATAATATACTTATGGAGAAATTAAAATAGAAGTCTCATTTGAAGTATCATAGAGTGAATAGTATACAAATTGTTATTTTGTTGTTAGAAGAGAATTCTCTCATAAATCTATATACTAAGGTAGAGACAAGTGTGTATATATTTTTTATCTTGTAAAAGTAGAACATGATAATTAGGTATGTTTAGTATGCCTCTATTTTATATAAATTTAAGATAAGTACTCAGCAATCTTTATACTGCCAAATTTAAAATATAGTATATTTTGAACAAATAACAATCCAAACTTTCACCAGATGTAGTAGCCTTATTAGTTCTGATAGAGTTCAAAACATTTGTTCTTTGTAAACATAGCATTAGTACAGGGTGAAAATTATTTCCCAAGTTTTATATTTCATTATGTTTAAACAAATTATGTAATATTAAACACTTTATGTAAAGCAGGGAAAATTATTAACCCAATTCATGATTTTAAAATAAAATTTATTAGTTTAAGTTAATTATAAATGAATTTCCTATGAAATCATAAAGAATAGATTTTTTGAACTCTAGTATAGTTAAGTTAGTGATACTTTTTATTTTGTTCAAACACAAGATTTTACGAGAGCATTGATTAATTATTTTATGGTGAGATAATAACTTTCAAAATAAATTATATATTTTAATGATGTAAGAATTCAAACTGAGTTATTAGAATAAATTATATTAAAAGAGTGTCAAGAATTGATCAAGTGTTGCTACATGGTCCTAGTAGTTTATTATATAGATATTGTAATTGTCTTCATGTAGAGAATTTATATCAATTGAATGCTGTAGAGAGTCGAAAATACACAACCCATTATTTTAATAAATAGCTTTAGTTTAATATTTTAATACAAATATTAATTAGTGTAAGATCATTAAATAATCCTATAATTAAATCACTGTCTTATATAATGTAATTAGCATTATATCGTTTAAACACCAATTTAGTTGCAAGGATCTCTTTAAGTTTGGAAAACCTATAAAGACTGAGAGATTTCCACAGAATTAACATTTTTGAATAAATGCATATGTATGTACGAATATATATATATATATAATGTATGTGAGATAGAAAACAAAATATATTGAAAATTTTGATACTAAATAATTTGGTTATATTTTTTTAATTATTCAAATAACAAAAGATATAATTTGATGCTAAAATAAATATCAAAAGAAAGCGAATATTCAAAATCATTTACATATTTTGCCCATCGGAATATTTTATTGCAGCGGAAAGAGGAAAATTAATTAAATTTATAAATACATTAACACGAAGCTTGCCTATAACAATCAAAATAAAGTCTTGGCATAATCAATTTCAGGTAGTAAATTAAATTCCGCGTTAAAGTCATTTAATTGATTTTCCTTATTCATATTATATCCTAGAGCAAAAATATATTTAAGCAATATCTTAGAAAAAATAATAATTCTGATAAATTAATTAACAAAATCTTTAAAAGGCAGACCCGCACATACGCAGACAAAAAACATAAATTTCATTATTATGAACTTTAACTTCATTTATTATTTGCGGTAAAAATAATTAAGTAAAACAGAGACTGAAAAAAATATTCGAAAAAATTAAAACCAGCCATATATCTATCGTTGGATGTAAAAATATTCATTTTAATTATCATTAATCAACATATATATATACAGGAATATATTTGAAACAAACATACATATAAATATAGCCAGCAAACCAAAAAAAAAAAGTTGGTAATATATATAAATGGCTCTTCTTACATATAAAATAAAAAGCTTTAGAAATATGAAATGTCGCGTAAAATGCAGTTCTCTTGTGATATAAAATTCTGTTCACTTTTATTCGTTAAAAAAATGTTTTTACTAGGTGAATTATGTTGGTTGTAAATATACATCTGAAAAAAAAAAAATCCAAAACAAAAAAAAGGTTGATCAAATAAATTATTTACATAGAAGTCGAGAAGCATCTTTATATATAACATTAAAATGCTTTATATACATATATCACGTTTAGTTTAATTGGGATATTCTCAAATTTTATAGAATTATAAATTATATAGAATTGCATTTACATAAAATAAATAAATACTTAAAATACTACGACAAAAAAAGAAATTTATTTTCGTTTAGATAAAAAAAAAAACACTTTCTCAAAATAAGTACAGTTTTTCTTTCTTGTTTGAGCGTCTTGGTAATATTAACCAGATGTCCAGATAAATAATTTCAATTGACTATAGGCTTACTATTTAGAAACAAAATCGAAGCTTCTTTGAAATGTAATACAGAGTCCAAATTTTAATTTCAGAGCCCTCTCAGTTACAATTTGAAATAGTTTAGTAATACTATTAAACATGTGGTAGACAAAAACTATATAAATATAATTACTTTCTTTAGAGAAGTTTTACTATGCAAATTTTTATTAGTCCAAATGAGTTTTAGACAAAATTGCATTTTAAAGGACATATAATAATATTTTTGAACATATAATTGAACAAAGTTACATGTTTAAACAGGATAATGTTGAAAAATAAAAGAGGATTGGTTTATTATATTTCTAAAAAAACTAACATTTTTAAGTATTGAAATATGCAAAAGTTGGGAATTATATTAACATAGCTTTCTTATTATTGAAAAATATTGTTGAAAGTAACATTTTTTGTCAAATATATTCTTGGATAATAATTGTTTATATTTAAACAACAATTTATAATAGTGACTTCTTTATAGAAAAGAATTGCACATATTTTGGAATCAGTTTTAGGCAACATTATATATAAATAGAACCTATGCTTTATTGCAAAACATTTTAATACAATCTGTAATTTCAAATACTCTGCAGTCTTCTTCAAAGCTTTGATACAATAATAAATAAATTAAGATGAAGTAAATAAATAAATAAAATAAAATAATGTAATGAATAAAATAAAGAAAAATAAATGGAACAAAATACAATAAAACATAATAATAATAAAATAATAAATTCAGCAAAATAAATTAAATAGAATAAAAGGCAAATAAAATAAAATAAATCAGATAATTAAAATAAGTAAAGAAAATTTACAAAACTAAATTAAAATATAAAATATATACTGAAAATACATGTATATTCTTGCCTGTATATATACATGTTCATGAAAAAATATTGATTTAAATGCACTTATTATTTTTAATGTCCTCTAATTATTATTGTTCATTATATATTATATAAATTTCAAAACTATAATCTCATAATTTCCAAATTTATAAAATCCTTACATATTTTTGTTCAGCATCATTCATTTTTTAAAAAATACATATTCTTTTTATTTTTAAATCATACATAGTATTTAATATATTGCTTAATTGGTTTTTTGTTGTAAATTATTTTTACCTTTTTATTCTATAAATATAAATCACAATTATTACAAATCTTTTTAATCTATCCAGTACTGATTATTTCATTTTCTTAAAAACAACTAAAAATATAATTATCTTATATTTTAATATTGTCTATTATTTAAGCTAACTATATCTACAATTAGCTAAAAATCGTAATTTTTATTTTTATACATTTATATGCTTTAACTTATTAATCCATAACATATATAACCTTCATATTACTATTAATCTTTTACTGCTTAACCATTGCTAATATATATATATATATATATATATATATATATATATATATATATATATATATATATATATATATATATATATATATATATATATATATATATATATATTCCATATTTTATTATTTTATAATTATATATTATCCATATATAATGTACATATATATAAAAATTCCAATTTATATATGGTTTTTATTTTTATTTTATTTGAGATTTTATCTTTATAATTTATATATCTGTTTTGGAGTAATATTATAATAATGTCACTCTAATCTGAACAACTCTTTTCAATGTGAGTTTTATTTTTTATTTTCATTAATGTTGTTTCTTTTATTTTTCTTTCTTTAGCATTGTTTGTATGTAAGGTTATTTTTATTGAACTTTACATAAGTGTGTCCTATTGCTTCATGTTATAAATATTAGATTTATTATCTAAAATATGTTGTTTCAATCTTATTTTTATAGAGTTTTCAGTTTCTTTCATATATTTGTTTTTGATACCATTATCTAAATATTGTCTGCATTTTATTATATATTGTAACAGAATAAAAAGTTGCCCTACATGTTTGGGCAGCATTTTATAACTCAAATGAAAAGTTGATGATAAAATAACCTTTAACTTTCTACCATATTGGATATGACTAGGCCATGAGAGAATTGATCATATTTAATTATGCACTGAAAATTGTAGCACAATTTGCAATAGAATAAATGTGTATATGCTAACACTCTGTTATAGCCCCAATGATTAAGGCAGCATTTATCACAGATTGAGAATGTGCAATGGAAAATAATACCTCTAATATAACTTGAATTAAGTATAGCCCATTCATTGGTCACCCTATGCAATAGAATGAAAATGAAGTCTAAAGTTGAACATCACATCATTTGTAAGTGAATAAAATATATAAAAAAATTAAATACTAGTTTTATAATACCCATAAACAATAGTATCATTTATAAAAAATAGATATAATAAATTAAACTGAATGAATATTAATCAATAAATAATTATTCAGTACTTAAAATAATCCTTTAGCTAATCACATATTCAACTGTTAACTATACTAAAACAAAACAGTGATGACAATCTTTATTATAGCATCATAAGTTTAAACAGCATTTAGAACAAACAGAAAACAAACAAAATCACCATGTCAAATACTCTAAATACAAACCTTAATTAAACCAAATATCACTGCCTCAAAACAATTATATATGCTTAAGATAGATTTACCTTATAATCAAATGAAAATAATGATAAATCTTTCAACAACTAAATTCTAATATACCTAGTGAATCAAACATTGCTTATAATAATATAAACATATACTAAATTTTAATCTTGCTCATTTCTAAATAAAATAATTCATGAATGATTGAAATGACAGCTGTAGTATATCCTATAAGTTTAAAATATTCACAATACCTAAATAAATATATGATCCAATGATTAATTTTAAATCCTAGTTTAATAAAATGATAAATAATACTTTCTCAGTCATGCTATACCCATATAATTTATTATTACTAATTATGCTATTTATAACAAGTTAAAATACTTAATAATGATGTAATATCAATAAACTTATAAAAATAATTTTGATTCTGTAATATCCAATCATACCAGTATATAAAAGAAACAGTAGATTGCTATTGGACATCGACTTAATAAAATTAATTAATTATATTAATTTTTTTAAATTTCCTGCAACTAAATTATTAAAACTGTATGCTATAACAATCAAAACATAAAAATAATTATTGGCATTTATTATAATCAATATGAATATTAAAATTTACTATTTAATTGGATTCATGATCCACATCAATTACATTTAAATATAATTAAAGCAAATCATTCTGACTTATAACAGAACTAAATATACTATTATCAGTTTTATAACTGATATTAGAATAAATGTCTTACTGACCAACCATGAACTTAGTACAGTACCCATCCAATCAATAATAAATTAGATAAAACATGCAAATATTTGATTATGATTATCATATAAAGTTTATATCTAGTACATAATAATTATAGAATTCAATACAAAAAATTTAACTATACCCACTTAACAATCTTGGGATTTGATCCCTGGAATATGTGATATAGTTATTTCAAATAAATTTTACAATATAGTCAGTTTATCTTGTCTCACTTAAATGTTATCCAATCAATGAATCTGCTTGCACAATTTGATTTAAGTTAAATTAAAATTTATTAATAAATGAATATTAATTATAATATATATATATATATATATATATATATATATATATATATATATATATATATATATATATATATATATATATATATATATATATATATATTATGAATGGATTGTAAACAATTGATATGTACACTTATGATCTAATTGCATGTACAATAAATCATTAATTGACATTAATTTCATATTTAAATATGTAATTGCCTATCCATAATTATTTAATAACAAATACAAAACAGACATGCCTATATAACACTAATATATTGTGGAGTATTTATACTTTTCAAGATATGAGAGTTTAATATATATATATATATATATATATATATATATATATATATATATATATATATTGTGAATGTTCAGATTGATGATCCAGGTATATAAAAAAAAAAATAAATAAATAAATAAATAAATAAAGAAGTTTGTTGATCTTATTTGATTTTTCCTTTACTTAATAGATAGATAATGTAAGATCTTGGAAATGTAAATTTAAATTTGATCACCATGGCAACCTTAAAGCTTTTAAATAGAATTATATACTGTTGATTCTAGCTTTAAAATAAAAATAACTTCACTATAATCAAACTTAAGAAAAACATATAAATAAATAAATTTATTTAAAAAAAAAAAAAACAATTCAGTACAATATAAGTTTACCTAAATAGGATCGATATTATTTTACATATTTCATATATGAATGCAGTCACCATAGTAACATTATTACATACAGTTCAATGTTTTTATGTTGTGTATATTTGTTTATAAATTAATTTAAAAAAATATTATTATTAAAAAATATAGATATGTGTAAATTATTGATGTTTATCAATAATTTAAAAGGTTATATCAATTTTGCATTTTGGTTTGTAAATAATAAAAAAATTGTAATCAAATTTGGATTTAATTTTCATGTATCTTTTTCTCCAAACTTACCTTACAAACCGCGCGAAAACTACTATAAAAAAATTGATAAAATTGAGTTTTTTTTTTGAGTAATATTGGATGGTCGTCAAGATACGAGAAACGTCAGAAAGAGAACCTATAAAAAAGACACGACAGAATATAACAGAAAATTTTTTCATAATTTTGCTATAGTCAAGGACAGACCTATTTTCTGTGTCTTAACAAATAAAGTTTTTCGATACTTTTTTTTTGTGTGTAAAACCATAAAACATGGAAAAATAGTGGAATTATCTGCCCGTTCAATCATTTAGAGGGCAGTTGCGAAAAGTTTCTGGGGAAGCAGCAGCAAAGTGTGAAAAAAAGAAACCTATGAAGTAAAAAAAAAAAATGCTTTATAAAAAAAAAAGTCGGCTATTTTTAATAAAAAAAAAAAAAAAAAGAAAACAAAGATATTTCTTTTTTTAAAAAAAAATGGATTTGCGTAAACATCGTCTCACGAGTAAAGGAACAGGGACCAACTGGATCAATTCACATCATAAAAGGGATAATCAAAGTGCACTCACCTCTTCGGACAGAAAAAGAAAACTTTTAGTGAAGCATTATAAAGTTTGCAATTATTATTTCTGACAAAGAAACTTCTCTTTACACCATAAGAACTGAAGTCAATCAATGGGCCAATAAATAGTGAACGAACAGACTCATATATATATGGTATGATTTTTTTTTTATATAAAATGTGCATGTATTAATTTTTTTTATATGTAATAAAAGGGGATGATTTTTTTTTAGTTATCTTTGAAAGTAATATAATTTATTAAATGAAAATGATCGGAAAGACTCAAATACATTTATTATTTCATATTCATTTATCCGTTATTATTTTGATAAACAAATAGATTTTGATACCCTCCTATTTCACATCTTTGGTATCGGTTATATGTAAATTTTTTTTTGCAAAATATCCAAAAGCCTTTCCTTTCATTTACTCATTCATTTTTTTTTTGTTTTTTTTTTTTTGTTATCGTTGTCGCAACACATTTGGAGATATACATAGCAATTTATTATTTTTATTTAGTCAACCAATCTAAAATATAAAGTCATTTCCGATGTATTTTATCATTAATCTTGCCAATTTTCTTTTATATAATCCAATAAATTGAGTTAATTTAAATATCAAGACTAGTTTAATTATTTTGTTTTATTTGGATTGCATAAGACGATGTAGCTATTTAAGTAACAAGATTCAAACTCAGTTTGGTAAGTGAATTAGAATATAAGATAAGGTATGTTTTGCTTATTAGTATTTTATTTTGTTTCCATATGAATTTTATATTTACATTCGAATATTAAATATATATATATATTCTCATTTATCTTAGTTAATATTACAAAGTCAATCATTTCATGTTTGTCTGATTCCGTCATAAAAATCTAAATAGATCGTACTTTATCGTTTGGTTCAGAATAATTCGTCTTGGATATTTTTCTTAAACTCCTATAAAATGAAGAGAATAAACTTCATTGACCGATTTAATTGAATATTGTTTTGATTTGTATAAATATCAATTATAATCATATGTTTTAATTGTTGCCGGTCAATTTTATTCAATTGTTTAAAATTTCAAACAGATTGTATTAATACTCACAGGTGAATAAACATCCAAGAGAAACTTGATATGTCTTTTATGTAATGTGGTTGGACATTGTAGAGTTAGAGATGAGCTAATAGAATGTTGATATTAAACTCCAGTGAAGTATTATATTTTAAAACATAAACGAAGCACTAATTAAGCATCACTTTATTGGAAGATATTAATAAATTATTTATAAATTATTTTGTAGCTTCTTAGTAAACCATAGTCGTATATTAATTTGTTTAAACATTTAAGTGAGTGCATAAATTTTCAAAGTGTTTATAAAATTATAATAAAACCAGTTGATGCCCACAGAAAATTATTAATTAAAGATTGAAGTAGAAAAAATTGTATATCGCTTATTGACACGAGTGTTTATCTTTCTATTTAGCGTTTATTAAAATAGATATATATATTGAAGCAGTCAATCTTAGTTTAAGATTGTGCTTCATGTTTCCATCTACTAACCCATGTTCAAACCCCTATATCCCATCCTGCTCCTTTTGTCAGTATATATATTTCATGTATATATTTGAGATGCCAGCTAAATTTGTAATTTAACTTTCAATATTTATTATTATTGATTCTTTTTATTAATTATTAGTTCTTCTTATTAAAATTATAGTTGCAGCTCAAATATATACATAGGAGCAAAACTTACTAACAAAATATTGATGTTTTTGTAAATATTTTATTATATGTCATTTTTGGCTTTTTCTTTTCAAATTGCTTGTTTTTCTATAAATTATACATTTTTTTTTATATAAAATACAATATGGAAGATGCAGGTGTTGTTTAATTGTCTAAAAATAATTAGGGGTTGGAAGCACTGTTATTTTAAGCTGGGAAAGGTATTTTTTAATTAAAATTTTACTTAAGATAAATGGGATTAATTAGATTAAAGATTTACTTGTGTTAAAAACATGTTGTTAAATCTATTTCTAATCTAGAAATAGATTTGAATTTATTTTTGGCGTTATCTAACAATTGCATCTTCAAAAACAACTGATAAGAGAAAAAGTATAAAATGACTAAATTTTGAATCAATTAGGGAGTTGAGTTATTAGTAATTAGTTACTATTGATTGAGAGATTGTTAACATTGCTGTAAAACTAAAAGAAATGATGTAGCAGTAGATCCACCACTCTGCTCGGCCCTTTGGGTCATCACCCGCCGTGACCGTCATTGTCTGCTGTCCTGAAATGAAGAAATTAAGAACTTTAATGTTAATAGAAGCTTGCAGAACTTTCATTTTCAACTACCGTGCACGGACAATATTTTAATCGGACTCTTAAAATTGAAAGGTAAATTCCAAGCCGCTACCTAATAGTCAATTTAGTCTAAATAATCTCTCAAGATCTTTTTTTTTATGTATTCTTTAACTTTGTTTTTTTATATATATATATATATCTAAATAACATGTAATTTGCTCTTAAATAATTTATTTAAATTTAATTCTCTCTTATATGCTCTTTAATTTTGGTAGGGTCATTTATTTATATTATTGATTATTTGATTTATATATCTGCTTGCTTATTAATATGTCAATCTAAAACAATCTGACGAATTGAATTTTCTAAAAAAATCTTTTCTGTCTTTAAGTAAACTTTCATGAATCAAGTTTATTAACGTCCCCTTAAATATATATATAATGCATTGTAAATTAATACGTTCGCCAGATTGTTTTATGAATCAACATTTTAGGTTCGTTTTTAATATAAAAATTGATTTGTTTAACTCTGAAAATCCAGAACTTAAGCTAATTAACGCTTTGAAATCTTATAAAATATTATTTATTTAATTCTAAAATAAGGCGACTTAATTGTATACTATGTTATACGTATGTGGAATTTTATTAAATAAGTGTAATGAAAGGGGGGGAGGGGATTTAGAACTTTCGTTGGTATTTAAAAATACTTTTTTTAACAATATCTTTAAACTATGTTTAATAAATAAGATCATACCATTATCTTTGATGTTATCATTATAGGTTATATGCTTAATTGTAGTTATTTGACTAGTTATTAGTCCACCCCAAAGCGTTGTTAGCATAGGACACACTCATGTTATTAAGCTTTATCTAAAGACGTGCGTCGGAATACCCGAGCCGTCTCCTCTTCGTTTCAGGTCGCAAACAGGGCGATGAATGTCCCTGGACCATATATATGCTCACGTAGCAATGCATGGGAAAAGTCCGGCAAAGTTCGGCCCATTGCAATCCCTTTGTCAACCGATTCCACAAAATGTGGGGTGGCAAGTCGGCTAGACTGTTCTATAATATGATAAAGCACCTCAAAGTATTGGATTCCGCAAATATTCGGTCATTATGCTAACACCGCGTCACTTCATATTAATCCCTCTTTTCAAAAAGCTCAAGCCTATAAATATCTGTAGCTAATGATATGTTCTAATTAAACGTATCTCATAAATTTAAATAACTTTTGATGTGTCAAAGCGTTAATAGCAATATTATGTAATTCCTTTTATTAACTGATTGGCATCTTAATGTTGGACCCACCAAAGATGCGTGTTTATTTGTAATATATTATTTAGTTAATAAAGAGCATATGAGAACTAACAGCGTGAATGACACTATGTAATCGCTTGCTCATTCACGCACACACTAATGTACTTAATTTATAAATGTATATAACTAAATTTTCATTATATTAAACTATCTTTTATTGTTTAACTTATTTGAGTAGTTCGAATTCCTTTTCCTCCACTTCTTCCACATATATTACAGCCATACTTATGTATATTTTAATATAATCATAATTAATAGATGTCTCATTGTCTTCTCAGCTTTGCTAGTCGGCCGAATTAAGATTAATTCTCATGAGCCATAACTATTATGTTATTCATTAGGTGTTCGATTTGGGACTTAGAGAGTGGGTTCGAATCCAGGCTGGTTCCTGACCTAAATCTTGGGCTTGACTGGGTTTGAAGTACATTTTGTGAGTTCCAGCTCATGTTAGATGGATAAACATATTTTGACCGGCACAATATATATATATTTGGGTTCAAGTAGTATTTTGTTTTGATATTTAAATAATGTCTATATGTAAAAAAATGTTTTGTAAAGTACTATTACAGATACTTAGAAGCTTATCCATTAAGTTAAAAAGGCAGCATCTTTAAATAATAAAGTAGATTTAAATTACTATAACAGTAACAGGCTAATAAAATATATATATTGGGATCTGTTTTAGTTATTAATTGGATTTGATTTTGATTAGATTGCCAATCAAGTAGTTAGCCTAATCCTATATTATTGTTTAGGGCAATAGTAGTTGGTTTCACTGCTCTTTGCAATTTATGTTGTAATTGTGATGGATTTGTTGATGTCTGGAGCAGATAGTCTCATTATTCCTTCATTTCACATATAACTTAAGTAAATTAAACTTTAAGAGAGATTATTTGTGTTTTGTGATGGTTTATTACATAACGGCAACCCGATTGAGCTAGACCAGATTAATTTAAATTAGATTTTAGATTTTTTTATCAGATCAGATTGATCATCCTAACCATCACCTACATCCATCAATTCAATCAGTTACAAAATGGCACCAACATTTTGGGCCTTCTTTCTTCAATTTAAATGGAATACAGCATTCAACAATTCTGACAGTTACAATATATTGAAACAGTGAGATTCGTATTCGAATCTCAAGTTTCACCTTTTTTTCTGTCGTCTCTCACTGACCGGTCTATCCCACCCAAATTTAAACTTTTTGGTATCGAATTGTGTGTGTAACAATATTAAAAATGTATAAATATATGTAGAATTCAGCATAAACACGCACACATTTCGATCTCAAATTAAACGCAATAAATACGGATAAAATAATATAATTTAGATTTCTTGTAGTTAAATAAATTTTGTGTAATATTAATCAGTTATTTTGAATTTTATAAAGTTCGTATTTGTTGCTAATTTAAATTTCGTTAAATAATAATTCTAACAAAATCTGATGCATTAATTAATTAAAGTTAAAATAATTTTATTCCCTTTTGTCTTTGAAAATTTAAAAGCATCGGTCAGTGACAGATAATAAATTAATTATAGCAAAATTCCAAAAGAATGTAATTAACGAATGTAAAGAAAAACAAACAATAGCACAGCAAATTTCTTTCTAATTAAAACCAGCAGAGCATTGATTATCCTGAGGGCAAGATAAATAAAACCTAAAAATATCTCAACAGAAAATTTAAAAGATCAAGATAAGAAAAAGGAGGCCATCTTAGACTTGCTGGAGACTTGGACTTGAATTTTAGCTTTGCTCTCGAGTGGAGCGTCTAAAATATCTTAAATAAATTAATACTGCAAGGTATGACCGAGTAAGCACCGAAATTATTCTCCACCGGGAGATGGCCCACTATATGCCAAGCTTCACCTTGCCCATCGTAAAAACACCAAAATGATCTGCTGCCTGAAATAAACAAGAAAGCCGCTGCTGTTAAAAAAATCAATAAAACAACATGCCCAGGACAAGAAAGAAAACTTCTAATTACGAACAATCTGCTATTAAACCAATGGACGAAAACATCTTATAAAACAGGTACCTGTGTGTGTATTCCAAATTATAGAGTACTCTAGTAATAATAAGCTATAGCTCATCTCCTATTATTTGTATAACTTCTAAATGTTAAAATTGTAATTTTGAGAAACTAAAATTTGAGAATTCATGTAATCTGTAAATTTCTCGCATAATCTAGCTTACCCTCCCTCTATCACTTCTTAGGTGTGTATTTCTTAAATCTACATTTCATTTATAATTATCATTGAAATATTACCTTCTCATAATTATCTTAGTTTTAAAGCTAAATCCATAATCGCTTGAACAGTGAATGCGTGTCGAATTATCATTAATATTTGCTTTTATAAATAACTTAAATTTCATATAAATCGACACGCATTCAAAGAATCAGTTATTGTAATGCAGGGTCTACTCCTCCGTAATAGCTGGCATACTCGCTGTAATAATTCCCTTTTTAGATATTTTTTTATTATTAAATGTTAATGAATAATTATGTAAATTTCATTTCTTTGAGAGTCACCAATTTTCTTTCAGTCAACGGTGATAATGTTGGGCCGAGTTTGAAATCTAGTTAAATATTACCACAATCTTTTAGATATTATACATGTGTTACGTTTTGAAGCCCCGATGGCTCATTCCACGCCGTGAATACTCCGGATTCTCTAGGGTTGAATTAACCCCAGTCGTCCTACACAAGCGGACATGATAATGTTCCCGTAGGGCTTGACGACCGTCACGCAGCCAGCTGGCAAATTGCGACACGGACCGCTTGTCCCTGGTTATGCTCATGTGACACCTTACCTCTTCGGGTCGCGGCAGAGACCAACCCGAAACCCTTATAACTTATTCACGGCATTGCAGTTTCAGCGCTGCCATTTTACATCGCCCTTCTAAAGCGTACCACGTGTTCTTTTATTTAGTTTATTATTCTCTCTATCACTCCGCCTCGGCATTATCTTCATCATATACTCTCAAATAAATGTTTGCCCTTTGTCGTAAAATAAATATTTTTATTAAATAAATGTATGTCCGCCGTTACTGATGACTCTTGCAGTGCAAAGTATAAATTCCTTACAGCACGCATTAGAAATACTCACTCGAGAACCCTAGGTAGCTAGATTACGCCTTCATATAAATAAATGCTCCATATAAATAAATGTATTTTTATATATATAATATTATCAATTAGCTGTTGAGACTTTGAATTTAAAATATGATTAATCACATTAATAATGTTTTCTTTTATTAAATACGTAAATAAATAATTCTAAATATACGTCTGTAGTTAAGTTTTCATTTATTCGATGCCCATTATAGACATTTCCTCGATTATATATATTAATTAATATTCGTTTGATTGTTGGCCAACTCGGAAACAAAACCCATGAATCTCGTGCATCTCCCTGACCACCGTGCCTAAAGAAGTGTTTACTTATGTCGCATCAGAGGCGTTATTCCGTAGATTGTATTGTGGAACCGATAAACTATGTTCGAACTCAGTATTAACGGTGGCTTCGCTACTCGATGGTGCTGCTGTTCTGTGTGGTGGTCGAATTCTGCAATATGTTAACGAGATACACGTGTTTTGACTGTTACATAGTTAAATTTTTTTTTTAGCGTTTGGCGCTTTCCAACGTGAGGCTTCGAGCATAAAACCCATAGATACCCTGAGCAAAAATAACGCAGATAAATTTCTTTAGCGTTCGTTGCCGAGTTGGCTAATTATTTTATATATATACGATTTTGTTTTGATAAAAATAATGAAAAAAAAAAGTAAATCGAGCGAAATAATGTGGGTCGAGTGAATGAAAGGACAGCAGGCGTAATAACAAATTTAAGGAAAGCAGGGATGTGTGTGTAATGTAAGAAGGAACGAAATACTCGGATCTAATGAAATATCTTTTTATATATATAATAATAATCAGTAGCTAAATGAGACAGCAGAAGCTTATTATGTTTTTAACAATAAAATTTAGTAAAGTAAAAATATATATGTCATAGACAGCAGTGGCTTATACGCGTTACTAATAGATAGTTATAATATATATGTTAAGTATATTAAGGGCAGCAATGTAGAATAGAGATAGGGCAATGAAAGAGTATTATAGGGCCAAGATACCGGTGGGGGATAGTTAAATGCTACTAGTGAAAAATAAATAAATAAATGGATAAGAAAATGGAAACAGAAAATACTGAGACAGAGCAGCTAGATTTATCTGAGGCTTTGGAGTCGACACCCGAGCGAAGGGAAGCTCCGCAACAATGCAGAGCATCCATGGACTATAATTTCAAGTTCATGAAGGAGATGCTCAGACAGGGTATGCAAGTAATGAAGGAAATGTATGAGGAGGAGATGAAAAAAAGAAGCGAGGAAGAATCAGAAAGGAGACAGGAAGAAGAAAAAAGAAGAGTCAGGGAATGTCAGGAATTTAAAGACGCTATAGTGAGAGAGTTAGAAGTAATAAGGGAACAGTTGGGAATATCCAAAGTTAGTAAAAAGGTAGAAGAGGTTAAAGACAGGCAGAGTGAAATGAAGGTAGAGAGATCTGATGAACCTATGATAGAAGAGCAAACAGGTAGTGTCGTGGAGGTAAAAAAATATGATGAGCAGAGAGACCTCATTCCAACCGATGAAGGCCCACAAGAACCAGAAAAGGAAGTCAACATTAAAGAAGAGGCGAAGATGGACGTTGGACACCAAAGCTATTTAGCCAAGATGATCCACATCAAGATCTTTAGAGGGGAAATAAGAAAAAAACCTCAAACCCACCTTGAGAGCCTACAGAGGTTCTTAAAATTTCATAAAACAGGGCCAGATGAACAGATTGCTATAGCTAATTACCATCTGCAAGGTTCTGCCAAAAACTGGTGGAATATGGGGACATGGAAATTTAGAACGACCCAGCGTAGCATGCCGCTAACCATCCAACCATTAATGATAGGCATTCACATAAAAGATATAGGAGAAATGATTAAATTTCTCACTGTCTTGGATTTGAACCAGTGGGCCAAAGAACCACCTGATCGAGGACGAAGATTAGAAAACCCAAGGCCGCGGTCATCGATGACAAGAGATATATATTATCCACCTGACCCGGGGTTATAACAATATTGGAGCATTTCGGACGGCCATTCCGTGTATAAAATTTAGTAAAACGAACTTAAAAAAAAAAATATATTGGTTGAATGGAAATTATATTGGGCTTTATTATAGAAATTTTGTTATGTATATTTAATTATTATTATTCTTAAAATTTTTTTATATATATTATGTTAATTAATATTAGTCTAAGAATTTTTTTTATATCTATAATCAGTTTAACTAATCGTATTATCATGATTGCTAACCAGACACGGCCAAATTAGGTCATTTTAAAATTAAAGTTTAAATTCTAGATCCGGGTATATAAATTGTTCGTTACTTCATGAAATCTCTGCTTTCTCTATTTCAATATCTGTAAAAACAATAATAATTTTTTTCTTTTCGTCTTTCAATTATGTAATGTAAATTTTTTTTCTCTTTCTTGCCTCCTTTGTTCTTCCTTAATTGTTCACGGGAAGTACGGGGAAATGAAACAGTGAGATTCGTATTCGAATCTCAAGTTTCACCTTTTTCTGTCGTCTCTCACTGACCGGTCTATCCCACCCAAATTTAAACTTTTTGGTATCGAATTGTGTGTGTAACAATATTAAAAATGTATAAATATATGTAGAATTCAACATAAACACGCACACATTTCGATCTCAAATTAAACGCAATAAATACGGATAAAATAATATAATTTAGATTTCTTGTAGTTAAATAAATTTTGTGTAATATTAATCAGTTATTTTGAATTTTATAAAGTTCGTATTTGTTGCTAATTTAAATTTCGTTAAATAATAATTCTAACAAAATCTGATGCAATAATTAATTAAAGTTAAAATAATTTTATTCCCTTTTGTCTTTGAAAATTTAAAAGCATCGGTCAGTGACAGATAATAAATTAATTATAGCAAAATTCCAAAAGAATGTAATTAACGAATGTAAAGAAAAACAAACAATAGCACAGCAAATTTCTTTCTAATTAAAACCAGCAGAGCATTGATTATCCTGAGGGCAAGATAAATAAAACCTAAAAATATCTCAACAGAAAAATTAAAAGATCAAGATAAGAAAAAGGAGGCCATCTTAGACTTGCTGGAGACTTGGACTTGAATTTTAGCTTTGCTCTCGAGTGGAGCGTCTAAAATATCTTAAATAAATTAATACTGCAAGGTATGACCGAGTAAGCACCGAAATTATTCTCCACCGGGAGATGGCCCACTATATGCCGAGCTTCACCTTGCCCATCGTAAAAACACCAAAATGATCTGCTGCCTGAAATAAACAAGAAAGCCGCTGCTGTTAAAAAAATCAATAAAACAACATGCCCAGGACAAGAAAGAAAACTTCTAATTACGAACAATCTGCTATTAAACCAATGGACGAAAACATCTTATAAAACAGGTACCTGTGTGTGTATTCCAAATTATAGAGTACTCTAGTAATAATAAGCTATAGCTCATCTCCTATTATTTGTATAACTTCTAAATGTTAAAATTGTAATTTTGAGAAACTAAAATTTGAGAATTCATGTAATCTGTAAATTTCTCGCATAATCTAGCTTACCCTCCCTCTATCACTTCTTAGGTGTGTATTTCTTAAATCTACATTTCATTTATAATTATCATTGAAATATTACCTTCTCATAATTATCTTAGTTTTAAAGCTAAATCCATAATCGCTTGAACAGTGAATGCGTGTCGAATTATCATTAATATTTGCTTTTATAAATAACTTAAATTTCATATAAATCGACACGCATTCAAAGAATCAGTTATTGTAATGCAGGGTCTACTCCTCCGTAATAGCTGGCATACTCGCTGTAATAATTCCCTTTTTAGATATTTTTTTTATTATTAAATGTTAATGAATAATTATGTAAATTTCATTTCTTTGAGAGTCACCAATTTTCTTTCAGTCAACGGTGATAATGTTGGGCCGAGTTTGAAATCTAGTTAAATATTACCACAATCTTTTAGATATTATACATGTGTTACGTTTTGAAGCCCCGATGGCTCATTCCACACCGTGAATACTCCGGATTCTCTAGGGTTGAATTAACCCCAGTCGTCCTACACAAGCGGACATGATAATGTTCCCGTAGGGCTTGACGACCGTCACGCAGCCAGCTGGCAAATTGCGACACGGACCGCTTGTCCCTGGTTATGCTCATGTGACACCTTACCTCTTCGGGTCGCGGCAGAGACCAACCCGAAACCCTTATAACTTATTCACGGCATTGCAGTTTCAGCGCTGCCATTTTACATCGCCCTTCTAAAGCGTACCACGTGTTCTTTTATTTAGTTTATTATTCTCTCTATCACTCCGCCTCGGCATTATCTTCGTCATATACTCTCAAATAAATGTTTGCCCTTTGTCGTAAAATAAATATTTTTATTAAATAAATGTATGTCCGCCGTTACTGATGACTCTTGCAGTGCAAAGTATAAATTCCTTACAGCACGCATTAGAAATACTCACTCGAGAACCCTAGGTAGCTAGATTACGCCTTCATATAAATAAATGCTCCATATAAATAAATGTATTTTTATATATATAATATTATCAATTAGCTGTTGAGACTTTGAATTTAAAATATGATTAATCACATTAATAATGTTTTCTTTTATTAAATACGTAAATAAATAATTCTAAATATACGTCTGTAGTTAAGTTTTCATTTATTCGATGCCCATTATAGACATTTCCTCGATTATATATATTAATTAATATTCGTTTGATTGTTGGCCAACTCGGAAACAAAACCCATGAATCTCGTGCATCTCCCTGACCACCGTGCCTAAAGAAGTGTTTACTTATGTCGCATCAGAGGCGTTATTCCGTAGATTGTATTGTGGAACCGATAAACTATGTTCGAACTCAGTATTAATGGTGGCTTCGCTACTCGATGGTGCTGCTGTTCTGTGTGGTGGTTGAATTCTGCAATATGTTAACGAGATACATGTGTTTTGACTGTTACAATATATATATATAATTAATATATATCAAGATGAATTTACTTATTTGTTAATATGAATTTTTAAAAGAAAAAAAATAAAGTGAATAATTATTGTGATAAAATCTTTTTTTTAACTTCTAATATAACTGATATACCTGAAGTTAATTTGAAATCAAATTTAAAAAATGAATATTTTAAATATTAAAATAATAATCACTATGCCAAAATATATAAGCTTAAATTTAGAAAAATGTAACTCTCTTATATTTTGGTATAAGAATAGATTACCATTTAATTTAAAATTGTATATTATTTATCAATAAAGACTATACATTTAATTATAGAGACAAAAAATTATCAATGACAATAGTAAACATAAACAAACAATTTTAGTGAGTTTTTAAACATTGTATTTCCATAATGGCATCACAGTTCTGATGTCTATTTCAAACTATAAACCAATAATATGTTTTTGTTCCAGAAAAGTTATATAAATATATATTCATGTAAGCTTTAAATCCAAAGTACATTTTATGAATTCCCATGTTTTATGTAAATATCTGAACTATTCTTTCAAATAATAATTATTTGGTTTATATGACATTACATGCATAAATACTAGTTTATATTCATGATGATATGAAGAGATATTCTTTTATGAATGGGTATTATTTCAAAATATTACAAATGAATAGATACTAGCTTTATCTAGGGTGATATGATGGAAAATTAAACTGATTCATATCTTAGAAAAAATTAATCAAAAGTAATAAAATTATACAGGCAGGTAGATATAACTTTTGCATATCTTCTGATGATTGTATTCTGTCTTTGAAATATAAGTGACATCCATTTTAAAGGCTAAAATATTCTGATAGTTTATAATGTAATGAAGCAATTTTGATGACTTTTCCCTTTATAATAAACTGTCATTATTCCATAATTTTTTTTATATCCTGCCTGATTCATGGACAGTTAATATTACTTCTTACACTCCATTTTCTTCAGTCAACTACATACTTTAAAGGAAATAAAAGAAAAATCATATAAAGAAATTTATACATGCTTCCATTTAAAGCCAAAATAAAAGAGAAAATGAATTTAAATTACTCAGTTCTATTTATTTTTTATTGATATCAATGTAACTATAGCAGTCCTCTATATTTACTCTTTAAGAAATTTCTAGCAGTGTTCCATAAATAAAAATCTTATGCAATAATGTCAAATAAAAATAATCATTTCACAATTATTACATATAATAAATATTTACATTTTTAATTTTTAATATACAAATACTATTTTTTATTTTAACATAAATTAAACAATTTACACCACATTTTCAATATATTACACTGGAAACATATTTTTATATATATTTTCTCACTATAATATACATATAAAAAGGACAAATATATTTGAAATAATAAACATTTATTTGTATTGTTTATAATTTACTATCATGAATGGAGTAATGAAAATGAAAAATATAACAAAAGAATAATTATTTTTATTTTCATTTTCTTTTTTAAAATAAATAAAGTCAATTTATAATCTTACAATACAATTAATAATACAAAATTTTATATTAATATTATTGTCATCATAGCAACACAGTTAAATGTTTCATAAGTTATCATGTTTACCATCTAAAAATCAAACAATAAAGAAAGAAAAAATTATGACTGACTTCTTACCACATATTGAAATACATTTCAAATTTCAGTAGGTATAGTATATTTGTTAATCATATATTTCTTATCTTTTTTATATTCTTTGTATAAATATTTATTATAGAGTATATTTAAAATGGTTTCTTTTTTTAAAACAGTTTTTATATTACTTAGCCTTTTATATTTCTTTATAAGCCTATTTATAATTTTATTAAACATATTTACTACAGTATTATTATTTGTTTTTAATATTAAGTATCTATCTTAATTTTTTTCTTTACTTTTTTAATTTTATTTATTTTATACTTTATTATTTCAATACTTCTCTTAATTATGGGTATTAGAAAATGATTTTTTCTCACTTCTTCAATCATCAATTCAGTTATTAATACAATAGTAAATAAGTTTAATAAAAATATAAATAAGTTTAATATGAAATATAAAAGTCTAATTAATATAAAACTAGTTCATATGAAAAGAAAAAAAACATAATAAATATATTGGATAAAAAAATCACAAAGCAAAATAAAAATATGATTAGCAAAGTATATATAACAAAATGCAAACCATGTTTAGAGAATGAGATCAAAAACAAATATGTAAAAGAAACTAAAAATTTTATAAAAATAAGATAGAAACAACATATGTTTAGTAATATATCACCAATATTTTTATACATATGAAAAAAACAATACACAAATTTATAAAAGGTTTAATAAAATGATATTTCACACTAACAATGAATGCTAAAGAAACAACAAAAAGAACCAATATAAATAAAAAAGATAAAATACACATTGAAACAAGATTCTGGGATTAAGATAACATTATTAAAATATTATTTCAAAAGAGTTATACAAAATGAAAATTATAAAGATTTATATAACATCGAAATAAAAAATAAAAAACGCATATTTAGTTGGGATTTTTTTTTTGCATATGAATAATTCATGGATAATATTTAATTATCAAATAAAAAAATTAGGATAATATTAAAATATAAAATATAACGTAATAAAATACAGAACACAATTTTACTAAAAACAATTATGCAATTGCATAGCAATTTGATAAACAGTAAACGATTAATAGTAAAAAAAAAGTTATAAATGATATAGATTAATAAGTTAAACTGTATAAAAACAAAAATAAAAAGGAAGATTTTGAAACAATTATAGGTATAGTTTAATAGAAGGAGCTAAATTTAGATAATTAATTTTCAAAATAAATATTTTTTTAGACATTTAAAAAAAATGAAATAATTAATAGTGGATAAGTTAAACAGATTTACAATATTTGTGATTTATATTTGTAGAATAAAAAGGTAAATATAAAAGCATAATTATTAATAACAGATAATTAAATAAACAATATAGTAGATATTATACATGATTTAAAAATAAAAGATATATATTTTGAGGAAATGAATGGATGTTGAACAAAAAATATATAATACAAAAATAATAAATATTTTAAAAATTTGGAAATCATAAGATTATAGTTTTATAACTGATATAATATATAATGATCAATAAAAATTAAAGGATATTAAAAATACTAGAAATATATAATACATTTAAATTTATGGTTATTCATGAATATATACATATACAGGAATATACATGTATATTTTGTAAATATTTTATAATTGAATTTAATCTTGCATAATTTATTTATTTATTTTATATTATCCAATTAATTTTATTTTACTTGGTTTTTATTCTAGTTAATTTATTTTACTCATTTCATTATTTTGTTATTTTATTATATTTTTTCCTACTTATTTTTCTTTATTTTTCTTATTTCATTATATTATTTATTTATTATATCTTATTTTATTTATTATTGTATCATAGCTATAAAAAAGCTTGCTAGATAGTTGAAATGCCATATTGTATAAAAAAAGTTTTGTAGTAAATCTTTAAAGCAAGATGTGTAGAGTGTTTTTATATAAAATAATATTGCAAAATAAAAAAGTAGGTATAATTTAATTACATTTATAACACTATGTATGTATGTATATATACATATTGATAGAGAAAGAGGCAATAGACAGATAGAAATACAAGAAAATAGATGAACACCAGATATATAGAAAAACAAGACAAAAAAAAAAGAAAATTACAGGGATGGGAGGAAAGGTGAACAAATAGACAAATGCTCATATATATATGTAAAGATACATTGATAGATAGATGGATAGATAAGTATTTAAATAAAATATTTTTTTCTGCTCTCACTATATTTAGATTGGTAAATAACAAACTTTTCTACTTTCACTATAATGCCTACATATCTCTTTTGAGTAAAAGTGATTTTGCATATATATATATATATATATATATATATATATATATATATATATATATATATATATATATATATATATATATATATATATATATATATATATATATATATATATATATATTAAGAAGGTTATGTGTTTCATGGCAAAAAATAATATAGTAGTGTGTGTTCATATGAATATAAGGTAAAAGGAAAAAGAGAAATAAACAAACATTTTGCAGCTATTTACTATATTACATTGGAATAATAAAAGTTAAATAATAATTTTGAATTAAAAAAATTATTACAAATGAAATATTTAAAAAGGACTAGTTAATATTTTATTAATTCTGATTTTGAAATCTAAAACAAGCTTGTTTTTATGTTTTAATAGATATACTGGTAATTATAAAATTTCACTCTATTTTTAATTAGATTAAGACTTTTTCAATTTGAAAACATTAAGATAAACTGAAAAGAGTTATTAGCTTTTTTCAGTCAAGATAAAAATAATTACATCACTGGTGTTTTTTTGAGTATAAATAGGTGGACTTAAAAGATCATTAGAGAAACAACAGCTTTATATCATTATCATTATTGTACCAGTCAAAAAACACACATCGATCCACCCCTGAATACAGGTAAAGTACCTCGAGTCCAACCATGTACAAGATAGATAAATCAGGTACATCATGAATTCTGCCCTATTTACCTATATCCCCAGGTTAAAGATCTAATCAATAGCCTTTCTCGATGATACTATCGAATTCCTTTATTTTCACTGTGCCAGCAGCTGGGTCTTAAAGAATGAGATTCGATTTTATTATATTTAAATGAAAACTTGGGTGATTGGTTGATAGGTATGTTTAAAAATCAAAATTTATTTAAAATAAAAGTAAATAAAATGATTCGATAACACTGGAAGTTTGTTTTAGTTATATATATATATATATTTAAAATCATTGGACATTCTACATTAGTTATTTAACATTAGTTTAAACTCAAGCTCAAAAAAAACAAAATACAATTTTTAAGTTAACTTCATAATTATATGAGTTCCTGATGACTTTATTTTTATTAGCGGTCAGCATTGACATTATTGAGTTTGTACAATTTATTTTGTGAAGTTTATACATCTTTCATTTTGTTTACATTTATTCTCTTTTTTTAAAAAATAGCAAAAATTATTTCATAATTAAATGACCACGGATTTCAACATTCCCCGTGCACATTTATTACAAGCTTATAATATAGCGATAGGTTTAAACATCTGCCTAATGCACATATATAAGAACGACTTAAAAAAACATTTCTATTGAAAAAGATATTAATTAAATAGACGATTGTAGTAAGACTAATTTGACGTCTTACTCCATTAACATATAAAAAAAAAATTGAATTTTATTTATCTTTATAAAATTAATAATTTGGATTTTCAACAACTAATGTTTTATGACATTAGTGGACCTTGCTTACATAGCTTATAAATAACCTTAAAACTGTAAGCAATTATAATAAAAACAAATTTATTAGTTAATTATCAAAACAAACAAGTCACTTTAGTTGGACTTACAACTAAAATCATACCTATAATGAAATATACCGTGAATTAGCCAAAACCAAACGATTTTAACTAATTACACAAATGAAAAAAAGAGTCGATTACTCAGGTCGAAGATCCTTTTGGTAGAATCATTTCCCTATGGCTTACGTATTAGATAGGCAAAATAAAAGCAACATAATGTCGGGTTAATAAACATACGAATACAAAATGGAGAGAAACGTAAGTAAAAAAATATGAGCCAGATTACGGACACTTGTATGTCTATTCCAATGAAGAATAAAAGAAAAATCGATATGTTCACATGTCATGTCCATGTATCAATAGGAGATAGAAATTACAGAGAGTCCACATATTCGCTTCTACGAATTCTGCTGACAAACCAACTCTATCTCAAACACACTGTCCGTTTCACAGGCGTATGTGAAGAACTGAAGCTAACTCCAAATCACAAAATCTATGACTTTTAGGTCTGTTCATGAGACTCCAAGCATTCTTTATTAACCCGAGATCTTATAATTATTAAATAGGAACGAATTATAATTAAATAGCCTTAAAATGATCTAATACTGCATAGAGAACAACCTGCGTAAACAACTACTTTATATAAATATTTAACATACAAAAAAAAACATACTTATAGAAATAAGGGAATTTAATTCTTGAAAAAATCCCTCTTTCCTAACTTAAAAAAAAATGCATGATAATTAACTGACACCATCCAGTGGCACTGTTACTAGGTCAAAAATCCATAGCATATTTTATTCTATTTTGAATTACAGAAATATAAAATTATAGAATCCCATTGTGGGAAATCTATAATAAATTTATTTGAAATTATGGTAGATTTGCTTAGAAACATATATATATATATTCGACATAACCTCACTTGCGAAATAAAATAGATCAAAATTATTTTATTTTAAAATAAAATCATTCTTTCCCAAACTCCCTCTAATAAAACATAGTTTGATCTCTTAGCAAATTACTCTGAGCCACCGCAAGTGAAGCTTGTCGAAATACAAAAAAATCAAAGATTGAAATAATCTCATGCTAAAAATTAATATAAAATAAATAAATAAATTCATAGTCAACAATTAAAATATTAAAAATTATTGTGAGCTTGAGTTATTAAAAAGAAAAAACATTATAAATAATTTAAAAGAACAGGTTAAAGAGACAGTTAAAAAAAGATTCTTAATAAAAATTAACTTTTGACATTTTAAAGCTTTACGAAATTATATTTACATTCTAATAATACTTTGGTCAAATCTGGATGACTACCTTGGTGCTCCCTGGGATGAGTTCTGCGGGCGAACAATGATGGCTTATGGCAGTTGATGGCATGTTCTGGCAACAGCATAATGGAAGATTTTGGGTCTCAGGAGGGAAAGGGCAGCGATTACCCTGTTTTACTCCTCGATCATCATAGCGTGCTTTCTACAACTCTGTCTGTTCTCTGTCTAGTTCTGGTCACCCTCCGTCTGGTCTCTCTGCTGCCTCAGGTGCTCTTTTAGAAAACAATGGCAATTGTTTTTATTCTAATTTTAGAAAGTTCGTACCTTGATAAGGATTAATATATTTCAATCTAATTTTATATTAGTTTTTACTTTAGATAATAATGTAGAATCTCTACTAATTAATGAATAGAGATTCCACTGTGAATGGATTTTGGTAATTTATTTATTCTTTTAATTTAAACATTTATTTTAAACTTCTTATCGAGGTACAAATCTTTTCAAAAAGGCCATCTTGGATTCTTATACTGAAAAAATAAAACATTTTAAACATATATATCTAAACTATATAAAAAAAATTCAAAGTTAATTATTTGAATTTTTTTTTTTATATATATAATAAATAGAATAACAGTGTGTTAGTATAATTATATGATCCAAAATAAATTTTAGGATTGATTCAGGATGGTTACAAATGTTTAAAACATGTTTTTTTAAAATAATAAAAAAAAGCAAATGTTAGTAAAATAAATAATTAGGTGGGTCAGACCGTGAAACGGCAAATCTGAATCAGATTTACCATTTCACACTCCCCCACTTCAGGAAAAAAAATATCTATACATATATATATATATATATATTTAAAACATACACAAAATCTCTAAAACTTTCCAGGTCACAGTGTCCCCACAAGCTATTTCTCACACTACCTATTCTTTGGGTTACAATCAGAAATGTTTTATTCGTTTGAATTAGACACTTTTTCTAAATCTATATACATCCAAATTCTTTTCCATCTCTTAGTCCAGTTACAAATTCCTGTTATTAACAAAAATATCCATCTGTATTAATTAATTTAATACTATCTACCTGGGTCCGGTGGGACATATTGCTTTAAATGCTTGTCATTAACATTTCCTTCATTTCCTTGCTTTCCTAATAAAACAGCCTTATCTTGATCTTTTCTTTTAATCTTGTAGGGGCCATGGAAATGCGAGAAGAATTTTTTTAATCTTCTCTTGATTACCTTACTCGGTTTTTGTGCTTTAAGACCTACCATATCAACTTGGCACAAATGGACATGAATCAGTCGGGATATCACCAATGGTTCCAGTCAGCTATTTGACTGGATTTGAACCTCACTGTCAGTCTTATCAGCTTCTATTTCTTTTATGGGTATTTGATCTTGGCTTTTGTCATCATCATTTAGTGTTTGAATTTTTGCTGGTTCATCATGAGTGATATTTTCCATTTCTGTCTTCACTATTGTGTTTTTGTTGACTGGTTCTTGTATTAAATCCAGTTTCCTTTCCATCTGGTGTTCTTCTATTCTCTGTATTCTTTTTTCTACTGCTTTTAGATGCTTTTGCAGCCCTTCCTTGATTTCAGACATAATTGTCATCCTAAAATCATTCAACATCATATTGAAGTTTTCCATCATTATGGACATCATCTCAGACATCATCTTCTCTTCCGCATTTCTCTGTTGCTCATCCACCTGTCCTTTTGTGGGGTCCATCTAAAACAGAAAATCTTTTTATTTAAAAAAAATTATTATTATTATTATTATTTTTGGTATAGTTCACTTTAAAAAATTTGAAATTTTATTCTAAGACTGCTGTTTTCTCTTAATTTATTATGGGATAAACAAAACTCTATATATTTATCTGACTTTAATGGGTTACACCACCCTTCCCTCCTAAAACATCTCCCATCCTACTACTACCTGCTCTGTTTACTGCCTTTAGTTATAAAATTATTTGCCACTCAGCTAAAAAAATTTTTCGCAAAACTTAACTTTTTCCTAAAGAAATGAAACAAATTTATTCTTTTTACCTCTGGTTGTTCTCCTGTGCCTGGACAGATTTGACATTGATCATACATCACTTAGTTGATAACAATTGGTTTACATGAGTTAATTTACATTTAAGTTGTTCCTGATACATTTAAGTTGTTACTGACTCTTTAACCATTTCATTCTTCCAGGTTCGAATCTTAAATAACACTATTTTGTGTTTGAAAATATTTAATTAAACTATTGGCAAATTTTTTGTCTGGGCGCCAGCCAATAGATTATATATATGCTTTATTATTAACAATTTATTCACCCAAGTCTCTATTAACAAACATGTGTTGCTATTACACAATTTTGATTTAGTTATTTTTTTATATCACAATATTTTACAGACTGAAGATTTATTTATATACCAAAACATACAGTATTTGGTTTATTTTTCTTTTACATTTTACACATGAAGAAAAATCACAGATAGAAAAAAAAATCATATATTTTCCTTTCTATTTTGAGTCTGGGTACATATATCACTTTTAATTTCGGATACCAGCTATTTGTGGACCCATTATTCTTATTCTCTACCACAAAATACAGCCAAAAATACATGTGTATTTCACACATTTCATTTTATTAACATATTCATCATGGTGTAGGTATTTATCTAAAATCCCCACCATTTTTGAGCATCAAAACTCAGGCAAAAAAATTTTTTTTTACACGTATACATTATTCATTACTGTGTCAAAAAGCATAACAAAAAACACATTATATACATTAAACATTATTCACAGTTTTGCAGTGTGTGCAAAACATCATACAAACTTGGGGAAAAAAAATCTTACATATATTTATTATTTAGTGTTATTAAAAAAAAACAACCTTATATATGCTTAACATTTTACAGGGTGTGGGAATATCTAATAGCACCATGATGGGTGTCCAAAACCCTAGAAAAAAATATACGATGTACCGGTCGAAAAACACACATCGATCCACTCCTGAATACAGGTAAAATACCTCGAGTCCGACCATGTACAAGATAGATAAATCAGGTTCATTGTGAATTTTGCCCTATTTACCTATATCCCCAAGTTAAAGATCTAATCAATAGCCTTTCTCGACGATACAATCGAATTCCTTTATTTTCACTGTGCCGGCAGCTGGGTCTTAAAGCATGAGATTCGATTTTATTATATTTAAATGAGAACTTGGGTGATTGGTTGATAGGTATGTTTAAAAATCAAAATTTATTTAAAATAAAAGTAAATAAAATGATTCGAGAACACTGGAAGTTTGTTTTAGTTATATATATATATTTAAAATCATTGGACATTCTACATTAGTTATTTCACATTAGTTTAAACTCAAGCTCAAAAAAAAAAATAAAATACAATTTTTAAGTTAACTTCATAATTATATGAGTTCCTGACGACTTTATTTTTATTAGCGGTCAGCATTGACATTATTGACTTTGTACAATTTATTTTGTGAAGTTTATACATCTTTCATTTTGTTTACATTTATTCTTTTTTTTTTTAAAAATAGCAAAAATTATTTCATAATTAAATGACCACGGATTTCAACATTCCCCGTGCACATTTATTACAAGCTTATAATATAGCGATAGGTTTAAACATCTGCCTAATGCACATATATAAGAACGACTTAAAAAAACATTTCTATTGAAAAAGATATTAATTAAATAGACGATTGTAGTAAGACTAATTTGATGTCTTACTCCATTAACATATATATAAAAAAATGATTTTTATTTATCTTTATAAAATTAATAATTTGGATTTTCAACAACTAATGTTTTATGACATTAGTGGACCTTGCTGGCATAGCTTATAAATAACTTTAAAACTGTAAGCGATTATAATAAAAACAAATCTATCAGTTAATTATCAAAACAAACAAGTCACTTTAGTTGGACTTACAACTAAAATCATACCTATAATGAAATATACCGTGAATTAGCCAAAACCAAACGATTTTAACAAATTACGCAAACGAACAAAAGAGTCGATTACTCAGGTCGAAGATCCTTTTGGTAGAATCATTTCCCTATGGCTTACATATTAGATAGGCAAAATAAAAGCAACATAATGTCAGGTTAATAAATATACAAATGCAAAATGGATAGAAACGTAAATAAGAAAATACGAGCCGGATTACGGACACTCGTATGTCTATTCCAACAAAGAATAAAAGGAAAATCGATACATCCACATGTTATGTCCATGTATTGATAGGAGATAGGAATTACAGAGAGTCCTCATATTCGCCTCTACAAATTCTGCTGACAAACCAACTCTATCTCAAACACGCTGTCCGTTTCACAGGCATATGTGAAGAACTGAAGCTAACTCCAAATCACAAAATCTATGATCGTTTTAGGTCTGTTCATGAGACTCCAAGCATTCTTTATTAACCCGAGATCTTATAATTATTAAATAGGAATGAATTATAATTAAATAGCCTTAAAATGATCTAATACTGCATAGAGAACAACCTGCGTAAACAACTACTTTATATAAATATTTAACATACAAAAAAAAAACATACTTATAGAAATAAGGGAATTTAATTCTCGAAAAAATCCCCCCTTCCCTTTTTCCTAACTTAAAAAAAATGCATGATAATTAACTGATGCTATCCAGCAGCGCTGTTACTAGGTCAAAAATCCATAGCATATTTTATTCTATTTTGAATTACAGAAATATAAAATTATAGAATCCCATTGTGGGAAATCTATAATAAATTTATTTGAAATTATGGTAGATTTGCTTAGAAACATATATATATATATTCGACATAACCTCACTTGCAAAATAAAATAGATCAAAATTATTTTATTTTAAAATTAAATTGTTCTTTCCCGAACTCCCTCTAATAAAACATAGTTTGCTCTCTTAGAATATTACTCTGAGCCCCTGTGAGTGAAGCTTGTCAAAATACAAAAAAATCAAAGCATGAAATAATCTCATGCTAAAAATTAATATAAAACAAATAAATAAATTCATAATCAACAATTAAAATATTAAAAATTATTGTGAGCTTGAGTTATTAAAAAGAAAAAAACATTATAAATAATTTAAAAGAACAGTTTAAAGAGACAGTTAAAAAAAGATTTTTAATAAAAATTAACTTTTGACATTTTAAAGCTTTACAAAATTATATTTACATTCTAATAATACTTTGGTCAAATCTGGATGACTACCTTGGTGATCCCCGGGATGAGTTCTGTGGGTGAACATTGATGGCTTATGGCAGTTGATGGCATGTTCGGGCAGCAGCATAACTGAAGATTTCGGGTCTCAGGAGGGAAAGGGCAGCGATTACCTTGTTTTACTCCTCGATCATCATAGCGTGCTTTCTCCAACTCTGTTTGTTCTGTCTAGTTCTGGTCACTCTTTGTCCGGTCTCTCTGCTGCCACAGGTGATCTTTTAGAAAACAATGGCAATTGTTTTTATTCTAATTTTAGAAAGTTTGTACCTCAATAAGGATTAATATATTTCAATCTAATTTTATATTAGTTTTTACTTTAGATAACAATGTAGAATCTCTACTAATTAATGAATAGAGATTCCACAGTGAATGGATTTTGGTAATTTATCTATTCTTTTAATTTAAACATTTATTTCAAACTTTTTATCGAGGTACAAATCTTTTCAAAAAGGCCATCTTGGATTCTTATACTGAAAAAATACAACATTTTAAACATATATATCTAAACTATATAAAAAAAATTCAAAGTTAATTATTTGAATTTTTTTTATTTTTATAATAAATAGAATAACAGTGTGTTAGTATAATTATACGATCCAAAATAAATTTTAGGATTGATTCAGGATGGTTACAAATGTTTAAAAAATGTTTTTTTAAAATAATAAAAAAAAGCAAATGTTAGTAAAATAAATAATTAGGTGGGTCATACCGTGAAACGGCAAATCTGAATCAGATTTACCATTTCATTATGAAGTTATAAATGAAGGCAAAAAGTAGAGCTGCTGCTAATGTCACAATGGTGAAGTTTGAATTCACATGGAAGTAATAGCCAGATTTTATGTGCTTCATAGCTTATATATATATATATTCTGTATTAAATGGCATATTTGAAGTCTACCAAATTATAGATTGAATGGAGCTGACAAAATTCCAACTATTACCTGACATATACCTTTTCCAGAAATGTCAATGGGACATTATATTAGTCTATTATGGATATGATTAGAAATGGATCACCTTACCAAGAAATTTCATTGGATTGCTGGAAGAATTACCATGCTGACTTTATAAACATGCTGATTAATCTGTATGTAAAGAAATACAAATGTATAATTACTGCCAGTCAAATATATAAAAAATGTGCACAGGTGGTAAGTAGAATGTGTTATATATTGAGAATGAGATTATTTTAAACATTTTGCAGTTAAAATCTTTAAATTAAAAGTTTTGAAAGTAATAATTTTTGCTTGAATTATACATCTAAAAACAGAGAATTGCTTTCTAGTTTATATTTTACTTTTAAAATAAAAAAAAAATATAAACTTGGAAATCTTATTGTAAATAAAAAAACAAAAAAAAAGCCAAAGATTTCCAAACTGAATCTGACAATAATTTTCTTTTTTTTTTTTTTTAAAAAAAAAAACAACAACATCAAATTAATTGTCTTGTGAAAATATAATATGGTTTAATATGTTTATTTTTTGACAAATGAAATATCCTAGGATATAAATAACAGTGCATGCATATATTTCTGTGTGTATTCCCACATATGTTAAAAATAGTCATTTATGTATTATTAAAATGAATGGGATTTTTTATTAGTTTATGACAATTCTAATATGTTAATTTTATATTCTTATTCTGCATGTCTGTGTGCTGAAATATAGGTGTTTTATATAAATCTACTGAGATATTTTTAAATCACAATCTGATAGATTATGTTTTTGTATTCTAATACCAATCAGAATGCTGAATTTATAGCATAGTCAAAAAACTTTAATTTAATTTGTTATTAATAAATTTATATTTCATTAAGTTATTCCAGTGAATTTATTTAATCCTAAAATATTATAATTCATTATATGTAGATATTATCTCTTGTTTGTAGTAACTGTTATAGAGCCCTGCTCACTAAGCTTGATTCATGCATAATAGTTGGTTATATAGATTGGAATTTATGTTTGGTGTGATGGACATCCAGTGATGATGATTTCATTACTTCTCTAATGTGGGATGGTGCAAATGAATATACTTAAAGTCCATGCCCACATTTTATTTAGTTTTTATTATTAATGTCCAGTACATTAATGATACATAAATGATCAGCATGTTTCTGTATCCCAGCATTATTTTTTTAAAGTCTGCAAGCAATATATTCTGATGGGTTAGCACCTGCATCTATGCATCCAAATTATGGTGTTGTATTGCTGCCCTAAGTTTGGAAGTGGCTAAATAATTAGCCTGGTGTATAGTAGATCCATTTTAAATCCAGTCACAAAGTTGACTGTTGACTTCACTTTTTTGATTATTCATGATGATAAATGATTATTATTACTTTTTATAAAGTTGGTGAACTTATAATTAGTCTTGTTTTTGCTGATCTCACATACTCATATTTATTTATTATATTATTTATATATTTAAGTTAGACTTGTCTTTTGACTTGGAGTTAATGATGATAATTTTCTCTTACTCCATGTGACTTTATACCATTATAAATGGCACCCAACATGAGACTGATGATGATCAAGTACTGGTTGTCATTACTGCAAAATTACCATTGAACTTGATTTTAAATATAACATCTAAGAAAAAAAGTATGAATTTTATGCAAAATTAATATTTAACACAGCATTACGCTGTTGCACATGTGCAACAGCGTAATGCTGTGTTAAATATTACAGTTTACAAACATCATGCTATAAAAATGATTTATTTAAAATTAATATTAAAAAATTATTGTGAAATATGAGAAGAGTATAGATTATTAAGTTATAAAATAATGATAAATATATATTTGAGGAGGTCATATTTAGAGTTGAATAGAAAATGTATGATTTTGGAGATTGGATTGGATTTTTGACTGTTGGAGTTTGGGTAGTTGTGCTTTCAGTTTTGATGGTGAAGAAGGGTTTTGGAAGAAGGATTTTGTCATTGGCTTGAAGATGCAAGGTTTTTATGAAACTTCTATGGAGTTTATAACTTATGCAATCATCCAACTCACTTTCTCACTTCTTATTGTTGATCATGGTGCAGTTAACATAGTCCTTCCATGAACTCAGGCTCTAAGCCTCCAAGAATAAGAACAAGGCATAGTTTTATATTTATCAGCCCCTAAGACTCTAAGGAATAGGGCTTTGCAAAGATGTTTGTATTTTTATTATATATATCAAGGGTTGCAGTAGCTTATAGTACCTAAATTGAGATAACTCTCTTGGTGATCATGCTGGATTGTGTACTTATATCCAGTGGTTAAATTTATTATCTATCTTAATATTGCAGATCATTATTCATTCTGTTATCTGGGAAATACCTGTCAAATCTGAAAAAATTGATGAATACATAGTTTGAGATATTAACTTTGTTTTGATTGTACATGTATATTATGAAAAATATTATTAGATAGATGTTTCATTTCTATTTTCCTTTTTTTCATGATGATGGATATGAGACAGTTATGTGCCTCATGACATACACTAACAGTAGTGTATATATATATAAAAATGTGAAATAAACACAGATAAATTTTGTTGTACATACACCTGGGTCTCGTTTTACGTGATAGATAGGTTCCTCAGAAAATACGCGCAAATGAAATTGTGCAAAAATAGACATAACTTGCATTGAAAAAGGGGGGATGCAGCCTGTGATTTTTCAAAATTCGCATAAAAGCAAAGCACCAATGTAAAATTACTTTAAAATTCGCACGCAAAAAAAATAAGCAAATAAAATATGACTAATAAAAAATTTCAAATTTGAAAAAAATTGATACAAGACAAACTTTTTTTAACTATAATATTTAATTTTATTCAAAATAATATATTTTTATGTATAATTGACAAAACAATAATTTACATTTTTTATACATGTTTTAATTATTATAGCTATTTGCCAAAAAACATGTTCATTGCAAACAATTAGCACCAACTTCACACTCATGTTGTAATAGTAGTTTTCTTGTGATAACATAATTAGTAATTAATCTTAAAGATGATGATTTTATTAATTGTTTATGAAACTAACAACTAAAAATTAAATTCTTATTTTTGTCTTTAATTTTCAATTCTGTTTAAAAATCAAATTTCACATTAATTTCAAGTCACAGCAAGTAATTTTTAAATTGTTAATTACAATTAAAAATCAGATTTTAATTTTTAATTGTGCCCACTGCTATTACTGACCTTTTAAAAATAAACTTTTGGACACTAAATGATTAATAATTGATTATGTTCTTTTTTAAAAAGCAAAAACAATGTGATTTAAAATGCAAAATTAACACGTACAATGTTTGAACAAATTTACATTATAATCTTGTAAAATTTAATGTGTATATACATAAAATATGAAAATTATGATTTTAATTTCATTATTGCATAAAATCTTACTATTATAAAGCACTAAAAATATTGAAATTACTAAGATGAAAGTCAAATTCCAATAATGTGCTATTACTTTCAATATAACATAAGTGCACAAATTTATTATTTAAAGTAATAGCGCATTATTGGAGTTTGACTTCCAGTGAAACACGAATCGCATAACTTCAAAATCGTGTTAAATAAGTCCACGTAAAAAAAGACCCAGGTGTATTTACTATATTACACTGCATTATAACAATTAAGATTTAAATAATAATTTTGAATTTAAAAAATTATTATAAATTAAACATTTAAAAAGGTCTAATTAATATTTTATTAATTCTGATTTTGAAATCTAAATAGCTTGTTTTTATGTTATAGTAAATATACTGTTAATTATAAAATTTCACTCTAAAATTCTACAAAGTTGCTGTGAAAGGATTAAGGTGAGATGAAAAGAGGCATTAATTTTTTTTCAGTCAAGATAAAGAATTTACATCAATGGTATTTTTTTAAAATTTCACCACTGAATATAAACAGGTGGATTTAATAGATTATTAGATATACTTACAATAGTTTTACAGCATTATTATATAAAGTCATAACTGAAGACAAGAAGTAGAGTTGCAGCTATTGTCACAATTGTAGAGTTTCAATTTACATGGAAGCAAGAACCAGCTTTTATGTGGTTCATAGCCCATATATATATATATATAGTGTATTAGATGGTATACTTGAAGTCTACCAAAAGACTGGATGGAGCTGACAAATGCTAACAGTTACCTGAAGTATACCTTTCCCAAAATGTTAATGGGACCTTATATTACTCTATTATGGACATGATTAGAATGGACTATTTTACCAAGAAATTCCATTGGCTTGCTGAAAAAATTACCATGTTATGACTTTATATATATGTTGATTAATCTATATGTAAAGAAGTATAAATGTATAATTACTGCTAGTTGAATATGCATAAAATGTGCAAAGCTGGTGAGTAGAAGGTACTATATATTGAGAATGAGATTATTTTAAATATTTTGCACTTAAAATCTTTAAATTATAAGTTTTAAAAGTAATAAGTTTTGCCTGAATTATACAACTAAAAACAAAGGATTGATTTCTAGTTTGTATTTCACTTTTGAAATAAAAAAAAAGAGATCAACTTGGAAATCTTATTATAATTGGAGAAAAAAAATAGTAAATGTTTTTTTTAAAAAGAACTTTCCAAACTGAATTTCATAATATTTTTTTTTAAAAAGGAAAAAAACTTTTTACTTACCATTAGAAATAATGAATAATAACTGTGATTCATACTATGTATTTTTTAATTATATAAATACATTTATGTGAATTTTATGTATATTTTTTCCATCAAATTATTTTGTAAAAATAAAATATGGTTTAATAAGTTTATTATTTTTTGACAAATGAAATATCATAGAATATAAGCATCAGTGTGTGCACATATGTCAATACATACACACATATGTTAGAATTAACCATTTATATATTATTGAAATGAATTGATTTTTTTATTAGTTTATGAAAATTTGAATATGATAATTTTATGTTTTTATACTGCATGCTTATGTGCTGATATATAAGTGTTTGATGTAACCCTATTGAGATATTTGTACATCACAACATGATAGCTAATCAAAATCAGAATGATGAATTTGTAGCATACTCAACAAACCTTAATTTAATTTTATTGTTATTAATAAATGTATATTTTATTAATTTATTCCAGTGAATTTATTTAATGTTAAATTATTATAAATTATTATATGTTGGTATTATCTCTTGCTCACAGTATAACTGTTATAGAGCTCTTGCTCACTGATCTGGATTCATGCATAATAGTCAGTTATATAGATTAGGTTTATGTTTGTTGTTATGGACATAAATAATGGAGACTTCATTATTTCTCTAATGCTGGATTGGTGCAAATTTATGTCCTTTAAAGTCCATGCACTACATTTTATTTAGTTTTTATTATTAATGTACTAGTACAGGGGTGGGCAAATAGCGGCCCGAGGGCCACATGCGGCCCCCTAAGAGTTTTATGTGGCCCGCCAAGACAATCAAAAAAATCCACCTTCAACTGAAATTTCCTTCCTGTTGGGTGACCGAATATTCAACTTGTATTTTCCACTAGGATGGCCACATCAATACACATGCACAGTGTAGATACGATGTGCAGTGCTTTTCCAGTTGATTTGATTAATTTCAATTTTGTCTTTGCATTAGCAAATATATACATTTCCAACTTTAGTGAAACCATGAACCCTCCGAAAAAATGTAAAATTGGTAATGAATATCATGTGTTTAATGAAGAATGGACCAACAAATATTTCTTTGGTAATACAGGGAATAAAGCAATGTGTTTATTGTGTCATGAAAAAAGGTGCGGCCCTCTACTAACCTTCGCTTCCACAAAATGGCCCCTGATGCGGCCCTCTGCCAACCTATGTGGCCCTCAAGTCAAAACAATTGCCCACCCCTGTTCTAGTACATTAATGGAACTAAAAGGCCAGAGGACATTGATGATGATCAGCATGTTTCTATATACCAACAATATATTTTTTTCATTTTATATAATCTGATGGATTAGTTCCTAAGTCTGTGTATCCAAATCATTGTGTTGTATTGCTGCCCTAAGTTTGGCAGTTGCTAAATAATTAGTCTAGTCTATAGTAAACCCATTTCAAATCCAGTCATAAGGTTGACTGTTGATTTTACTTTTTTGATCATTCTTGGTGATGGATGATTTTTCTAATGTGGGTGAACTTATAATTAGTCTTGTTTTTGCTGATCTACCATGCTCACATTTATCCATTATATTATTTGTATATTTAAATTAGACTAGTCTTTTGATGTGGGGTTGATGATGATGATTTTTCATCATCTCAGGTGACCCCATACTATTACAACATATATACATGTGTAAATATTGTTTTTATATTATACATTTTCACTGAAAAGGACATATAAAAGGAATGAACAAATAAAAGATGTCTGAAAAATATTTTATAATGAATTTGATCATGTTATAGATCCCATTTACATCATAAAAATTATTACAAAGCCATTATTAAGATGTGCAATATTGGTGTTTTATTGAGGGTAGAATACAGTATGGAACTACAATTAAACTTAATATTGAAGTATTAAAAAATTTGATGCAGAATAACTAAAAAACAGCATCACTAAATATTAAGTAAACAGAAAAATGGACCAACTGTGTTCTATATGTGAATGTATTTGTGGTTCATAGATTGGTTTATTTATTCATCACAAAACTCTTATCTAGTGAATATATATACATTTTTTTTTTTTAATCGCCCCCCCCCCCCCCCCCCCCCCCATATTTTTAAACCACCACCAAAAAAGCACCCCCTTTTTACTTTTTAAATTTTTTTTTTTGGGTTTTTTTTTTTTTTAGTCCCCCCCCCCCCCCCCTCTCCCTTTATATTATTGTGGGGGGGGGAAAATAATAATTTTAGGACCCAAAAAGTATTTTTTATATTTTTACCACAAATCTTCTTTACATATATATATATCTTTTTATTTTGTTGGAATGTCTATATTTATTTGCAAGAGGTTGCTGCTGATATAAGTATTATATATATACATGGACATCATGTATTCATTATCATTCTCAACACTTTCAAAAATTATTCATTCAATGTAAAAACAAAGTTTTTCCAAACTAAATCCAGTTTTTCCTATCCATAGCCTCTCTCTCTATATCACACCAACAAATTTTATTATTTTATCCATATATCTATTGAGTCTAGTTCCATTTCAGTCCTTTAATTAATTCAATGATATCAACAATATATATTTGTTCCTCATCCATGTGCTTAACCTTTGATCCCTTTCTTTCTATTCCCAAAATACATCTCTTTATACTTCATTGAGTTAGCTAAAATCTTTGTATTGTTCCTCTGTTAAGTATCTGAGTTTCAACAACAACATCAAAAAAGGTCGATTAAAAATTTTTCTTTTTCAAATATATCGGCATGTTTTTCTTTAATATCTCTATTTCTACTAAATGCACTCATTCAAGTTTAATTACATGATTTTCATCTTTTATGTTTTCATGATATTAATAATCTAACCAGGGTACTTGTAATAAATTACCAATTTTTATTTTTTCTGAGAAAATTAATAGAACATTCTTTTAAAAATTTTAGCATTCTGCTTTCTTTTATCAGATAATTCTTGTAACATTTTCTAAAGCTCTAAAGCATTTTTGCAAAAATAAACATATCACCTAAAAAAAATTAAATTAACTCAAATAAAATCTATGTATTTTTATTCCCTTAGCTTCTCATTTTAATTCATACAATACTTATTATACAATTTCTAAAAAAGTTTTGGAGGTATAGAATCAATCTATTGATACAGTCAATCTTAGCCCATGGTTGAGCTTCATCATTCTATCTACTCACTAATTACTAATGGATATTCAAACTCTATGTCCCACTCACTCCTCTATTTATGTGTATATTTCATGTATATAGTTCTGACAAGTGTGCCAAAAATTATAAATTTTAGCTTGTATTTTTATTATTTATTATTAATTTTTTTGCTTCACATTAAAATACATAGGTGTGGCTCAGATGTATGCGTGTATATATATATATTGAACCGAATTCGAATATGTGGATTCGAATCACCGGCCTCTTAGGCAGAGAAGAACATACTCGGAGAGTATGTATGCCCAAACGATAGCTATAAAATATATAACTAGCATTACATTTCCAGGACATAACTTCTTCTCGGCTGTTGAGTTCAACACCAAGTTCAAAGCACCTTTTTTTGTTTGTGTATAAACACGGGCACCAGCTATCTATTCAAGGATGAATAAATAACGCACTTTGAGCAATGGCCACTAACTCAATGCCTAAATCCATGACTAGCTCAGCTGTTTGTAATCACTAATAGATTATACATAATTAGTGGTTAAAAGACTTGATAAAGAATTGTAAAAGGAATTTATAAAAAGAATTGTAAAAGAATTGATAAAAAAAAAATTGACCGACAAATAAAGTTTAATTTTAAAGATAATTTATTAACTAACATTTATTTACTAAATTTAAACATTTTATAATTCTATTAAACACACGCATATTTTAAATTAACATTCTAAATAGTTTAAATATTCTTGAATATTTTCATAACAGAACACTGGGAATTTGTCTACTTTGACTAATAATATTGATATAAGGATCACGCACATATTAACTCATGCACACACATAATAATGATAATAAAGGACTACATAGCATTTGAAATTTAATCGCACACATCAATAGTTCATTTATGTGTGATATAGAGTTCATATAATTAGACTCTTGAAAGATTCATACGAATTAATGAAATGCAATGGCTATTACAGTATAAACGAAAATGAGCAAATGTTTTACCTAGGATTTTGAACGTAGATTTAGCACTTTGTTTTTTTCTTGTTTGTTGTTTCTTCCAGTATGAATGGTTCCAGTATGAATGCTTCCAGCCGACTGGGACGTTTCCTTGATGAGTTTCCTTATTATTCACGATTATTACTATTGGAGACAATTAGATACTGACGGAGATTTTCTAAGTTGTTACATTGACATTATTTCATGGGCAGATCTTGCTGTTTTCATCGGACTTTTTAGGCTGTGGAAAGGCGTGAATTCCCAAAATCTTCTCAGCACTGCATTTTGTTTCTGGGTATAATTAACTCAACTGATTCAATTAATTTGTGAACTGCACTCACTCAATTAATTTGTGAACTGATTCACTCAACTAATTTGTGGAATGAATTGTCCGATAAAAAAAAGGTCTATTTATACCTGCGCTTTGTTGTCTTTTCTAATATCTCCAGCAAAGATCTGTTGTCAAATTCCAATGATAATCATTTGATAAACGTGTTTTTAAAGATTGCTTAATTAGTAATAGCCATGTAAAACGTTGTTTTATAATAATAATTAATTAATAACCATTGTCGTGTTTTTTTAATGATAATCTAACATTTATTCTCTTGTTGACACTTGCACATATATATGCACATATATTAGTTTTAACATTATTTTTCTTGAATGAAAAGAGATTGGTATGTTTTAACTTTTTAAATTATATTTTTACGAATACTAATAAAACTCTTTACTTCCTTTTACAAACCTTAGTTTAACTTTTCTAACTTTTATTTCAAAACTAATGATTGGAAACTATTTGATTTTTATCTTTTTTCTAAAACAAACTAAATAAACTCTTCAACATTTAATTTTATGTTTTTCTTTAACGAAAGATTATTTTAATAATATAATTTTTTAGATAAAATTATATGTGCCTATATCAATATAGGTACAATATATATATATATATTACAGGAGTAAACCTACTAACAAAATATTAATTTAATAAATATTTTATGTCGTTTATAAAACTTTTTCTTTTTTAATTATTTTTTTTATTAAACTGTATATTTTTGTAAAATCCAAGATGAAAGATGCAACCATCAATTATCTAAAAATAATTAAGAGGGGAGGGGATGTAATATTGTTTTAATCTTGGGAAGGAATTTTTAATTAAAGTTTTTACTGAAAATAAAATGGGGAATAAAACTAATGGATTGTACTTTTGTTCTAAACATTTTTATCAAATCTATTTTCAATCTAAAAATAGGTTTGAATATATTTTTGGATTATTTTATCTAATGATTGCATCTTCAAAAACAATGGATAAAAAAAATTAAGATTTTGTTAGATCGAAGATTAGAGTGTGAGCTAGAAATAAAATGTTAAAAGCATTTTGCAAATACCTGAGCAAGATATAAAATGGGCTGATATTAAACACCAGAAGTTACCTACTATAGAAAAAAACTGTGGTGTTAACATAATCCATGCTGGTGTGAAACTTAAAATGATGATCCAGTAAAAAACTAATCACCCTTCCTGACCCTTGTGAGGTCATCTTCCACTGCCGTACCATCCTGATGCCCTAGAATGAAGGAAAAGCCTAATCTGAGAATTTTGGAGTGCTGATCATAAGCTTGCTGATACACAAAAACTCACATAGATCCTTGAACTGCCCTACATGAGCCAGACTTTTTAAAAATGGACTCTAAGAAATTTGCAAGGTAACCCACTATTTTCATGCTGCAACCTGAAAATAAAGCTAATCTAACTAATTTCAAACTTTACTATCAAGATTTTTCCTAATGTATCATTTAACCATATCTCTTTTTAAAATGTAAAATGTAAATTGCTCTCAAATGATTTTTTAAATCTAATCCTGATATCTCATATGCTTTAACTTTTTTTAACTTTGATGCAATCAATTATTTATATGTATTTATTACTTAATTTTATATGTATGCTTTTGTTATTATTAATAGACTAATCTCAAGCAACCTTATGAGCTGAATTTCACAAAATCTTTCCTTTCCGCCTTTTAATTAAACCTCCATGAATTAAGGTTATTAACATCCCTGCAAAACATACTGTATGATTAATTAAGATGTTCACCAGATTGTTTTTACAAGTCAACATTTTATGTTGTGTTTTTATAATAAAAATTGATATTTGTTCAACTCCAAATAGAATGAAGTAATTCTACATGGGGTAAATCCATCATGCAAGCTAATTAACACTTTGAAATCTTTTAAAAATATTATTTATTTTAATTCTGAAAGAGTGACCTATTAGTTGTTTTCTATACAACTGCTAGTTTTGTTTTATTTTTCATATTCTTAAAATATCAAATATTAAAATATTCTAGTTATTATCAAAGTCCACCAAAATGCGATTGAATTATTTTAAATAGCAGAAAAGGAGGGGGGTAAAATCTTAATGTATTTTTTATTAAAGGAAATCTCTTTATATATTTATAGTGGCATAATGTATCATTTGTATAAATTATAGCATTAAAACAAGGGGTCATTTATTTTAGAGCAGTAAATCCTATTCAGTGTCATATGACATTTATCCATACTGCATTACTGACATTTGGCTTGTCATCTTGAGTATATATGCATGCTTCTAATCTGGGGGTTGCAACAAGATTGAACCCATGGATTTCTTTTTATGTTCTGTCCCATGGATAGTTGAGCTTCCTAGGACCTTCTCCATATAAGAGGCTGTGTGTCAGTGATTCCAGGATACCTGGCCCACATTATGCCTAATCACATTTCTCTAAGCACTGCCCTAAGAAGGGGGTGTTAGATTTCGTTTTTGTCCAGAAGCATGACTTTATCTCTGATCTCCACCATTATGTCTGTACCACTATTTCTTTATTTATTATTTTTTTTGCTTTATGACCCAGTTTTAATGTTGTAATATTAAAATTGTACTCTGTTCAAATATATATATATATATATATATATATATATATATATATATATATATATATATATATATATATATATATATAAATTCTGAATACTATTAGCTCTATTAATTAATAATGTTATTTTAGTCTTATTATACAAACCCACCATCATAATTTGTGATTTCTGTATTTAAGAGTATATGCCTTGGGAAAAATAAAGTGTTCTTCTTACTAATGTTAATTAAAAGAATTTTCAATCAATATTTTGTCTCATAATTAAATGTAATTTTCAAATGTATTTTATTTATTTTCATGAATGTAATGGTATGAAAATAGTTTTATTATATATGTAATGAATCCCGGAATGCTCCCTGAAATGTGTTACTCACCGCATTTCAGAACTATAAACCAAAATGTTAATAGCAATATTATGTAATCCTTTTAATAAATGATTGGCATTTTAATACCATACTCATCAAAGACGTGTGTTAATGTATATATACTATTTAGTTAAGAAAAGAGCATATGAGACTTATCAGTGTGAACCCCAATATGTAATTATCTACTGTTTAGTAAACCACTCATTCACACACATATTACTGTATATAATTAATTAATTATATTAAACTATTTTTTATTGTCTAACTTATTTGAATCATTCAAATTTCCTTTTTCTCCACTTCCACATGTACAGCCATACGTATGCATATTTTAGTTCAATTCTAATGTAGTTAATATATGTCTCATTGTCTTCTTCACTCTGCTAAACTTTAGAATAAATTCTCATGTGCCATCATTATATGTTATTCATTAGGTGTTTGATTTGGGGCTTAGGGAATGGGTTTGAATACGGGTTAGTTTCTAACCTAAATCTTGGGTTTGACTGGGTATAAAATACATTTTTTTGAGTTCCAGCTCATGTTAGATGGATCAACATGTGTTGACCAGTACACTATCATACATCTTTATCAATGTTCTTTTTGAGAATGCTATTATATAATGTTATCACTGCTATTGCACTTTGATTAATATTTTTTACACTATGATAATATCCTGTATGTATATCTTAATGTCACAAAATTTTAATAACTGTGAAAATGTTTATAGAATCAAATGTCTTTTAATAATCTACAAATCCAAAACACAAAAGCAACTCATATTTATTGGTCCTTTTTATAGTTTTTCTTAATACTTTCTTGGATGTGATCCATTATGCTAAAACTTATTTTAAAGTTAGCTTATTCTTTTGATTTGAATCCAAAGTTTACTATAGATAAGTTGTAATTATCTTGATGAAGATCTTGAAGAAAAGTGCTAAAAGACTGATACAGCTGCAATTATATTATAGTAATATATAAATATTGTATTCGGACATAAATATAAACATACACTCAAAGATGCATCTAACTTATATGTAAATTAATGCTTTATAATTTATTATTTTAAACTGAGTATGCGCTACAAAGTTAAAAGCATAATCTCTTGACAAAATCAAAGTAAATTTTTACTGTTTGCTATAACTTTTTTAAACATATCAACGTACCTCCCATTGTTCATATTTGAATGTGAATTAGTTAAAACTTTAAAATTTATAATTCTAGTAGTTGAATTTTATATATTTGATTAATTTCCTATCTAATGTTGAAAAAAATGTGATGATAAGAAATGATTGATTGAGTTAAATTATTGCCAAATTGACTAGGAATCTTTATTCACAAAGCCTTCCGTTGCTTTGTGATGCTAAAGTGATTTCTCAGAGTATCAGAAACAGCTCTTACCTTTATCTTGTATTCTGCAAGAGTGTAAAAGTTCATAAGACAATTTTTATGGGACACTAAATGCTACATGATAATGGAGATCATTTATCAAGGTATTACAAATTCTTAAAATAGGAGAAAAAGGAGAAAAAAAAATTTTGATTTTAAAGATCAGCTTCACAAAAAATATTTTAAAAATATTTTCTACCTGACATGTATTATAACTTAGCTTTTAAAATTTTAACCTTAGATCATATTAATATAAAGCAAATAAGAATAGTCATATCAAAAGTTACTGATTAGAAATTAATCTCATCTGTGTTTAACAATAATATATAATATACACGCACATACGCCTATATATTTATAATATAAATACCGATATTTTATTGCAAAATCATATTAGTTAAAACAAATGAACTCGCAAACAAGAACAACTAATTAGAAAAGATTACTTATGTGTTTATGATACATATTATTACAAGTATATCAATTACTCAATTACATACATAAACATATTAAAATAAAAAAAAATTAATCAGGTTATTCAAAGATCATATAACGTTTGCCGACATAAGTGAAAGATTAACCACAACGTTTCCATTCAAGTGATCAAACTGCGTTTTTATCTCTTCTAACTTTCCTCAATTGGACATTAATCTAAAACCTTTAGCTCTTAAATCCATCAACATTATGATAAACGACACAATATAAAATTTATTATAATTTGAAAAATAAACAAGATTTTAAGTTCCTTAATGGCATAAGTTTATTATCTAACTATAAAATTGATATGCTAAAATAAAGTGTGTTGAGGGGTGGCAAGCAATCGCATATAAAGGTCATCATCTAATTTTATTACTCTTTTGTCTAGTTATTCAACAGGTCTTTGGAAAAAAATCTTAACTCATAACAATAATTTCAACTTTTTAAAAACTCATTTTGAAAGTAAATCAAAATTAAGAAGCTCTAGATTGCTTGGATGATCAAATTTTTAGACAATTAATCTGGGTTATTTACTTATATTACATTTAGTAATATTTATTAAAAATTTCACTAAATATTGGAAGCCATTAAGATAATATTTATTATTAAAAATGCACTTTTGCTTATCTAAATTAGGCTTTCTCACTTATAAGTCATATCATTACTGTATGTGTATTCATTAAACTTCTTTTGCCGAAATAACGTATGCACCCCCCACTCCCATTTATTAATTTAATTTTCACGTTTTAAGATGAAAATTATAATAAAAAGCCAAATAATATTTCAAAATAAATAACTGCTATTTGAAATTTTGAAAATATGATCAAAGCAAAGATAAAATTAATTAAAATTGGAAAAAACAAAATGTTGGGCCCAAAGGACTATTATTATTTTTTAATTAACAGATAAATTGATAACAAAACCTTCAATATTTGTTAATTTAAGCATTTTCAATTTTTTTTAAAAATCCCACAATTATGATTCTGGGCACTGAAGTCAAATAATTAAAACCAGATAATAAAGCCTAAGAGAATACCCCCACCACCATTTGATTAAAAAAAAAAACCTGCAGCTATAAAGTATCCATGTGAATGTGGATGGAAATATATTGGTAAGATCAGTTGCCCTGTTGAACAGATATTAAAAAAACACAAACTAATGATTAGAAAAGAAAAAAACAAAAGTGCCTACAGTACCAGACTATGTATGTACTAATGAACATAAGTTAGTTTGGGAAAGGAGGAAAAGATGCAAAACAGAAACTTCAAAGAAACTGTTCATAAGACATTGGTGAATAATTTTACAAGTTTTCCCAGTGTAGCATGACATAATGTCTGGAAGCCTCTAATTAGCCTTGCTCTTAGAAATAAGTATTAAAAAAAATTGAAGAAATGATGAAGATTTGAACCAATCCAAATAATTAAGTATATGAAATTTCTACTGACTGTTGTCTTAATGTAATAGCTCAGTTGGTTAGAGAGATGCCTTAAAAATTTGATGTTTAGGAAAATAAAGATGTGAGCTTTGATTCCTAGTCTAGTATTGTCACTGATCAGGCCAACAATACCTGAAGAAAAGGGAAGAATAATACCATTCAAAACATTGCATAATCTCCAAACCTGTGTTGTCTACTTGTGCATTATTACTAATGGGTGTTTGTATCTGAAAAGTTTAAATAAAATTAAAAATTTTGCAACAGTTAATAAGAGATGATGGAATAGTCTGTATTACAACATCATTAATTTTGCATTAACAGGTGAACAACATAAAGCAATATGTGAAAATAGTCTCCTATGAAATATCAAATACTTTATATGTCTTAAATATATCATTTTATGTTTATAATAGTTTTAAAAATTTTAAATTTTGATATTACTAAAAACACTATTTAATAATGCATGTTGAGCATTAGAATTTTTTACTAATTTATTGTAGTTAAGAGTTAATAAATTAAAAGCAATAGCAAACTATTCCTGAAATATATATTTTTCTTATTAGGCAATAAATTGTCAACAAAACCTGTACGGTCATACATCCAGCTTCTCAATAAAAGATTGTCATCTGTCATATCTATGCTCTGGACTATGAGTATATGCCTGATGAATACATTTTTTTAGATCACATGCATGCTTATATGTTATTTTTTTAAATATCTGCCTCATAGCCAGCTTAGCTAAACAGCTAATCATTAATGATGAATATATGAATATCTACCTAGATGGTAAATATATCAGATTATTTTGATTAAGATGATTGTTGAGATTCGAATTGCAAAAAAAAAAAAAAAAAAGTAATACTGATGATGTTTATCATTAGAAAGAAAAAGGGTTATATTACACTAAATGATGAGCTATGCTCACCTTCGACTTTTTACCTATATAATGCACACACACACATTGCGTGAATTTATTTTCAACTGCCATCAACTCATGATGATTGAGTCTATTTCTTTATTGCTAACTTGAAAACTACAGAATGGTTTAATTTTTCTTTCTTTAATTATGCTTCATTTGATTTATTTGATCAATTTTTTTCTTATTTTAATAATTAATATCTCATTTTCAACAAATCTTTTTTCCATTTTATAAAATTAATTATTCTTCATTTATAGTCACTTTGTAATGGATAATTAAATAATAATTAATATTCTTTTATATGTTGTCTCCCATCTTTTAACTCTTTATTTAATTTGCATTAAACTTTCATGTTAAATGGGCCCTCTTGTAGAAGTTTTAGTAACTACAAACATAATAAGCTTTAATAATACGAAAAGGATTATTATTGTTGTTGTTATTATACACATATTTTTAAGTGTAAAATTTATGATTTAAAGTAAACTAATTATTTAGTAATGATAGTGACGGAAGAGAAATATTGTTTTATTAATTAGATAGTTGCAGTTGTTAAAAATATACCAAGGTAATAATGCAAATTAAAAAAAATAATAATTGAGAAATACTTGATTTCAGATCAGTTTTTAATTTATTTATATATGATAAGTAATCTGCTCTTGTGGAGTTTAACGTCTTTGTTTAGAATTAAAGATGCTTAAGTAAAAGCTTGATATGTACTTCCCTTGCTTAAACATCGCACAACATCTCTCCCAATTAACTAATCAGCCATTTAATTATTTTTATATTTTTTTGTTTGAAAAGCATGTAATTATCAAAGATTATATTCTCTATGAATATACATTAGAGTCTTTGTTATTATATGTTGGACTATTTCAATTAACTAATTTTATTGTTAAATATTTTAGAAAATTCAAAATTTATTTATAATTTTTGAAATTTAACTCAAAACACAATTTTACAGTGATATTAATCTTTTCTTAAAAACTCAGATTTCTGGTTTAGCCTGGAAATTAAACTGTTGTCGTTTAAATTGGGGAATGCTGCATTTAAGATGATCCTGTAACAATTTAGAATTTTCTATCAATGGCAGCCATCAGGAGATATATACTTATTATATATGAAGTATTCTTCTAATTTCATCATTTTTCTTTTTAAAGACAAGATTTAGTAATGGTATTCAAACATTAACCTTTTTCTTAAAAAGAAAAAAAGAAGATCAGAAGGACTCTCATAATTAAGTATACAAAACTTCTACAGATTGTTGTTTTTGACAGATTCACCTAGTTGATATTATATTATCTAAAGGTTACTAGTTCAATTCCCATTTTAGTATTATAGCTCATTAGATGAGCAACACTTGACAAAGAGAGGAGAGTAACATCATGTGACATATTGTATTCTTTATTAGGCTGAAGGTTTGTGATGATGGTATACTATTAAATGTGATATGTTGGACTATATTCATCATCTGTGAGTGAATGTTGAATGTATAAAAAAATTTTAAACCTTATTTAAATTTTCCAAATACAAACAACTTGTTTGTAATAACACACAAATAGACACAGGTTAGTAATTACAGAACTTTTTGAGTAGTAGTATTCTCCACTACTCTTCAGATGTTGCTGGCCTATATGCACAGTGACAATATTTACTTAGATTCTTGAATATCAAATTTAAGGCAAACACTCTAACTAACTGAGATATTCTGTCAAAAGTAACATATAGTAAAAATGTGATATATTTATAAATGAGGGTTAGAGGAGGATTTGAACCAACCTTTATATGTAAAATATATCAAATTTCTACTATATGTTGTCTTTGACAGAATAGCTCAGTTGGTTAGAGCGTTTGCCTTAAATTTGATATTCAATAATCTAAAGGTGCGAGTTCAACTTCTAAATGAATATTGTCACAGTAAACGTAGGCCAGCAACACCTGAAGAAGTGTGGAGAATAATATTACTTGAAACATTGTGTAATTACTAAACTGTGTTGTCTATTTGTGTGTTATTACTAACAAGTTGTTTGTATTTGGAAAGTTTAAATAAAGTTTAAAATTTTCTATACATTCAACATTCACTCATAGATTATGGAAATAGTCCAGCATATCACATGTATTCTTTATTAGTTTAATGTATTCAGAAAGATATAAATAAATTTGAATATTTCTAAAAGCATTAGCAATATTAAACTAAATGATGGAAATATTCCACCATATAATTAATAAGTAAAATGTCATCGTTATTAACTTTCAGACAAACTGGAGTCAAGCCCCACACCCTCAATGTATTTTGCTTATTATATAGTTATAGTGCCTAGTACTTAAGCTAATTACAAATAATTATATTGCTGTAAGGAATTAAAAAATAATAATAATCACATCAGCAATATCTATAAAAATATGAAAATATGTATATATGCCAGATTTCCAAACTTTATAGATGTCTAATTAGTTGCAATGTTGGTGATGAAAACTCTTGAACTGATTATTGATAATCTTGAGAATGATGAAGGAATTTAACAAAGATTGATAAAGTAAAGCAGTTAAAAGCAACTGCAATTGGAAAGCAATACTTTCTTCAGATAAATCAACAAACCAATATTATAAAAAACTGTAAAAAAATAAATCACAGCAAAGATTACCAACTTGGAAACTCCACTGTCTACCAAGACATATATTACTGAACTGTCAAACTCAAAACCACGATTTTAACATTTAGTTTAAAACAATTGCAGTCTAAGAACACTTAATGATAAATTTCTTCTTAATAATAATCATTTTATATCACATGTAAGACTCATTTAGTAGCACATTTTTATGCCATTCCATAAATCTGAATTCAAATTTAAACTAAATTAAACTTGAAAAATTATCATGTTTCAGTTAGACATTAGGCTTGCAGAAGAGAAACAGATTCTTAGACAATCCATCTTATCAATCAATACTTCTCAGTAATTGGAATCTAGCTATCTTCAGCTAAAAAGTCACAAAAGTTCTTATAATTCAGCTATTTGAATATTTGGCTTCTGATGTCACAATTACTGAGATCTTTGCCTTGTAGGGAGCTATTATTAAAATATTATTTTTTTCCATATACTGATATATTAGTAGTGAGTAATTTATTATTTTTATTAGAATTGTGCTTTATTATTAATTTATCATAAAGAAATTGTTCTACTTTAAACTTAAATCAGAAACTATTTTAAATAACTTTTGATATATGACAATATATTTAATTCGGTAAATGAAGTTTTAAACTTCAAAATATTTTTTATCATCTTGTAATCTGTTATGTTTTTTAAATTCTATTTCTGTTTGTTACCCTTCTTTCCAATAGTTATATTATCCTTTTCAGCTAGAATGTAAAACATAGGCTCAGCAAAAGACTGCAACTTGTTTCCTTTACATTCATTCAGTCCATATTTTGATTTATTCAATGAGACCTTTAGCTTCACAGCTTATAATAACTACATATTTATTTTGTGATTTATTTTGGATGCATAACTACATTGACTATGAGCTATTTATCCAATAAAATGCTAAATATGTTTGTGATGTAGCCAAACTTTATAAGCCTGAATATAGATCCCAGGTCATTGGTATGATTTGCAGTTGCATAGTTTACTATGTCAAATGTTTCTATTTTTTCAATTGACTAAAATATTAATATAAATTATACTACAATGTTCATTTTTCATTATAGTGATACACTTTTTTTTATTGTTGACTACATCATGAATTACCTAATTATATCTGGTCCAATGCATAAACTTTTTTTGTACTATATGATATGGCACTAAAAAAATTTTAATTTCAATTTATCATATAATTAAATTTTTAAATTTTTTAATCTGTTTAGCATAAGATTATAGAAACTGGGATTGAGGTCCCTACTATCGCATTTTACACGCATATTTTTGAGGTTACAGCCTCGGTAAATATTACTTAGAAACTGGAATTTATGTTTTTTTTTAAGCGAGAAATAAAAATTATTTAAATTTCAGAGATAATTGTATGAATGAAGCAATTTTCCAATCAATGTTTTTTTTAGTTGGCTTAAATATATTTGTTCTTATTTAACAAGTTACTATACTTAACTACACAGGAACTTTAAATCATTCAGCACTAATACTAAAGTCTCATATGAAATCTGTAATATATTTATGTATAAAAAGATTCTTATGACGTAGTGATAGTGCATCCAGATATCATATCTACGACATGGGTTCAAATCTATGCTGAGAAAAACTTAAAAATTGTTATGAAAGTAGTCAATTTAATTAATCAGAAATACATTCAGTCTCATCAGTTGAATATTGTTTTATCTTTACTTTTCTCTGTGAGATGCTCGAGAAGACTTTATTTGCAATGGGCTATTTGATATCTGTTTGATATATATTTGAATAAATATTTATAAATATAATAAGACATAGTATGCTACATTTTATATAATTTTATAAGAAAATTTTAAAAATCATAATTTTATTTAAATAAGAAAGTTAACAGGTTTTTTCAACTATTATTAGAAAAATAAATATAATTTAGTATCATCCTTCAACAATTCTTTAACTGCTTTTAATTATAGGATGTAATTTCTTTTCAAAACATTTATCTTTTTTTGTACAGATTTACTCATATCAAAACATATGCAATATTAAAAAAAAATTGTAAATTTTTGTTTTTTAAACTTTCCCAGAATTCTTAATCAATAAAATGTGTATTTTGTTATTCAAAAGATTTTCTATATAATAAAACATTACTAAAGATAAATTTAATATAAAAAAAAGAAAAGAAAAAGATAAAAATATATGAATTACAATGATTATATACATATAAGGACAAACAAATGCCATAATTTTCAATGGAAGAAGGTAACATTATAATGTAAACAAAATAAATTATAACCCTTAGAATCTCAAAACATGTATTCACCTTTTGAGAAAATCAGTTACATAGTCATTTTACTATATAAATAAAAATGTATAAATGATAATCATTGACTCAGTGTAAATAATATCAAATCTAGTATTATATATATTGAATAGAAATTGGAGTTAGCTGTATAAAATTTTCTATAACAATTCTCATTATATAAAATTATTAAGTTAAATAATTACTATTTCTTATTGCATTGACAAATGTATACCATATAATACTAAATCATCCATGGACTTTACTACTGTTACATAATGCTTTATTTACCACCCTCTTTTCAGAATTTTATACCTCCTAACCTCAACTGAAAATTGTAAAAAAACTGTAAACTGTAAAAGAGAGTGGTGAATAAAGCACTGTGTAACAGTAATAAAGTGCATGGATGATTTAGTATGGTTATTAAGTTAAATGCAAATTAAGTTGAACAGCAATTGTATTGCCAGATGCTACCGAGTATGATGCTAAGCTTAACATTTATTTAAATAATTAATATAGGTATAGTAAATTTTATAAAATTAATGCCAATTTCATTTTATTATAATATAGATTTAAAATCAGCCTGGCAGACTTTAGGAAATGTTTAAGTTCCAATAAGAATTTTTCTTTCAGATAATCAATTAATTTTCTAGACAATCAATAATGTTTGTTGATTATCTCACTACTATTAGTTTCCACAACTTAATAAGAGACAAGCCTATTAGAAATTGATTTCTCAACAGCTCCTCTACCAGTGGCTGGAGGGAAAAGTTTTAGTCTTTAGTTGACTATTCAAAGACTATTATATAGTTTGAGCAGTACTTTATATTTTTACATTATTCTATCTCTATGTATAATAAATAAATTATAATTTTAACAAATTTTTATTGATGATGTATATGGTTATATAATTTATATAAGATTAGGTTATAATCCCTATTATATATATTATACTTTTAAATGGTATTAAGATGGTTAATAGAGTGTATTTATATACATAAAAATATTTGTTATTAAAATCAGTTTAAAAAAAATTATATACAAGTGGTGGAGAATTAATTTAGACATGAAATGTGTTGTTAGATGTAAAATGGTTTTATTTGTTAGTAACTAGTTGGATAGATAATTTATCATATATTAATTTTTAAATGAATAAACTATATGGTTAATGATAAAAATTGGGTGTTAATGTAAAGATCATATGTAATTCCAATGGCCAATGATTACAATGGAGCAGGCATTATTAAATTCCAAGTGGCTTCATATATATCTGGAGGAGTTAGGGTTTGATCTTTAATTTTAATTTTATTTATTTTGTTGTAGAAATATGATTTTATTTTTTTTTTAAGTTGGGCTAAAACAACAGAAATGCCATTAAAAACAAAATTGAATAGAATAAAAACAATTGTTCTAATGCTGGGAAAGAGTCTTCATTTCATGCTATTAATGAGCATGATTGGGACTTAGTGACAGATATAATGAGAGTTTGGTATCTTTGAAATGATGGTCGGGTAATTTCTGTGTCTTTGTGGCAGAGTGAACCAGATTGAATCCATATGATCAGAAAACACTTTTTAGATAAAAAGCTACAAGTTGTTAAAGCTTTTAAATTACTCTTGATAAGGTAGTCATGATGTTTGAGCTCTAGATATGAGAATTTCAAATTTTTAAATCTGTTTGTTTGGGAGATAAGAATAGGTTAAAGTTTTAGTAATTACTTAGATCTGTGGGGAAGATTATGCCTTTCTAGTAATTTATTTTAGCTGATGGAATAAATTATTTACATATGGAATATGTGGCAAGAGTATTGACATGGTTTGTTAAAAGTATTTTTATCTGGTGATAGTGCTGAGGTAATGCAAATAAATTTCTAAGCTAGGAACAAGGCTAGAAATTCATTTATCACATTTATTGTTCTTTGGGGTAGATTATTGTTTTCTTTTGCATGATTCTAATACTCATTGCCAAAACTGTCCATTCCAATATCACTTTAATGCATAAGGAGTTTATTTTTTTTTTTGAAAGAAGTGGTGTAATTGTTGGTGAGTATGTAATTGGCTGTTTTGGAAAATATTAGGGTATTGATGATAGTATTTGTCTGAAGGTTTGTGATGATGGTATATTATTAGATGTGATATGTTGGATTATTTCCATCATCTATGAGTGAATATTGAATGTATAGAAAATTTTAAACTATATTTAAACTTTCAAATACAACAACTTTTTAGTAAGAACACACAAATAGACAACACAGGTTAGTAATTACACAACATTTTGAGTAGTATTATTCTCCACTTTCCTCCAGGTATTGCTGGCCTGATACACACAATGACAGTATTCACAAAGAAGTTGAACTTGCACCTTTCAGTTCTTGAATATTGAATTTAAGGCAAACATACTAGGAGTGGCTAACAAATTAAAGAAAATCTGCAGTCAATATAACATTAGAACAGCTTTCCAAAGCCATACCATACTTTGAGGAATTCTTACTTCTACTAATTCTAAACTGGAAATGCTGAAGAACAAAAATTGCAATGCCACATGAATGTGGAAGAAAATATATTGGTGAGACTTGGTGAACAGCGATTGAAAGAACACAAACTAATGGTTAAAAGAGAAAAACAGAAATACAAAGATATTGAATAAAGAGAAAAAAATATAAAGAAAATTCAAGAGAGCTGCTCATATAACAATGGTAAATAATCCTATAAATCAACCCAGTGTGGCAATACACAATGTATAGAAGCCTCTAATTAATCTTGTTCTTAGGAAAAATATTAAACAATAATAATAAAAAAACAACTAATTAGTCTTGCTCTTAAAAAAAAATTGAAGGACTCATGAAGATTTGAATCATCCCTCATATATAAAATATATCAAATTTCTACTATATGCTGCCTTTGATAGAATAGCCTGTTGGTTAGAGCATTTACTTTCAATTCAATATTCAAGAATCTAAAGATGCAAGTTCAACTTCTATGTGAATACTGTCACTGTGCATATCAGGCCAGCAACACCTGAAGAAGAATGGAGTATAATACTACTTGAAACAATGTGTAATTACTAACCTGTGTTGTCTATTTGTGTATTATTACTAACAAGTTGTTTGTATCTGGAAAGTTTAAATAAAATTTTCTATACATTCAACATTCACTCATAGATGATGGAAATAGTCCAATATATCACATCTATTAATAATAGTGATTTTGTATGCAATAATAGATAGATTTTTGGATAGAAAATTGGTTATGATTTAAATGGATATAAGTAGGATGTCTTGAATTGACATTCTATTATTTGTTGGAATTGTAATGGAAAAATATAGGAAGTTATGAGGAAATTCTGTTAAAGTGGAAGGTATGCTGCTTCTCATTAAGATATTCCATATAAATATTGTACTGAGGTTGAAATGGAGTTTGTATTATTTCATATAGTTTTCAGAATTGTTATTAGTATAGAAAAGCATTTTTTAGAAGGGGAAAGATGACAAGATGATCCATATAGGAAATGTTCTTAATGTTTATATTGATGAGTCAAATGTAGATGATCTACATTTTGTTTTCAATTTCTAATAGCAAAGGAATAATATGCTATAAATAATAAGACACTAAGAGAGTCCTTGGGAGATGGAATTGTGAGAGTTAAAGTTATATAGAACTTTTTCATTAAGAAAAGTGTAAATTTCTCTGTTTATAGGTAGGTTGGGAGAATATATAATATAGGTACAGGATGTTGTTCATTTATAAAACTAGAGTCAAATACAGATGCAATATCTAATTGAACAGCAGATTAACCAGTTTTTCTGAAGTGGCTCAATTGGTCTATAATTATTATAAAAAGGATAGTGATTACAATAGAGAATAATCATTTTTTATGAATTGAAAAACAGATAGATGATAGAATTCTAGGTTATATTATATCTTTAATGATGGATTTTATAATTTTGATTAAAATTGGAATGATTGATATGGGGTATAAATTATTTGAAGGAGATAAAATAGTGTATTTTTGAGAAAAGGGATTGAGGAGACAATATTGTTATTCAATTTTATAAATCTGCTTATAGAGATGGTTGAATAGAATTAATATTATGAGGAATGATAAAGATGCTTAGGTGAGTAAGTATAAATTTGAGGATTGCATGAGAACCAGGATATATGATTTCTACAAATGAGTTGAGTTTGAATATAATAGCACTCTTTGCAATATTGTGATTAGATTTATGGAAAGCACCTGTTACAATAAATGTAGGAATATATTTTTCTTTATACATGATAGCATAAATGTATGTATATCCTGGACTAGTTATGAGGTTGCATCAAATAGATTTTTACATTTTTAGTTGAGAGGTATAGAGAGGGTGGAGGTAATATTACATGAAGTAACTTTTAATTTTTTGGTGCAGCATGTCAAGCTTTTTGATTAAGTCCATGGGTAATTTGTTTTTCTTTGTATAAGGTCTAATAACTGAGTAATATTGATGAAAGCTAGTCAAGCCTCAGTGAAGTGTAATATAAATATCTTTCGATGAAGATGTGCATTTCAAACTTCTGGTGTAGAAAAATTTAAAAGAATCTAAGTATTATTGCATTAAAGAAGGGAATAATTTTCAAAGTTAATGTTTTTTACAAGTTAGATAGTCTGAAAAGCTTATAGGTTAAAGAGAATAATCAATAATGAAGTGAAGACCAGGCAAATAGGCACTGCAAGTTTTTGGGTATAAAATGAAAAGATGTTGTTAGGGAAATAATCTTCAGCATTCACTATTTTTTATTGATGAGATGAAAGTATTTAGAGACAAATTCAGAATAAGGCATGTTGAACCACCCATAAGTTTGTAAGGATATGTATCTGAGAGATTATTTGATGAATAAATAAGTCAGTTGTAAATGAATAAGTTGGTAAGGTTTATGGTGAGGCCAGAGTGATAGAAGGAAGAGATAATCATATTTTGGTCAAGATATAAAATTTTAAAGGATATGAACAGCATTGTATGGTAATTATAATTCCTATACCTGAAGCAGATGTGTTAGAGATGGAGAGTTATAGGTAACATACTTTTTGAAATATTTTTAGAGTCTATTTTACTGTTGATTGATTTTTAGTTTGAGAAAAAACAAATGTGAGGAAAGTATTAAGTAATCCAGTCTATTAATTACAAACAGATGTTGAAAGGGACTGATGCACTTATATCATGACTATACATTAACTTTTGTGATGTTGAGAGGTACTTTAAATCTTAGTATAGATAGGCAGATAGATTGATCCATAAATATAGAGTGTGTGTGATTTGATTCCACTTTATGCTTCTTTTTGAGATGTAAGTATTGTAGCTAAAGTGTACTATGAGTAATTTATTGCTGCAGTTTACTGAACTTACATTGATAATGGAATTATATAAATTTGTTTTATTAAAGAGAATTTTGATAAATATAATACTAATTATGGTTAAGAGATGAGTTTAACTATTTGTTTTAAAGTATCATTTTGACTTTTTAGAGATCATTGGTTGGTTTTGAGATTTATGATTATATTTATGGGTAATAACTCCCATGAAGAGATTCATTTAATTAATGGAGTTGTGGCTGATATATTTCTAAGTGTTTCCCATTAATTATGTTACTATATGTGCTTCTCAAAATGCTAATAGAGATTTTTTTTGCTAGTATGGAATAAGGAACTATAGACCTTTTTACACTGTTGTTGATTGCTTTTGTATTTCTAAACTTGTTTTTTTAACTGTGATAGTTATGTATCTTTATTTCTTATGAATTTTATTTTTTAACAGTTTGAAAATAATTTTCATCAGATGATGAGTCATATTAACTTAGGTTTGCATTCCAATTCATTGTTTGACTGTATTATCATTGCTTCAGTGAGTATGCTTCTTTTGTGTTCATCATTTGTGAATATAATGGTATTTTTAGGTTATTCTATTAGAGATCTTATTTGGATTTTCATCTCTGAATAATTGAGGTTGTTCATCAATAAATTCTATTAGTTTAGAGGTGTTGGCAGTGCCTTGATTGTGATACCATAGATTTGGCATACTGATATGGTTTATGCACTTTTAATCCACAAAGTTTGCAGAACATATCAGAACAGTGTTTAATGAGATGGGTGAGATGGTTTCTGGTTTGACATAGAATGGACTGTGGATGAACACCTTTAAATGTAATTATTATGGGTCATGAATCAATAGCATGAAATGTTGGAATGTCTACTGGAGTAATATTTTTATTGAGGATAATTTTCTCACTAACATATATTGACAATAAGATGTGGCTCCAGTGATTGGATATCTGCTTTATTAAAGTCCACATGATCATTTCTACTTGACTTGTTAATGGTACAAGCCTATTTAGATTAATATAGCATATAATTTTTTTCCATTTGATTCAGGTAATGTTTTCCCAAATAATTCCTTTTGAGTAATATTATGAAATTTGATTGTGATATATCTATTAATAGGGATCTCTATTAAGAAATTGTATAACTCTTCCAAGTAACTCCTTTGTGGGAAATTTAATTATTGAAATATTAGTGTTAGTAATGATGACAATTAGCATTTTGCTACTGTGGAATTTTTTGAATTGATTATTCTATAGTGATTTTGGGGTGGCAAGTTGATCCATTAATAGTGGTGAATAGCCTGTTTTGTACACTCCTCTACAGTGAAAAGATTGTTAATATTTCCATATGACCAGTTTGTTTTTACTTCAGGCTCTGTACTATTTTCTTTTAATGCTTTAGCATATGAGTAATTTTTATTAGAAGTATTATTTATAAGTTGAGAATAAAGTAAAATAGATGCATTGTTGTTTCTGATAAGTTTATTCTCGGCAGATTCGGCTATAGAAAGTATGTAGATGTTTTTATTTTACTATGCTTATCACTAAGTTTTGCCATTTTATATCAATAGTAAAAGTATTATTTTTTTAAAAAAAATTGTTGTAGTAAAAGAAAAATCTTTCTGTATGTTATCATCTTTATTAATTACATTTGAAGATTGATCACTTCTTAAAACGATTAGAAGTAGTATTTTTATATGAGCTGTAAGAGAAAACTAAAGCTTACTTTGAAAGGTTTAACTCATTTTTTAATCAGTTGCACTATATAGCTATTATATATTGAAGAAAGAGCTATGTACTCATCACATTAAATTAAGTTGTTAGTGCTAGTATTAGTGCCCTATTTTCACACAGTAAACAATTTTTATATAGAAAGTTTTTAATGAACATCACATGATTTTCTTTATCCACAATCAATATATGCTTTAGAAGCATTGTTTGACTCTATCTGCTATAATCATGCAACCATCTACAGTAAGCTTGAATAATCAATAAATAATATAGATTACGTATTATAACAGTCAAACATGTATAACCTGTTAACAAGACCCAGAGACTAAGCCAGCATTCTTAACCAGTATGGCTACTGATATTACTATCCCTATACAATGCTAGTCTAAACTTTCTCCCATGTTCTGAGACCTCTCTTACATATTTAATATCTTTGATGTGTACATAATTTTTATTTCTATATAGCTCAACATAGCTCAGGGAGAATGAGAGACTATACATTAAGTAAATTATAAGTAATAATTCTAAGATTCCAATCAAAAATAGAATAGATGACAAAAACAATTATTTTTTTTATAATCAACAAGATTATTAATTATAACAGTATGGCATAAAATCTTTGACAAGGCATAGTTATATGAAAGTTTACTGGCCAAAAAATCAGTTACTGTCATGATAACAGTGATAGCTATATAACAAAAATGTGTTTATTTTTCTTATCCATAGAATATTTATGATAATTCTCACCCCAAAGTAAAGGAGCATTTGTTATTTTATCTTATTTAAATTATATTTATCACCTTATGGTATTCAAGCATGAAAATACATGTCATTGAGATGTCATAGGCACAACATAAGGTAATGTGAATAATACTAATAATAGCAAGACTTTATTTAATGATGTGCTGTTCATTGGCCATGACAATACAAACGATCAGCTTCATGATGCCTATGTGGAATTCATTGTGAAATGGAAGATCTGTGTTTCAGGAATAATCCTAAACCAAAGTTAATCCTATAGAGAATATACATATATATATATATATTATAACAGGGCTGAGTTCAAACTCTGTTCTAAGTCATAGGGCGATACCACTGAGCATACATATATACTCAAATCAAGTGTAATATTAAGTTAAATTATTATTTTTTTCTCGTTGTTGTTTTGTATGCATGTGTGTATATATTTTAAATAAGTACATAAAAACAGATTGAAACATAAGAGGGATGGGGGATTATATGGTTTGTGCTCTTATATTTTATTTATACGCATGTTTATATTGCTGCATGAGTGAGTAAGTGTAATAGTTTCGTAAAAAGAAATTGATTCCAAGATGGATGACTAAAGGAAATATTTTACAAATTCTAAAAGATATGTTAATTGGAAATAAAGAATTCAGAAAGGTATAGATCACTATCTCAAGGAATAAAGCTATTTTAATTTAAAAAGAAGTTGATTCCAAAATGGTCGACTAAGGAAAGATTTTACAAATTCTAAAAGATAAGTTAATTGCAAAGAAAGGACCCAAAAAGTTGCACATCACTATCTCAAGACAAAGCCATTTTAATTAATAAAAGAAAATGTTATAAATAAGAGACAATGAACATTCAAGTGTGGATCTCAAGGTAAAATTGAAATTCCTGAACATAGATAAAAACAAAAAAAAAAAAGTTATTGAAAAGATTTTCTATTTGCAAACCACGTGGTTTAATTAAAAAGAAGAGAACAATAGCATGATTAATTGGAGTTAGAAAGCTGAACTTTGAAAGGGATTCTAGAACTGTGACTGCCACGAGCAGGATCGAAGAAAAGTTAGTAAAAGAAAAAAGTTTATATATCTTAACATCATGAACAGGCTGGGGTAGAAGAACAGAATAGACCAGGCTATGCCATCCATCCTGTGAAGATACTATCGTCACTGTCCATGTAGGAATGGAGCCCTTCCTAAAGTTATGGAAAAAACAGCATTCACTGGATGTCATTGATTGCCTTACAGAAGCCTACAAAAAAAAGAAATCATTTACTTATAACATTGCAGCATGAAGCCAGTGGAAAATTACCATTAATCTACCCCCGGGTGTGATAAAGTAGGTAACTCAAATATTTTCGTAAATGACAGTAACCTCTTGAATAAGAATATCTTAGTAAAATAATGTGTAAAAGGGTTAAAAGTAAATAAAGAGACAGTTGAAATAATGCCCTATATAACTATATGCCTAAATAGACAGCATAATGTCTGATTGCAGTTATTTTTCATGCTATGATATACATGTTTTGTTTGTTACATTTATGAACTTATGCGAGTGTGTATTTACATGCGGGTCATTTAAGTATTTGGGCACAAACCAGTATCCAATTACGGGATTCTATTAGGTTTTATTATTTTTTTTGTATTAATAAATGTTCAGTAGTATTTTAAATATAATTGTGTGTGTTTAGTGTTAATTTCTTTAAAAAAAAGTATAGATTACATAGTATAATTAAAGAGTAGCATTAAGAACAAAAGTAAGAAAGTAAAACGAATCGTTTATGCGCTCCATGTGCATTTGATCTGTTCCATCCATCTCTTTTCCATGGTCAATGATCACTACCCCTGAGTGAGCTAGCCAGAGGTATAAGCTCTATCCACTAGAAATAGATACTCATTCTCTCCCAGCATAATTCTTACTTACTCGTAAGTAAGATTGGCGCTTGGGGTCAAATTAACATCCATAAATAGGCTGGGAGAGTAATTAGAGTACATTGCAGAACCAACTACATATATATGTGTTCACATCATAATTTTTGTTTAAATAAAAAGAGCAGAAACTTAGATTTGAAATACGTAATAAACGTATACACCTATATACGTGTTATGCCGGGTACAACCCGTTACAATATATACATGCACTACCAGGCTATATTACCTGGAATTTTGTATCATCAGGCTATACCTAAAATAATAAGTTTTGTACACCTGGAATTAGTTCAACAGACAACTCACCACATATACATTTTATTAATAGCATGCACTGGATGCACTGAGTAATGAATATATCAGTGAATTAATATGACAGGAGCGATTAATGATGATAGCCAATGAAAGCACATACTCGATGCAGTTTTGCCATAGATAGACAAAACTAAATAATTTATTTATGCCTATATTATTTACAGATTAATAAATACAAAATAATTTATTTGTGCCTAGATTATTTACAGATTAATAAATACGTATTTATGATGATAATGCATTTGCCAATGGAGCTTAAACTAGAGAATCTACAATTTTTGATTGAATTCAATAAATTACATTAACTTTATTGTTTTTCTAATTTATAGTTATGGATAATGAGGAATTACACTAACCCCTCCCTATTGATGCCTATTTATGACAATACTTTTAATATTAAAGCATAATAAACAAAAATCATTAATTCCATAGATTACTATGCATTATGACATCACTATTTTACTGGAAAATAAAAAAATACAATCCATATATAGCTAAATAACCACCTGTTACCCTTCACTATGTTTTCTCTAAAAACCATAAAGAAAACGTTCCTTAGGATGATAGAAGGCAGATATAAAAGAAACTAATGAAAAAAATTTTTTGCTTCTCTTTTTTGTTTATTTTTTATTCCTTAACTTGATTCTACACAAGACATCCCTGAAGATAGAAGCAAAGCTTTAATTATATCTTTATTAAACTTAATCCCTCCACCAACTGATTTCTTATCTTATAAGTAAATAACATTAGGTCAGTAAACATTCTACATTTCTTAAATATATATTTAAATAATATTAAGTCTATTGAGTACTTTGTTATAATTATTTAGCGACTTATTAAGAAATACATGTCTCCTTTGTTTATTTGAGATGATTTTTTGTTTATAATAATACATATAAGAATTACCAGTAATTTGACGCTTATGCAAATATATGCAGTTTGTGTATTCACAATGATGTAGATTCATGAAAAATTGATATATTTCTCTCCATTGAAGCTGATCAGATGGGCATGATCTCAGATGATGACTGAATAAATCTTGGGTTTGGCATACAGGGTAGACAACCCAAGCAAGGTATTTACTATAATGGGTATCTGGAATACATCAGGTGCTTACTGCTGCTGGAACTTTCATCTCAAGAAAGCAGACATTAGCTTACTTGTACATTTTTACATGATGGAGATCCATAGCAGTGCTTCAGATTAAATTGAAGCAATGCAAGAATCACAAGACTAGATCAATCTCCTAACAAAAGATCACTCTCAGTATTTATAAGATATTTTATCAAAGAGTGCTGGCAAATTTTGCCTTTTTCCTTCCCCTTCTTTATTAATTTATTTGTGGAATTTTAAGTTAATGATCATTTGCATATATTATCTTATTTTAATTTCAATTATCTTCTATGAAAATGTAATCACTTCTTCATCATTCTTTGTATGCATTTCCTACCCTGCAAAACTTGATATTCCATTAACATTCTTGGGTAGTACTGTTACTATTTTTATTTACCAAAGGTGTTAGACTGAAACTATTTGTTAACTTATACCTTAATCTTTAAATAAGGCATCAATTACTGCTATTATTTAATGAACTATTTCCCTTACTGAAACTTTTTCATGGTTTTATCATTCCAACCTGAAAAACCACGCACGTTTATATAATTATTTAGATTTCATGTAACTTTTAAAAATATTTCACCTTTAGGTTTACTTACAATGTTTCACCAAGTTAAAACATTATATTATTACACACACACACACACACACACACACACCATTATCTATATGTGTGTTTTAACAAAATTTGTGTGTAACATTAAATGTTGGGAAATAAAAAAAAATTAAGTACGCATATATGCAAGCATACACGAATTGTTTCCATATATACATTAAAGATAATATAAATTACAAGCACAATCCTGCATTTTATTTTAAATGGCCAATCATTGAAAGTAATCAGGGAATGTCGATATATCACTATCATTTAGGATCTATTGATTATTCGAGTTTATAATTGATGACTCCGGAGAATAAATGAAAAGAATTTATGACTCTAAAAGCACTTGGTAAAAGATTCTGTAACCAAATAATACTTCAATAATTGTCAGCTATATTTTTCCATTGCCTTGGATCAATTCCTATCAATAATTGATGAATTGATCTAATTAGTATTAGATGCATTTATGTAAGATATCCTACAGGCAATTTATTGCATAAATTGAGTGCTTGAACAACATAACATTTTTAAACCTTTTTTTTTCTACTCAGCTGAAGATGACCTTTAGGTAAAAGTATGTAAATAATGAAAATAACTGAAATATTTATTTTTTAGTGAGCATCTAATGTTTTTTTTCTGCTTAAATAAATGCTTTTAAAAGCATGTTATTGTATTTTTCTATTTACTTTATTTACTCTAAGCTTGAGTAATCAATAGATATAGAACAGTAATGCTATGATCTGTACACATAGAGTACTAGTCACCAGTGAAATATTGAGAGATGAAAATGACTTTCAATAGAGTGAAAATTGATGTGAACAGTTTTTAGAATAAGTTCAAAATCACAGATATTTCTGTTCTAACAATAATCTTTTTGATCACTACATTGTCAATTATAAAGTCTCTATGATAAATAAAATATCTTCCTGGATGCTTGAAAATGTATACTTAAAAAATGGACTATTGGGTGGAATGAACTGTTACAAATGTCAGAACAATATTTATTTTTCCCAACTTTTGTTAACTTACAAACAATGGGATATTAATAATTTTACATAATTTAACATTATTTAATATTAGCACAAAGTAAATTATAAAATTTCATAAGAACTAATAATATTGTTAAAATAAAAAATGGATTTAAAGTAAATGATTTATATATTTAGTTTTAACATCACTGTTTAACAGCACTAATGAAACAGGATGGTTGCTTTTACATAATTAAAAACAATGGTGTATCAATATGACATTAAGATAAAAGTAACATGGTCTCATGCTTTCATGAGAATGAAGCTCCCTGTAACAGCAATGAATACCACACCATTTTACAATAATATTATATTTTGAATATAACATTTATATAGCTATTTAGAGAAGCCTGGGATGTTTACTTTTTTACTAATAACAAATAAAAATATATTTATCAACTATTGTTGAATTGATCATGAACGATCTTTTTTTTTAAAAAAAAATCTTGGCTATAGCCTGAAACATTTTAAGGTTTATCTGGCCCAGATTTAAAGACCAGGTCATGGAGATAGTCAGATATGATAATTTACAGGGTGTAATTTGCCTTTAATATAATATATATATATTTAACTGCCTAGTAATCTGAAAAAGAAAAAAATAATAAATAAAGTGATAAGAAAATATATATATAGGCTTGACTTCTGGAACATTTTTATGTATATGTATTACATATATAATAATTTGATTTAAACTGAATATGTGTGTGTGTATATATATGTACATTTTAATAATAAATATTTTTAATAATAAAAATAACTTCTTATTACATTTTATAAAAGATAAGGAAATGGCAGAAACAGTTTAAAATATATTATTTACAAAGCGATTTCAGATATAATAAATCATTAATATTATCACTAATTGTAAACTGTAAATAAAATGTGTTCTAAACTGATAAGTAATATATATAAAGTTTTTAATAAATTATAATTTAAACAATAACAATACTTAAATAACATTTTAAAAGGACAATGCAAAAGAAAATGGAAAAAAAAGTTGAATCTATGAATCTTGTTTTCATATATATATATATTGTTATAAGTATATTAGTATGAATTCTTATAAAAAACACATTATTATTGAATGCTATCGAATTAATGCTAGTTTCTGCGGTTTATATAAACAATATCTACCTAACTGATGGTCAGCTTATTTTTTCCCTCATCAGCAGCATGACCAATTGTTATAAAACTTTTAATGAGTTACATCATCTCGTGATATCAAAATAGGCCAATTTCAATCTGTTTGCTACAAGACAGAGTTTAAGTCTAAAAGTATCCATCCATTCATTCCTTTTGTTATTCATGGAATTTTTAAATATTTTCATTCTAGTTTAGAAACATTAATATATTTTTTAAAGTTCTTTATCGGTTCTCAATTTGACAGTTGAACAATTACTATTATCATTTCTAAAGATATATCCCCAAACATTATATAGCGTTAAACTTGCGAATGGAAGAACTGAGTTTGTACTTGATGCAGAAGGATAAAAAATTGTAATATAAAGAATGGATTTTATAAATATCTATTAAAGTTTTTGGATAGCAATTGATAATGATTAAATTAATTTACATGCTGCAGAAGTTTTTGAAATTAACTGTCAAATTATAGATGAAAAAATGTTGCAAATGAGACAGGAAGGTGATAAAAATGGAGAAAAAAGAAAGAAGCATCTGTAAAAACTCATTACTACAAACACACACAAGAGAATAATGAAACACCATATAGAACGATTTGTTATAGAAATGGTAAAAATATGTATATAAATAAATAATCAATCTTGTTTATTTTTGGAGAAAAACATTGACCCTTTAATAATAATAATAATAATAATAATAATAATAATAATAATAATTTATTTATTTATTACAATAATATGTAAACAATACAAAATTAATATAACTCCAAACAAGGAAATATTTGTGCGAGGAGTCATATATATACAAAATAATAATAACAACAATAATAATTTATATTTAATTTACAATGTCGCAATATAATCTATATAATAAATTACAAAATATTAATCAAAATAACTACATAGAATACAATTAATATTGCAAATGTATGTGGTTAATATCTAACGAATAAGAAGAAACAAAACAATTAAACAACCTAATACCATTGTAATTGAACTGCTTATGACTACCTTCCAAATAAAAAGCAGGCAATGCCAATTGAAAGTTTTTCTCAATGGAGTATTTATTTTAAAATTTATTGCCTATAAAAGAGAATGACCCAATATATCAGTAATTATCCTGTATTTATAAAAAATAACAACAGATAAAACATAGACATTACCATAGATATTCTGAACCAAAATTGATTTAAACTTTCCAAAAATAATGCACATAGTGTAGTTTTGTAAAACACATAATGATGGCAAAGTGTAAGCAGTGCAACCACCCCGAATAGAAATATTATAAGACAATGTACTTTTATAACAAGACTCGATTTAAGCAAAAATTTAACTGAATAATAAAATAATTAATTAATTTTATGTTATCTCAAACACAAATAAACAATATGACTTGACCAAGATAATCTAGAATCAATAAAAACTCCCAAATAACAATTATTATCAATAAAAACAACATTACCACAAGTACAAATACTATTACAATAAATTTTATATTGGCTACAAATAGAAATATTCAAAAAATGAAAAACAAATGTGTAAAAAAAAAAATAGCTCTCGTTTTATTACAATTGACTGTCAAACAATTTAATATAAGCCAATTACTAATTAAAGCCAAAAGACAGAGCAATATAAGCAGCAAAAGCATAAATCACTGGAATTAAAGGCAATGCAAAAATATCATTAATATAAATCAAAAATAACATAGGACCTAGTACAGAATACTGTGGAACTCCATGATTTATAATCAATTTAAAATCACTAATAATGCTATGAATTTTGGTTGCCTGTTTTCTGTCTTTTAAATAACTTTGTAACCAAGAAACAAAATGGCATTTAAAGCCACATGACTGTAATCACTGAAGAAAATTTTTATGATGACCAGAGTCAAATGCTTTAAAAAATCTAAATATATGGCTGCAGCCTTAAGACCATTATCTAACAAAGATGTCAAATTATAAACATAATTATTAAGAGAAACTAAAATACTTTTTAGCAACAAGACCATACCAATGCACAGAAATCACTCTATGGTTTAAGAAGGGCATCATTTTATTCTTGACTACCATATCAAACAGCTTAGAAATAATTGAAATATGTCTGTAGTTGCTGATAAGTAATGGATCATCCTTTTTATAAATAGCATAATAATGCTAACCTTCAAACACTCAGGAAATAGACTAGCATTCAATGAAAGATTAAACAAATAAAGCAAAACTGGTATAAATATAAGCTTATTATTTAAAAAAAATATTAAAACTAAATTATCCAACCCAGAAGATCTAACATTTTTTAAACAATCCATTAAGTAAGATAACTGAGTATCAGAAACTTCAGAACAAAAAAAAAAAAAAGAATTGGCACCAGAATCAAAAGTCAAATTATTAATACTAGCTTCCTCCTGAGACTTATGTAAAAATAAACTATTAAAAAGATCAGCAACATATTTTTCATTACATTTAACTTTTAATAAGTGATGATTATTTTTAACAAAATCAATTTGATTCAGAGATTTTTAATGAAGGAATTAATTGTTTTACACTTCAAAGAAGTATTTTTACCACAAACTAGTTCCCTAAAATAAAGCAATTTTGCCCTTTTAATATCAGGTTATTTCCCTTATCAATTTTTTTCACATTGCCATAACAATGCTTAACATTCTCAAATTAATTTTTTCAATTAATTGATCAGTTATCCACAATGACTGCTTTCTAATCTTACTAACTAATTTGATACGACCAGTCACCTTGGTAATTAAAAAAGAACAAATACTCTGAAATTGTACAAAAGCTAAATCTACATTAGACAGTACAAAAATACTACTCCAACTCTGATTAAATAAAAATAACAATAATAATAACAACAACATCGATGATGATGATGATGATGATGATAATAATAATAATAATAATAATAATAATAATAATAATAATAATAATAATAATAATAATAATAATAATAATAATAATAATAATAATAATAATAATAATAATAATAATAATAATAATAATAATAATAATAATAATAATAATAATAATAATAATAATAATAATAATAATAATAATAATAATAATAATAGAGGGTGCTTTAGACTTTTTGAATAATACAGATCAGGTAAAAATGCTCCATATTTAAACCATTAAAAAGCTAATAAAAACTATCAGAAACAAAGTGAAAAATATATATAACATCAAAAATTCTAATATTAATTTAATTAATTTTAATTAACACAAAAAGTAAGAATTCAACTGATAATTTTGAAAGTAAAAACCAATATTAACAAATTAACAACACAAGCAAGGAGGCCCAAAGGTCACATGATCTAATTAACGTTGGCAAGAATACCAATGAAAGCCAGCAAAAAGAAAAAAAACAAGCCAACATTTGCAAACATGGTCAAGGAAAAAGAATGAAAAAAAAATTTATCCTAACAAAAAAGGAAAAGTCAATTTAATTAAGATATTAGCAAAGAAATAAAAAAAAATAATGCAATTACTTCTCAAAAGATCATTCCTAGATATAGAAAACCAACTGATAGAGACATAGATAACTTAGAAATTGAAAAACAGGAAAGTTAAAATTTACACAAAATTGCCTGAAATGAAGAAAAAGTGAAGACCACAGCCAAATTATTCAATAAATCAATCCCACAGTGTCTCTTTGTAACATTTAAAAAATTTTTTTCACCCAAGTCCATCGTGTTGTCAGCAACAGACAGCAACATTTCACTATATAAATTTCCTAAAGAGTTGCTGTATAAGGCAATAACAGTAAATGGATTCTGAGAGCCATTCAACAAATTGCACAACATCCCAATGGCTGGCATCTAATACTGGAAATTTATGAAATCACACAAAGGGAGAGATTTCAAAGACAAGTCAAATCATTGGGTAACTTCACACTGATCACTATAGAGCAGAATTATCACAATGCCATTTCAGGAATAATTAAAAATATCTACCTGGGATACAAAGAGCAAGACTTCCAAATGATGATGAAACTATTTGACAAGGTCATTATGTTTAAAACAGTACACCGAAAAGACACACCATCACCAATTGTGAGTAACTCTTACAACTTCAGAATAAACCTACATCCAGATACTGATCAGATAATATGCCAACACAAATCCTGGACCAGGAAGCAATGCTCACTCTATATATTAGAGGTATGAAATCATAGTTTTACTCATGTAAACAAAGGGGACACATCATTGCACAATGCCCAAACTGCCAGAGCTTAACCAAAAATCAAAACCCACACGTACAAAAACAACATTTCAACACTACCATGCAAACAGAAGAATAAATGGCTATTGCTAAGGATAGCAGTTCACAAACCACATAAAGAAATAATAACAATAAATCAGAGATACCAAGCTTAGATCTAATAGATTTAATCACAAAAAAACCCAAAAAACTCCAAACCAAGGAACATGATAAAAAAAAAAAGGACGCCAAACAAAAATTAATCAACAAGTAAAACAAATGTATATATGCCAGAATTTGACTGCAGAACAGATAGAAACACACAACATTCTATTATTAATAAGATAGCCATAGAAAATATGGAGGCCCTGCTACCACCAAGCAGCCCCTTCACAATAATGCAAAATTCAATCCAACCAGAAAACAAGAGAAAGCCTGGGAGATCTATCAGAAAGAAGCTAGAAAAAAAAGGAAAGACAGATGATGATAACCTAATACACCAATAACTGATAATATAAATGAAGGCTCAAGTCCAATGAAAACAATCACAAATCTTTTGGAAAACTATCTAATAACTATAACATCACAAATTGAAAAAACACAAAACCAACAAACACTCAATATAAAAAACAAACAAGAATGATACAAAAGCAAATAAAACAGGTTGAGAGGTTAGCATGACTGCCTTGCACTTTCAGGTAGTTGTCCAGGTTGTGGGTTTGCATCCTGGCCAATGCTATGACACTTAAAAAAAAACTAAATGGAAATAAAACATGTAAGTAAAAATATACAATGTAAATCCCTAAAGCAACTACAACAAAAAATAAAAACAATTCCAGCTACACAATTAATGAATATTAAAATAGCACAACTAAATGTCAGAGGCATCAATTCAATAGCAAAAATATACCAGCTTAACAAATTGATTAGCATCATACAACTACAATAACTAAGACCAAAATTCCAACTAAGATTTGAACATATAAGAAAGCTCAACATATTAATGAATTTAAACTCCCAATGAACTTACTTCTAGAACTTTCAATATATTAATCTTCAATTATTAAAGTGAAATAAGTAACATGTAAATAAACATCTAAACATAATCACAATCACTATAATAGTCTTTTTTATTAAAACTCAACTATTATGATGTAAAAGGACACATACATGTAACTATAATCAATGTAAAATTTCAATGTGTCAATAAAGTACTTTTTTGAAACATCATCATCATAACAACAACAACAACAATAACAACAACAACAACAACAATAATAATAATAATAATAATAATAATAATAATAATAATAATAATAATAATAATAATAATAATAATAATAATAATAATAATAATAATAATAATAATAATAATAATAATAATAATAATAATAATAATAATAATAATAATAATAATAATAATAATAATAATAATAATAATATCATCCATGTGTGCAAGACATGCAATCTTCTGTGTTGTAACAGGTATTTGAAGTCCAATGAATGTGCTATTGATTTTTTCAATAAGTGGATTAATATAATAAATAAACATTAATGCACTCAGATGAGACCCCTGGGATAGTGATTGTGTTGAGATGAATGAGGGTGAACTTCTGCCATTCATAGTAACATAAAGTTCTCTGCTCAGTATCAAGTTTGCAGTCAAATATAACAGAGCTTTGGGTATTTGAGTCTGCTTGAGCATATCCAGTAGCACATGGATTCTCATGGAATCGAAAGCTGAAGCAATATCTATCTGCACCACCACTGTGCTGTATTTCTTCCTCACCCTAGTGGCTATCATCATGGTCTTGAATAACAATGCTGCTTGCACTGTTGATGATGTCTTCTTTGCAAATTGTGATTTACTGATGGTAGGTAAAATATAGGGCTCAATCTTATCTTTTATAATCTTTTCCAATATTTTAATAGGAAGTGGCCCCATAGATATTGGTCTAAGCTCAGTTGGCATTGGTATACCTTTCTTTTTTTTATTATATGGCACTATTGCCATGGGGTATATCCCTGTTGTTGGCTTAATTTCTTGAGCAAGATGGTTTGCTAAATCCTTGAGGTATTTAGCTATAAAAAACTTAAATGCTTGAGAATGAACAGTGATATCCCATGGCCACCTGGGAGTCTTTTTGACATCCAAGAAGCAAATACCACAGCTTCAGGCAGTGCTTGAACAATTCTCAAAACAATATGGAAAAGACTGTAGCCTGGACATTACTCACTGGAAGGCCATGTGGGCCAGTGTATCAAGCAAAACCTACTCCAATTTTAGGCTTTCCTTTTTTTCTAGGAGCCACTGGAATGAGATGTCAGATCCAAGCCAAGCTCAAAGAAGAAGTCAAAAGCATAGCTGAATCACTCTCAAAGGCATATTTATCCATATATGCAAAGGAGCAACTGATTAACAAGCTTATAATAAACAAAATAACATATTATATGCCTGTAGTTGAATTTTCAAAAACATTTATGGCATCCATTAATTCCATATGTTGCAAGCTCATCTGGGGGGAAAAGATAGTGGCAATTTCAATGGCAAAACTTAATCACCCTCTTATAGCAAATGGACTGGGTTTGCATAGCTTACAAACATTTCAAACATTCAAAACAATGTATGCTACAATTGCTATACTCACTCAAATTTCTAAATTAAGATACTTAAAGCAGATAGCACCTACAGATAGACCTCCTCCAAAAGATTGTTTTTTGGCAGTCACCATGTACCAATGCAGGAAAGAAAGAACAATCCTGGATCAATTTGAACAAAAGTATAAATATTGGAAAATATATAAGTTTATACATCAAAATAATTGCAATGAGAAGATCCCATCAATACTAGAAATAGGAAACAAATATCTGATCAAACAATACAAAAGATGGCAACTTAGAACCTAAGTTCCTAGATTTAATAATCAAAATGAATTTGAATGCTTTACCTACTAAATATTTTTAACATCACAGAAAAATGTACAGGTCAGTTGATCCTTTCTGTGGCCTTTGCCATATGGATGAGGAGACTTTACAGCATATAATTTTCATTTGCAAGGCCATGGAGCAGACTAGATGCATTCTTCAGGGGAAATATAGAAACAAAACACTACAATGGTACAAATTATGTCAACGTACAAAGGTAGGTCTGTACCAGCCATAAGAGTCTCAACATTTGTCTTATATGCACTTTGGCACACTAGGTGTATGTTTGTATTGGGTAATAACCCCAGAGGGCATCCAGCTACATTTGAGAATAAGCTAATTAAAATTCAAGTTAGAGACAAACAGATCACCAGCTCGGATATTTATGCAGCTACTTCATCCCTGCTCAGACAAACAGCAAAGTTATAAATAATGGATAATCTATGTAAATCTTGTGAAAACCAATAACAACTACAAACTACCCATGTAACCATAGCAATCTAAGCTGTGTAAAACCCTTCTAACTAATTCACAGCATAAATAAACTAACCTACACCTATGGATTGCCAATGAAACCATGACAATCCAAGCCAAGTAAAAACCCTTGTAACTAATCCACAGCATGACAATTTTTTTGTAATCTCATGTAAATCAATAAATCAACCTTTATTTATGTAAACCTATATCTATGGATTCCCCATGTAACCACAGCAATGCAAATTACGTAAAACTATGTAACTAAGTCACAGCATGTAAAAATTCCTGTAATCCTGGATAAAACAATAAATCTACTTTTATATATGTAAACCTACAATTACGGATTGCCCATGTAAACACAGCAATCCAAGCTATGTAAATTCTGGTAACCCTTTAAGACAAATAAAGCTTATTGTTGAAACATAATAATAATAATAATAATAACAACAACAACAATAACAATAATAATAATAATAATAATAATAATGATGATGATGATGATGATGATAATAATAATAATAATAATAATAATAATAATAATAATAATAATAATAATAATAATAATAATAATAATAATAATAATAATAATAATAATAATAATAATAATAATAATAATAATAATAATAATAATAATAATAATAATAATAAAAGCAGCAAAGAAACTCCTGTTATTAAAAAAATACTCATATTAGATGATGGAAATAGTCCAATATAAAAATGCAGCTAAAACACACCTTCAAGATTAGATGGACTTTGAATTTGAATTTAAAAATAATTTTGTAAAAATATTTTTGCTTAATTATTTAATAATTATGTACTTAATCTCAGAATACACTGGACTCATTTTGTGCAGAATTTTCCCGAAATATTTACTATTTTTTAAACATAAAAATGCAATGACTAAATGGTAAAATAAAATTAAGATTGTTTATTATATGTAAATAAAATATATTTGTCTCGTATTCTATGCAAGCTTACAATCGCAAAATATAGCATATAATTTTAAATGATATATACTAGTCCTTCAATTTCCCAAAGAAAATTAGAAAAGATGTTTCACATTAGGTTTGTAAAAGATCATGCAATGAGTTCTATTCTTATTTTACGTTTTAGATAACAATATCCACTTATTGATTAATTTTGGATATTGATTTGTAATGAAATGAATGCCCAAAAGAAACCTTTTAAGCCTATTTAGAATTTAAAAAAACATCTTAGTTTTAACTTAGCTCAAATTTGAATACCAATTTTTACGTTGCTGATTATATTAATCATTATGTTACAAAACTCTTTACAAATGTATATAATCAAACCAACTTCTAAATAGAAATAAAGATTATAATTCCACAATACTATAAAAATAATTTATAAGATCAATCAATTAAAACAGGCAAAACTCTCTATATGTATTGCCACACATTGCAAACTAGAGTAATCAATGGAGGCTTGTGCATAAAATCCCCATCTAGTGCCTACTCATCCAATATCCCCAGACTAGTTTCTGGCTTGTGGCCTTCATTAGTGAGAAGCCTTGGATCTAAGAGCACTGCACCTAAATCTTAGGATCTAATACAACCCTCCAACAGCCACCTTTTATCTCTACTTAACTACGAAACTAGTCTGGGAATATTGGATGAGTAGGCACTAGATGGGAATTTTATGCACAAGACTTCTGACATCCATTGATTACTGTAGTTGCAGTGTGTGGCAATATGTATAGTGAGTTTTGCCTGTTTTAATAACAGTTATAAACAAGCATAAGAAATGGTAATCATGTGACGTTTATTGGCTTAAGATCAATCAATATAAGTATTCCATTTATAAAAAATAATTATACACTTACTTATAAGAATTAATTTGTTTAAATTAGTTTTTCAAAATCCAGTTATAAATTGTATGTAATAAACTATATTCAATGAGAATAGGTAAAAAAAAAAAAAATTAAAATGAGCATTAAAGCTTTCATTAATTATTTTATTTTTTAAAATTCTAGAATATACATAATTAGTAACTGGTAAAAGCAGATCTTCTGCTTGATGTACTACATGAACTTGTTTATTTTAAACTAGAAGAAAAACAAGAAGCACGGATGAAATAAACTTGAAATAATTTGCAAATTACAATTTTTTTAAACATAGAGGGAAATTGGGAAATTATTTAACTCCAAAGTAAGAATAGTGCTATTTAGCAAACAATTCTTTTGTATACATATATAAAAACATGTTAATAATAACAAATATCAATTTGATTCTTTGATATAAAGTATCTTTGCTACAAAGTATCACCTGATGGTCTTATGGTTCTAAGATGTCTCTACCCAAATGAGAAGTATTTCTAAAATAGTAGTAGTAGATAGCACAAGTTATCAATAAATAACATTATAAGATTCAGAATGGTAATAATAATAAGCAAAATCCAATTTATTGAATGATCATTCAACTAATGATGAGAAATTAAAATAATGCATTGCCTATTTTGGAAAAGTAATATTATAGAAAGTAATTAATGACATTTAGGGAAAACAAATCAGATTTAACACAACTCACTATGCTACAATGGTAAAGCAAAAAACTTGGAAGGTCAAAGTTCATTAATCATAACCTAGCTCTGTCACTTTCAGTGCTCAGACTTCACATGAATTCCCTAGCCTTTCATTTTAAAAAAAATATAGAATGTACAAATAAATAAGCAATATATACATGAAATTCCAAATATTCATTCAACAGCGAATCACTTTTGTTTTCTTTTATTTACTGTTCAAATAGTGAAGACAAAAATAATTTTATAATCTTAAATCAAAATAAAAATGTTATTGTAATTTACTGTTACATTCATTTTTTTTCCAGCTGATCTACTGTTTATTATTGTAAAAAATAAAATATAAAATGTATCATCATACACCTGCCATTTATTAATATAATAATATTGATATATTAGATCTAAGACTAATCAAATTAATTTCATATTTTTGACTTTAATTCTTTTTATCCATGTAAATTTAAATATTCAAAAATATTACTGATATCATATATATCCTTCTCAAAAATAATAATATAATGTAAAAAAAAAGGATTTACTGTGAAGTTTCTAACAATTTTATTTTTCTAAATCCAACAGTAAAGAAACTGGATTTGATCTTTATAGACATTCAGGATTGCTTATAGTCATTGTACTTATCTGTCCACATATGAAATTGAAAAACATCTTATTTATGTAAGTGTGGTAAATATAAGCCACAAATCATTTAATTAAGAACTGTCAAATTTTTAATTAAACTGTCTAAAAATTCTCATTTAAATAAAGAAATAAATACAAAATTAGTACTATTATAAAAGTTCATTTTTTGGCTGAAATTTTATCATCATCATCAATCATTATCAATCCACAAGTTCAATCCATCTTCTCTGATTTCTAGCCTCTCTTCTCCACATTACCCCTGCTCATTTTCTTATTTCATCTATCCATCTCAAATGTGATACTCTTTCTAAATCTTTTACAATCTCTTGGAATCTAATTTAATATTTTAATTAATCATTTGTTATCATCTCTTCTAAAAATATGTCATGCCCAATTCCATTTCAGTCTTTTAATTTTTTCAACAATGTCAGTAACACCTGTTTGTTCTCTTACCTATGTATTGCATTTTCAATTTCTTCTTCTTATTCCTAATATGCAAATCTTCATACTTATTTAAGTGATCTGAAGTCTCTGTTTTGCTTTTCTATTAAGTGTCCAAGTCTCAGATCCAAAGTAAAAACTGGTAAAACACATTTATTAAAAAACCCTTTCTTTTCAAACATATAGACAAATTTTTTTTTAATATTAAGTTATTTCTCCCAAAAGCATTCCAACCAACTTTAATTCTATGATTAATTTCATACATTATGTTTCCATATGTAGTAATAATCTGACCAAGATATTTGTAGACACTATTAGCTCATCATTATTAATATTTATTTTCATCTTTTGAAAAAATCCATTGAACATTACTTTAGTCTTTTTAACATTTACTTTTAGTTATACTTTCTTACTTTCATCAGATAACTCTTGCAACTTTCCTGAAGTTCTGAAGCATTATTTGCAAAAGAAATTACATCATCTGAAAAATCTAAATGACTTAAATAATCTCCATTCATTTTGACTCCTTTAACTTCCCATTTTAATCCACAAAATATTTCTTGCAGCACTGCTATAAAAAGTTTTAAAAATATGAAGTCACCCTGCCTTACACTCTACTCAATGTTAACCTTCTTAGTATTATTATGTAATCTAATTGTTGCTGTTGTATTTTTATAAATATTCTTCAGAATATATCAATATCCTGGGTCTATATCTTGATGATCCAATGCTTTAATCACTGAAGAAATGCTTCCAAAATCAAATGCCTTTTTATAATATACAAATCCAAAGATGGCCAACTCATATTCATTGGCCTTTCTATAACTTCTCTCAGTACTTGGATATGATCTCATCATCATCATCAGCCATTATCAGTCCACTGCAGGATGAAGGTCTCTCCAAATTCAGTCCATCTTTAGCTTCTTTTTTTCACATCACCCCTGCACACTTTCTTATTTCATCCATCCACCTCATATGTGGTCTCTTTCTGGGTCTTTTACAATCTCTTGGAATCCAGTTTAAAATTTCAATTGTCCATCTATTATCATCTCTTCTAGCAATATGTCCAGCCAAACTCCACTTCAATCTTTTAATTTTTTTAATGAGGTCATATGATCTATTGTATACTAAAACCACTTTTAAATCCAGTTTGTTCTTTTTGTTGGTTGAAATCCAATGTTCCTTGTAGATGAGTTATAATTATCTTGGTAAAAATTTTGTAAAAAACTCATAAAAGACTGATAGGTCTGTAATTTCCAATATCTTCTTTATCATCTTTTTAAAATATTAATACTTCCAATCATCTGGTACATCTTTATCATTTAGACATTTGGTATATAAATTTTCCAAAATTTGTGTTATTTCTTCATCTGCTTCTTTAGACATATTGATTATAATTCCATCGTTACATGGAGCTTTTCCCTTCATCATAAATTAAATTGCATGTCTCATTTCTTCATTTAAAATCCTGGGCAATTAAGAAGATATAATAGATGTAGGAGTTACTTGTTCTTTATTAGACTATAATTCTTGATAGAACTTTTTTACCCATTTCATGATGTCATCTCTCTTTTAAGTTATAGGTCCATATTTTTTTTTTTTATTGCAGATATAAGTTTCCTACCAATACCAAAATGTTGCTTTACATTTTTGAAACTTTTATTCTCTTCTACAGTTCTTGCTAGTTCACAATTATATTTTCTTATATCATTATCAACTCTTTTTTACACTATTTTACAAAATTCAAGATATTCAATCCTTAATGCATCATTTTTATATATCTTCATATTTCTTCTTTTCTTCATAAATTCTCTAGTCTCAGTCAAAATTTTATTGGTAAATTGCTGCTTTTTCTACTAGCTATCTTTGTTGTAGCTTATAAAAGTGTATCCATTATTTTTCTATTAATTTCATTCAAATCTGAATCATGTTACTTGAAAACGATTTGCCAGTTCTAATTTAAATTCATTAGGATGTTTTTGAAGATTAGGAATATCGAGTTTAAATATTGTTTTTCTTAATAATTTTTGTCATATGTTGGAATAAATTGAGTAACTTCAAAAAATTAGCAGCTTCTAGTTATTCAGATTAGTTTTGTGGATTATTTCTGTATAAAAGATAATCCTTATGATTTAGCTATGATTATTTATTTCTTCAGTTGTCCCATTGAAATGTTTTAAGAATTGCTAATGTGTGCTTCTTTACTTCTCTCATAATAATTTGGTAACTATTTATTGTGCTTTTTATTTTTAATGAAAAAATAATATTCTCTATTATTTTTTTGCACTTTTAAATAAATTTTGTTAAAAGCATAGTTTTAAAAAAAAAGAAAATAATCTTTAAAATAATACATCAATTTGAAAAGCACCAATGTAAAATAAGATGCTTTACTCATCTTCATTTAACTATTTTTAACTATTCGGGAATCTTTCTTATTTAGATGAAACCATTAGCCAGCACATGTTAATTTATTAGCTAATTTTGTATTACATTCCTAAAGAATTTGATTAGTCATTAAAGATTGAAAATTTATTTGCTTGAAGCATAAATATTAATGCTAGAATTTGGATATTGCAAACACATATAGAGGTACTGATTATTATTTTAGTATCCATAAATTTATACTTTGGTAGTACAGCAGATACTTTTTCCTTATAAAATTATGCATAAATATGAAATAGAAAGCATAAAATCAATTTATATTTTGTATTTGTAAACAAAAAGTTTTGTAAATTGATTGGATATAATGAAAAAGTACTATTTATTTTACATTTCTAACAAAGAAGTTAATCAATGCAGCTAGACATATACATTGTTTCTTTATTTGATACAGTTAGAATTCCAGCCATTAAATGAATTAGACCATTTTATCATTCAAGAATGTCTCCAATAAACCTAAAAGTAACTTTAATGTAATTACATTTTATTAAGGCAGTTATGTTTCATTAATTACATATATATTTTATTAACCTAATTAATGAAATGTTTTCCTGGAGATGGGTTGGCAATATGAGATGGCATGAACAGTTGAGGATCATGTGAAAGTCTGAGTTTGAGTCTCTTATATATTACATTATATACGTAGAGGTGTGTAAAAGCCTGCACAGTATATTAAATTACATATAGTGCATTAAAGGTCTGCCCATCCTTTGCATATGTATGAAAATAGATTATTCTCCAGTACATGACAGGGTCAGAATGACTAGCATCAACATGGGTAGGGTGACAACCTTGACACTAATATGAGCTTTGAACATGACTAACATCAACATGGGTAGGGTGACAACCTTGACACTAATATGAGCTTTGAACATTTTATCATCAGATTTTTAATGAAATGGATGGCTGAAGAGTTGTGGGATGGAGTAGTTTGAGCATGTCCATTAAATATTAATATAAAGCTGAGCACTTATTGTATATATGTGTGGAGATAGTAATCTATACCAACTGATGATTGCTGGTTTAGCATGGAATACAAATATTGGTGATTATTTATCTTTTCAACATATGTGTGATCAAGTGGGTCAGCAATATGTGATGACGTGGAGAGTTGAGGGTCATGCCAAAGTCTGAGCTTGACTCTCTTATATATTACCATTATATATGCGCATGTGTGTAAGCCTGTACGGTGTATTAAATTACATATTAAAACATAGTGAATTAAAGGTCTGTCCATTCCTTGCATATGTATAAAAATGGATTATTCTTTAGTACATGAGGGGTCAGAATGACTAACATCACCATGGATAGGATGACAACTTTGGCACTAATGTAGGCTTTGAACATTACATCATCAGATTTTCAATGAAATGGATGGCTGTAGAGTTGTGGGTTGGAATAGTTTGAAGCCTGTCCATTAAAGTATAAAGATTGGCTACCTTAGTATTAAGCTGAGCATTGATGATTGCTGGTTTAGCATGAAATATGTATATTGATGATTATTTATCTTTTCAACACATGTGTGAACAGGTGGGTCGGCAATATTTAATACATATTGTAATTATTGCTTCTAAAATAGAAAAATCAAATTTGAAACAATATTTATTTAAAACAAATACTCTGTTTAGGAATAGTAGTACAAATCATAAGTAGGTGTTGTGAGTTAATTGTAATCTCAAAGATTAATTGTTTTATTATCTGTAATATTTTAAAAAATATATTATTTTAGGAACTTGTTTACTATTTCTACGGATATATATACAAACTTGTAATAAAATATTTTTATTTTATATTAAAAAATATTTTATTGAAATCTCATATATATTAAAAGAAACTTTTTTAAATAAAAAAAAAAAATCATATCAGACCTGTTGTAATTGAAGAAGACGTGTGCACTTATATATTAAGTTATAGCCAAATACAATGGTTAAATAATGAACCATGATCAAGACATGGCTTGATGATCTGAATCGAATGATGAAATTAATTCAGTTATAATGCATATTGAGAATCATGCTCCTCTTTCTAACGACTTCATTCATTTATTTGTAGGTAAGCAGTTGTTATAAAAAAACTTTCATATGTATATTCTATACGGGAGTTGAACACCGATTTTCAAGAACCCTTCAACTATCCACACTATCTTATACCACTGATACACATAATCACACACACATAGAAAAGATAAATAATCATCAATAGACGATTTTGTGCTGAACCAGTACCCACCAGTTGGTCCAGATCATCACCGCTCTCACATATATATATAACCAGTGCTCACTTATATGAAGAATGCCTGTATTTCAAATATTATATATACTCTATCTAGATTCTTATGAGTTCAATTTTTATAGATGCAAGAACATCAAAATATTGTGTATATATAAAAAGAGTTGACATCTACATTGTTAGGAAAATGAAAGTTTGGTAGTCCAATATCATTAAGGAAACTGTCCTATGATTATTATTTATTTTTAAACAAAAGTTAGCTTAGAAAAAGTAATGCATAATTTAATATTCGTATTAAACTATTGTTTATACACACTCATATATATGTATGTTATTGTAACTATTTAAAGATTTTTGACGAATGTACATACATACGCACTCATTATATAATTGAATTATAAATAAATCGAAATGATAGACAACTAGTTTGTAAACAATTTAATATCATCAAATCGATTTTCGTTTACGTATGAATCTTATCAACATGCCATTTTAAAATAAAAATTTGATCAAAATCTATTTCAAGATGTTTTTATAAATACTGTTATATATATATTTTTTAAAAATATCAACAATATACAAAGGTGAAAGCTACTTTATCATCTAAATTTAATTCAGGAACATGAGATAAAAGTATTCAAATAAACTTAGTGAAGCAGTCAATGATTTACCCAAACAAATTAAATTTATTAATGAAAATTAAGAAAGAGGATTTTAAATCAGTCAAGGTGAAATACTCTCATTAACTATTCATCAAAGACCATTCTGCTAAGAGAAAGAAATAAACCCACACGTTCAACAAAAAAAAAAAAAGAAAGAAAGAAACCTTTACACGTAACAGATAAAAGTAATGGGACAAACAATCAAACAAAAACCTGACTAAAAAATCACTTTATCTAATGAACTTGTCTACTTAAAGGAAATGTTGAGAACTAATAGCCTTCATATATGTACACAACGAACTTTTGCTTTTTAGAAACTCTTTAAAGAAATCTAAGATTAGAGTTCCAGTAAGCCTTCAGATTAAAGAAAACAAACATAGTTTAATAAAACGTTTATTATATGAGTAACAACTATTATTTTTATCAGTCTAAAATATTTGTGTATGTATAAGGGGTGAGTAATTAATATTAATTATAAAGTATGTAGACATGAAATAGTAGTTGTTCCAAGAACTTGAAATTTTGGATTTCTACACTTGACAAAGAGTGGTTAGTGCAGCGTTCCTAACTTTTATATATCATATAGTGGATTGTTAAGTGATATTTATAATCTCCACGTGACACTCCTAGTACAATTTCATTTTATTTAATAGTGTAAGAATTATTATATTTGTTTTTACATTCTTCCATCAGAAATAATTCAATGTCAAATGTTGGTGGTCGAGTGGTCAGCACAGCAGCCTTACAAGCAGTTAGTTGTCCCGGGTTTGCGGGTTCACTTCCAGGCTGATGCTTTGTCATAGGAAGAAAAAAAATTCAATCTCTTCCATTACTCCGTCTTTCACTTATGCATATCTCTATAACATTTAATACAAAAGTAATGTGATTAACTCCAAGAACTTAAGATTTATGGCCCGATTCTTAGCTAAAATAAAAAATAAAAAAAGATAGCTAGAACAATTGAATAGAACAATTAGCCTTTATGTTATATAATATTCAAAGTAATTAATAATATATCTATAAACTATATATATTGTGACGACCACGTAAAGTCGTCGTCACATGTATATATTTATTAATAAAAATGAGATAAGTTAGCTACTTGAAAGTAATAAAAGTAAATGGATTAGCTACTAAAATTTAAAAAAAGAAGGAAAAGAAAAAAGTTGAAATTCAAATGTCGAAATTACTTTGGATTTTTGTAATAGTAAAAGAAGGGGAGGGGGTGCATTAAGAAATGCGTCTCTTTCTCTCTTTTAAAAAAAAAAACGAGTAAGTCAAATGCTTGAAAGTTATTTCTATTTATTATGGGAGAGGGGAAGGGGGTGCATAAAGAAATGCGTCTTTTCCTCTCTTGTTAAAAACTATATTGTAACAAGTTAAGATGAATTATAAACATAAATGTGAAAAATGAATTGTAAACTTTTAAATAAAAATTAAAAGTAATATGTAATATAAAAACAATATGGCCGTAGGTGTGAAAGTCTGTTGGATTAATTAAATTCCTCGGACAAGAAAATGTATAACAAGGAAAAGCTTATAATTACAGCTAAATTAATTAAAACCTACATTCCAGCCACTAATTAAATAAAGAAACATGATGATAAGATTTGGTTGGAAATCTAAATCTTAATTAAAAATTTACAAAAACAATGAACAAAAGAAAGACAGTAAGAGAATTACAATTATTATCTAGGGATTACTAGTAGAGATTTTGAGGAAGCAACAGCTCAAAAAAAATGAAAGAGGTGCGCGGCTAGTGGCGTTAAAGGGACATGGGTTCGTATTCCGTCTCACCACTGACTCACAATGTAAGATCTATGCCTGACCTGCTAGAGAGACCACTGCTTCTGTGACTGACAACTTAAAAATCTACCTAAAGAATCGACAAGAAGTAAAAAACTGGAACGAGAAATAACCCCACAAACTGAGAAAGAAAATCAATCCAGCCGACAGTGAAGGACATCACCGTCTCTACAAAAAAAGGGATGATCTCCCACTGGATGGTAAAGAGTGCTCGAAAGTAATACCCATGGAAACAACTACAATGAAAACCTAGGTAAAAGCATGCATGCATTTTAATTTTCATAAATAAATAAACAAGGAACAGTTTTGATAAATTTAGAATTCTACCCAATAGGACTTCAAAATAACTGTTATAATTGATCTGTTTTACTATGTTTTATTATAGCCACATATTTATATATAAGTGTGTGTTTTTATTATTATTGTTATCATGTATTTTTTTTATATAAAAGTGAGTGTTAAAAAAAGTTGCGTGCTGACAAGCTGAAAGGTTCTTCCTTTCAAAGGCTCCAATTGAGACAGTCTAATTTATGCCCCAAAGAAAGAGATAAAATAAAAAGAAGTCAATAGTTTTATCAGTAAGTACTATCGCTATTGTTCCATAAACCTTTTATTAAAAAAAAAAAGCTAATTTTCAGCGAGGAAAATTAAGTTTTACGATTACGTGTGAACACGGAAATGGCTGCCTTCAACAAGGCTATAGCCAAAGCAGATGGTTTAAAAGATTCACTTGATTACAAGACAAAAGCAACCATTGAGAGCAAAAGCGAAAAAGCTAATATAAACTAGAATAGACTTCCTGACAATCCCAGTTATTCAGCGAAAATGAATTTAGAAAACCCTAGTAACTCAGATTTTAATCATCATGACAGTGAAAGTAACGGAAATAGCAAATTCACAGAAGCTGACTTCGGAAAAAAAAAGTAGTAATAAAATAGACCCCGGGGCTTTAAATGATAATAATTCAATAAACAATTCAAAAAGGAACATTACTGTGAAAAAACCCAGTATAAAAGCCCTAGAACAAAAAAGTTACAAGGCAAAAACTAGCGCACTTCCGTTATTACAACAATTTGGTGTCGAAATGGAAGCTGCGGTTTGCGAGAAAACACGGCAGACAAGAAAAACCCCAGAAATCAGCAAGACGATTCCAACTTTTAAATTGAACAATATGCAATTTAGTGAGATCTACAAAATGACCCAAGACCCAATTCTTTTGGATGAATATAAAGGAAGATATGGGACAAAAACCACCGGACCAGTAGCGCCATCGATAAATATTTTTTTCAGAAAATCAGCGCTACATCGTAACAAACTAAAAATTGAACCCAAAATCAAAGAAACAATGCCAAATAAAAGTGCTAAACCCTTTTTACACTCATAGAATCCACTAAGGAACAATTCTAAGACCACAACAATGAGTTTTTCCACAGGTGAAAATGCTTCAAGCTCAAATAAGGATCACAATTACCTTAATGCAAATTTATCAACTCACTGTAATATACCAGATACAACTATTATCCCAAAAGTCAATCCAAAACAAACAAAGAAACTGTTTGAAATGCCTAAAAAATCCAAAAATAAGGTGAAGCTATACTCAAACTCTAACAATCCTACCCCTCCCAATCATATAGAAAAGAATAAAACCAAAGTAAACTCCCCACAATGCTCATTGTCAGTGAACAAAGTTGAAGACCCAGAGATGCAGTCTCAAGAAAGTATCTATGACTACCATAACCTTCAGATCAGTACAAATAAAAATACCACCAACCCCAAATCTGTCCTCAGCCCCAAAGCAAACTCATATAGTTTTCATTTCTCCAAATCTAGTGATAACACTGAAACCATGAGGCCAATATCAAACAAGGCACCAAATGAAGACAGAAAGATGAACCGAATCAATAATCACAGTAGCAATTACAATTTTGATTTTCCAGCTTTAGGAAACAATTCAAAGGTAGTAAGTAAGAATGATACATATAACAAGGACCATAACACTTGGGATGGAAGCAGCATACCTCCCTTATCATATGCTCGAATGACAGCAGCAAGTATAGAACACACAAATCCTACAAACTACAACTCTCAACATTATGATAATAACAAACCTGAGCTAAGCACACTTACTAAGTCACTATTAATCATGGATAATGATCATGAATATGAAGACCAAAGCACAGATCAAGAAGAAGCAGGAGTGACTCCAATTATAGAAGATACTCCAACATCCCATATGGTCATCAATGACTGCTTTAATCAGTCAATACCTGCCTTGTTGATGAAGTCCTTTCAACCCTACAGAAATAATAATACCCTAATTTTTTCCATGACAGACCATAACATATCCTTTTATAAATTCCCCACCCAATCATTGTTTGATCTCTTTAAGGCAAAAGGGATATGGTCCTCCATATATAAAATTTTATTTCACTCAAAGGACCATTATGTGGCCATACAATTCACCAACCCCTTTGCCAAGGAAGCCTTCAGAAACACATATAAAACATTAGCAGGCAGATATTTGGTGACCTATTTGGTGACCTTGGACTTGGATAGATCGATGTGTATCAGTGGAATGGTCAAGAATTGTGGTGTTGAATTTCAACAATCAGAGCTTTAACAGATCCTCGCACCATATGGGAAAATTACGTCCTTTGCTTACAGACAAATTCGGAATGTTGGAGCTGAGGTTTTCACAAACATTGCAGAATTCAGAATTTTACTTGCCAAAAAAAGTGTCCCCATTGGCTGTGCCTGGGTTGGTGGAGTACCGTAAAGCCTCACTACTGATTATTCTCAGAGGGGTTTCTCCACAGTGTTTCCACTGTTCCCAGAGGGGACTCCTAATGAGAGACTGCCCAGATCGAAAATGCATACATTGTGGATCTATACGCGAGAAATTCCGCAGATGTAACCGAAAAAGACCCCAGATGATTCATTCCAGTTTTCAAGAAAATAATATGATGAGTAATAATATATCCAACTCAGAGGTCTTTCAATTAAGAAAGCCAAAGCAACAGAATCATCATAGTAGGTCCAGAATGCAAGAAACAGAACTGATAGTCACCCAAGACAATGACATATTCATGTCTAAAAATTCTGAGAATGCACAGCCCGAGAATAATTCCAAGCAAGAGTCAGAAGATAAACTTGTAACACCATCCACAACCTGACCCAATCGCAGGAAGGCAAAAAGATCCAAGAGGCCTAAACCATTATCTTCCCCTTCTAAGGACTGTGATGAATCAGAATTTGTGGGGGATCTTGTAGAATTACATGAAACAGCAAACCAGGAATGCCCACCTAAGGGAAAGAAGACACGAACTAGTTCACCAACACAGGTAGACTATCTGAATGGCCCGATACCTCTCAGCCTGAAAGATTCCCCATTGCAAATCACCCCATTGGAAAATGGCCACCCAGAACTGATATCTCTAGTTGAGGAGATTGAAACACCTTCTACTCTCACAGCATCAGAGGGAGACTCTATTTCTGAGGTCACAGTAGGAGAGCTTGACCCAGGGGACCCACCTGGAGATTCGTCTAACGCATCATCAGGTGGGTATTAGGTCATCAATAATGTATATTGCATCACTGAACATAAGGAGCTTGAACACCACTAACAGGGCATATGCCCTGATACATTGGTTCAAACAGCACAACCCAGACATACTATGCTTATGCAAAACTAAATTATACCTTTGATCTGATAACAAAATCATTGATCTACTACAGACTATGGGTTACCTACACTATTCCTTTTCTAATACTCCATCAGGCGGAGTAGCTATAATCATAAATAAAAAATCATCCATCTCCTTTTTCAAAATTTTGATGATCAATTTAAATTGTCTAATTGCAATAGTACAAGATAAAGGCCACTCATTTAACATAGTAAATTTGTACCTTCCAAAGGACCCTGAAACTGTATTTAGTGTTATAAACTCAATCAAAAGCACCTTGAGAACCAGCCCTTTCCCAACCTTAATAATTGGTGATTATAATCACAAATATGACCAATTCCAGGCCAAATATGCAGGCTGCCTTAGCCAGCCTCTTATGAGTGGTAAACAGTTTTTCCGTGAAGGTGATTATTCCTTTTATACTAAGTCAGCCCATTCATTGATTGACCTGATATATGTATCCCCAACTTTGATCCCAGGAATGGAGGCAAAGTTATGGCCTGTTGCCTTCTTGGATCATCATGCTGTGCTTGTCAAAATATTGGCACTCAATGATGATCAACCTACAAACTCCCTAGAAAGAATGACCCGCATGCTAACTAAATCGAACATAACCACTAAATTAGTATCTGAGTCATACATTGCCTTCAATAGAATTAAGTTGTTGTCCCTGCCTGCAATAAGAGGCTGGAGGCTCTTCACTAAATCCCTTGCTGTCAGCATTAATATATCCACTCAGAGGTCCAGGGGTCCTGTATGCTTAATTAGTGAACTGGACCATATTGCATATAAATTACAACATATGCCATATGAGGCTCATAATGTTCCCCAAATAATTGAACTGAAAATTAAATACAGTCTTTTACAGAGTGAGGTTGCCAAATACCTCTCTATTAAAAGAGCTTGGCAATTCATTGAACACCAACATTGCTAGACCAGGGGTTATCTCAAGTGGGCCCTTGGAACCAACAGCAAATCCAGGGCACCAGGTTCAATTGAGATAGATGGCAACAAATATGTTGGTGCATCCATGCTGCTCAGGATCAGACAGCATTACATTAAAAAATGTAATCCCAATGGTGTTAACAAAATTAGGAGAACATTCTCCACAGCAAATACACCACACAAAATAACTGAGGCCAGAATCCTGGCAACTCTTAGAGCCTTTCCTGATGGCACACATCCTGGGCTGCATGGAATCCCAAAATTCCTTCTGCTGCACCTGAGCTCATTCACAAGCACAATACCGATTGTTAAGAATATGGTGGATATACTGGCTGATGGCAGTTGGGAAATTAGTGGGATTTACCCCATCGCAATGGTCCCCCTCCTCAAAAAACCCCAGGGGCCATGTGAGCTGGGGAATCTGCGACCTATTTCCATGATTCCACTACTGATAAAAACAATCGAAAACCTCATCAAAGAAGACATACAGAAGATCATTATTGATAAACTTCAGCCTTCCAATTTGCAAAGAAGGGGAGCTCGACTGCAGAAGCCATCAGTCAGTTTCACCTCATAGTGGATCATATATGCAGGAATAAAATGGTCCAGCCAGTTGTGGTCCAACTTGACTTTGCTGGTGTTTTTGACTGTGTGAAGATCAATGTGTTACTCAGTATACTGAAGAAACTCCAAGTGCCTCAGGCATATCTACAAATGATCGAGAATCTTCTACAGAATAGAAAAATCTTTCTCTCACTGGATGGTCAAGTGGCTCCAGGATTTCAGCCCTCTGTTTCAATACCACAGGGATCACCACTGAGTGCATTCCTCTTCACGACTTACCTCAACCCATTGCTGTTACGCATTGAGGCATCCATTGAGGGAATTGCCATCCCTTTGCTGAGAGAGAGGGTCTGCCACGTATCCTACATGGATGATGTGACTGTGTTTCTCTCATCACAGGATAAGGTTGGTAGGCTGGAGGAGCTCTTGGATCAATTTGGTTCCGAATTAGGTCTAAGAGTTAATGAGGCGAAATCGGCCATGTGGTCGATCAGAACTGGAAAACAGATCCAGGGGAGATTCCGAGCACCCACCAGAAGTTTCTCAGCTTTAGCCTGGCCTCCCCTCCTAGTGTCATGAGAAGAGAGCTGGAGGAAAATATTCTCACAAAGGTTAAGAACACAGTGACATCCCTAACCAAGGTCCCACTCTCCTTGTTGGGGAAGGTCGCACTATTAAATGCAGCTGTGCTATCCAAAATCACTTATTTTCTGGCTGGTTTTTCCCCTACTAAGACCTTTATAAAAAAGATGGAGACTCAATGTAGGAGGCTTTGCTGGGGCATGAGAGCAGCAGTAATTGGCCTCAACTCCCTTCAAAAACCTAAATCACAAAATGGACTTGGACTCCATTCAATCAACACCTTCTTAATCCAGAAAGCCCACAATATTTTAACCAAACTATTTCAGGATAATCCAAAAATGGAAAGCCCCCTACCAATAAATAAGGTTGAACCCACTGACCCCCCTCCAAGAGAGGGTAACATTTGGTTACAGCAACAGGTCACACTCATGACTAAAAATGTAACCATGTCCAATTCCCTTTTCAATGGCAAGCTTTCCTATTGGGACACCCATGCTCTAATCAATGGTAGCAGTCCCATCACTAAGACCAGACTTCAGCAAGGGATCAAGCGGCTTGCAGGGTTAACAAAGTTCTGGAAGCTGGAGGCAAAATTAGTAGACTTTATAATTAAAGTTAACCTTGAGGCCCTACCAATGGCTGCATTCCTCCACCACAAGCGGAGGTATAAAATGGATCTGATATGCCCTCTGTGCAAGAAAACTGATGAAACAATTTCCCACATTCTTCAGGAATGTGAGACCTGGAATAAACTACACTACCTCACATTGCAAAAGACCACAGATAAAGACTGGGCCTGGGTGGATATGGTGAAAGCTTTTAAAAAGGGCTCCTTTGGCAGTGTTAGATTGGCAACTTATGTTAACTTTGTCATCTGGTTGGCATGAAATAAGGTAACTTTTGAAAAGGGTATTGATTACAATATTGAGGTATTATACTTCAAATTGTTAAATGACACCAAGGACCATGACAAGAGGACATGCCAGCCATGGCTAACCGATCAGACTTGGAACCAAATCAAACTAGGGCCATGCCTTGCCTAGTGTAGTGCTTACCTTACATAATAAATAAATCGATATATTAGTAATTAGAAATTATAACAGCCCAAAGAGCATTAACATATCACAATGATAAATCCTAGGAAATGAAGGTAGTTAAGCCTGAACAAATTAATAAAAGATTAGGAATAGATAGAAGGGAAAGTGACTGCTCTACAAGTGGTATCCCATGAAAACCAAGAAATAAGCATATATACCTATAAAGCCATTTATAACAGAACTGGGAGAGCTTTAATGGTGAAATAGACTTGTACAGTTGGACAATCCAAACACCTTCTCATTTATAACAGTACTGGGAATGCTCAAATGGTGAAATAGACTTGTACAATTAGGAAATCCAAGGACAATATTCCCACTGCAACTGAAGCGGTTGCCTTGTTTCTTTCAAGCTACGGCCCCAAATAATAATGAGACATGAATAGAAGTGTTCTGAAAGTGTAACATTGCTGTTAATATAACAACATTTTTGTCTCCAAATAACTAATGGAGAAATAGACATGTATAATTGGACAGTTTTGTGAACAATAATTTCAGCATAAGAAGTTGGGTTTATGTGTGTAAGTCTGGAAGGGCAGGTGAATTTTGTGTCACTGCACTTCTGGAACTATTAATATCCCACTCACCTATCCATACATTTATACTTGAATGTTCAAAATCATATGCATTGAACCAAGTGTATGGGTGCGGATGCGCTTGACACGCACTGACACTCCCTAAATTTCTTTGTAATGATTCTTGTTGATTGCATTGTAAAACTTATGCCTCTTGAATCGTCTTGAGGCACAAATAAAGGCATTTGAAAGTAAAAAAAAAGTGAGTGTTATTAAACATATTTATTCGTAAATTGCGTATACTTGCTTTATTCTCCTATTACCAAGCTACGACAGGAGGGAAAACTATAATTTAGTGATTAAAGGGTAAGGCTGAATTTAAAAGATATTCGTGTGCTGATTGTCCGTGAGAATTTCCGAATTATAAAAAATAAATAGCAAGCGCTGGACATTTGTTAAATTTCATGAAATAGTTAGCTTTTTTGTTCAGCAGCTGAGGGTTCTTGATCGGGAAAAATAATGCCAAGATAATATGTATGTATTGCCTAGGAGTTCGGTCAAGGGTATAGATATGAAGATAAATTTGTATCTGTATTAGCTCTCTGCTTGCATTGTAATGGCATTGGTTAAATAAATAAATAAACAATATCCATTACAGTTGGAGGCTAAGCCGGGATATTTTGATTAGCAAAACTAATAGTAAACAAATAAGAATAAATAAATGAAAGGAAGAGTCAAAGTTGTGAAAAAAATAAAGTATAATAAATAAGTATAAAATATAATTGAAGGTATAAAGATATAAATCAAACCATCCAATTAACCATTTCCATTATAATATATATATATATATATATATATATATATATATATATATATATATATATATATATATATATATATATATATAGGGCTTCCACATGCAGGTGTGCAGGTTGTGTGGGGAACAAAGGTGCTTCTCCACTGGGGTTCCAAGATATCAAGACAATTAATAAAATTTATATGTATATAAAATTGTTTACATTTTTGAATCATTTCAAGTTAGAAACACATTCTGAGTGTAAATATTTTTTATGTAAATATAGAAGGAATACTTCTTTATTTAAATTTATTTGTGACAATTGCCCAGGCTTCAAATTTCTAGGTAGGAGCTCAAAATATACTATCTATATTCTCTTATCATTATGCTAAACTGAACAGACTAACACCATTTTGTTATGATAATTTAATAAAATAATGTTTAGATTTCTGAATCATTTTATTCCTAGAAATACATTCTGATTATAAATATTTATTATTTAAATTATAAATATTTCTTTAATTAAACTTATTATGGCAGTTGCTCAAGCCTTGAAATATATTTTATATATATACTACTATTTCATAAAACTGAACAGATTGATACCCTTTCACCACTATAATTAATGCAATTTATAGTTAAATAAAAATGTTTAGAGTTCCCAATCATTTTTATTTAAATATCCTAATTTATATAATATGAAATATATTTTAAAAGTATTGTCTCATTATTGCAATAAAAAAAAATAATGTTTTACAACTTTTAACAGTGTTGTTTATATTCGAGCACAGTAGAGTAACTGCCTCTGAAATGTAAGGTTTGGGTTCAATGCTGTGTTGTGATAACACTTTTTTAAGGATGTTATCTTTCTCTTTTTTGTTATTATTATTCCATATGATCTTTATACACATTTTACTAAATAGCTTTTTCTATTTTTAATAACAATATTATTTGTTTTATTAACTGGAATATTATCTTTTTACAAATTTTACTAAACAGTTTTTTTTGGAAGCATTCTTTAGTAAAAATTCCCAATTAGTCCATAATCCAGACTACAGAAATAATCTAAGACAAACTGAATGAGTAAAAAACATAATTTAAAAAAAGATATTACTGCATGCTAAATTATTTAATTTTTAATCAATTTCATGGGAAACTTTTATTATTGAATATAAACAAGTGAAAATGTTTTTTTACTGTAATAAATAGTCTATTTACATATTTATAAATGTAAACAAGTTTGGTGTCAGGGAGATTCTGATTTAAAACTAATGATAAAAAGGTTTAGTAGGATGTAAGAGTTATATTGGCTGTGTTATCTAAATTCACCTAGTTTGAGGGTCCTAATAAAATATAAACAATGTAAGAACATTTAAAACATTGGTCTGTATATATAATAAATTATAGTTTTAAATTGATAAAAGATTAAATAGTAATGTTAGTGTAAATATATTATTATTGAAGGTTTACAATTTAGTTATTAGGAAATGTGAATAAATTTATGCATGATAGATTTTCAATGAGTTTTCAAAGAAACAACTGCTTTTAATGAATTACTGACCTGCTGGTTAAAGCTGATCTAAATATTGATTAAGAAAGATATAAGCAAGATACCAAGCTGTCTTTGCTCCTTGCTATGAAGAATGGAGCTTCCAAAAAATCATATTCTAGATGTACATAATATTTTAATAACCAGGTAAGATAACATATGTTATATAATTAAACTGGCCAAAGAAGAGAAGGGAGCAGTACAATGTTTTCATTACTATTATTTTAAATTTTAAATGTAAACTGATTTATTTAAAAAATTTTAATAGAAATATTTTTAATCAAAATGCCATGGCAAGTCTAATTAATATGTTTTATTTTAGCATGTGTTTTATTATCCATGTTTATTTTATAGAAATAAATGAAGAAAATGTAAGGTATTAACCTAACAAGTTAAATGACTAAAGCTATATTTTTGAGTTTTCTTGTAAAAGTGCGAGAAAAAATTGTTTTTTAATTTACAAATTTTATTTCATAGAATTTATGTGTCTGTGTCAAAATTTACCTTATGCAAAGGTGCTTCTTAGTCATGAAGTGACCCTGTATATATACACTAAGTTCTACATCCAAAGTCAAAAAAAACTGTTAGTGTACCTTGACATTGCTTACCGTTATCTGAATATACTATATTTTAGCAGTTTACTATTGAAGTTCTACAAGTATTTTATATCAGTGAAACTCATATTTTTATAAGTTATAATATCATAATTTAATAATGACTTTTTTAGTTCAAATCTATATTGAAACTAAACATTTAAATAAAATCTATTCTTATGATAGTTGATGTTTATGTATTGTACACAATGAAAAGCAAACTAAGCAAATATTTATTTATTTATTTTGCATTAGTAAAAAAACACTTGTATAATAATAATAATAATAATAATAATAATAATAATAATAATAATAATAATAATGATGATGATGATGATGGTGGTGATGATGATGATGATGATGATGATGATGATAATAATAATAATAATATGGAATGAGAATAAACCTGGAAAAGACTGCAGCCTGGACACTACTCCGTGGAAGGCCATGTGGGCCAGTGTATCAAGCAAAACCTACTCCATTTTTAGGCTTTTCTTTTTTTCTAGGAGCCACTGGAATGAGATGTCAGATCCAATCCAAGCTCAAAGAAGTCAAAAGCATAGCTGAATCACTCTCAAAGGCATATTTGTCCATATATGCAGAGGTGCAACTGATTAACAAGCTTATAATAACCAAGATAACATATTATATGCCTGTAGTTGAATTTTCAAAAAAATTTATGGCATCCATTAATTCCATATGTTGCAAGCTCATCTGGGGAAAAAAGACTGTGGCAATTTCAATGGCAAAACTGAATCGCCCTCTTGTAGCAAATGGACTGGCATTGCATAGGTTACAAACATTTCAAACATTCAAATCAAGGAATGCTATAATTGCTATACTCACTCAATTTCCTAAATTAAGACACTTAGAGCAGATAACACTTACAGATAGGCCTCCTCCAAAAGATTGTTTTTTGGCAGTCACCATGTACAAATGCAGGAAAGAAAGAACAATCCCAGATCAATTTGAACAAAAGTATAAATATTGGGAAATATATAAGTTTATACATCAAAATAATCTCAATGAGGAGATGCCATCAATACTAGAAATAGGAAACAAAATATCCGATCAAGCAATTCAAAAGATGGCAACTAGAACCTAAGTTCCTAGATTTTATAATCAAAATGAATTTGAATGCTTTACCTACTAAATATTTTTTACATCACAGAAGAATGTACAGGTCAGTTGATCCTTTCTGTGGCCTTTGCCATATGGATGAGGAGACTTTACAGCATATAATTTTCAATTGCAATGCCATGGATCAGACTAGATGCATTCTGCAGGGGAAATATAGAAAACAAAACACTACAATTATACAAATTATGTCAACTTACAAAGGTAGGTCTGTACCAGCCATAAGGGCCTCAACATTTGTCTTATATGCAATTTGGTGCATTAGGTATGCATTTGTATTGGGTAGTAACCCCAGAAAGCATCCAGCCACATTTGAGAATAAGCTAATTAAAATTAAAGTTAAAGACAAACAGATCACCAGCCCATATATTTATGCAGCTACTTGGTCCCTGCTCAGACAAACAGCAAAGTTATAAATAATGGACAATCTATGTAGATCTTGTGTAAACCAATAAAACAACTTTTACATATGTAAAACTACAACTACAGACTACCCATGTAACCATAGCAATCTAAGCTATGTATAACCCTTCTAACTAATCCACAGCATAAATAAACTAACCTACTCCTATGGATTGACAATGAAACCATGGCAAACCAAGCCAAGTACAAACCCTTGTAACTAATCCACAACATGACAATTTTTTGTAATCTCATGTAAATCAATAAATCAACTTTTATATATGTAAACCTATATCTATGGATTCCCGATGTAACCACAACAATGCAAGTTATATAAAACTATGTACCTAATTCACAGCATGTAAAAATTGCTGTAATCCTGTGTAAAAAAATAAATCTACTTTTATATATGTAAACCTACAATTACGGATTGCCCATGTAAACACAGCAATCCAAGCTATGTAAACTCTTGTAACCTTTAAGACAAATAAAGCTTATCATTGAATAATATAAAAAATAATAATAATAATAATAATAATAATAATAATAATAATAATAATAATAATAATAATAATAATAATAATAATAATAATAATAATAATAATAATAATAATAATAATAATAATAATAATAATAATAATAATAATAATAATAATAATAATAATAATAATAATAATAATAATAATAATAATAATAATAATAATAATAATAATAATAATAATAATAATAATAATAATAATAATAATAATAATAATAATAATAATAATAATAATAATAATAATAATAATAATAATAATAATAATAATAATAAACATGCATACAAAAATGGCAGAATAAACCATGTTTCAATTTAAATCTCCCTCACAATATAAGTTAAACTCAATGAAAATTAAGATAGGTGCAATAAATGTTCGGGGATTAAACTCGAAGAAAAAAATACAAGAAATCAATCACTGGATACAGAAACTCCAACCTACCATATTAGGACTCGTAGAAACTATAATGGATCGCAGATAAATCCAGCACAACTTATGAGTAAAATGGGTTTCTGCACATGCTCTAGAGACACACCAATGCCTTCAGGTGGAACAGTAATATTTATTAGTCAAAGAAGTCCCTTTACAACATTTAAAATAATATACATAGACGCGAATCTATTAATAACCACATTCAATAATAAAGACTTCTCAATAAATATTATTTTTGTATATATACCACCAGGGCCAACTGTAATTAACAGAATAATAACAACAATTAACTCAATACTCTCAAACAATCCCTACCCAACTATTCTTACGGGAGATTTCAACATAAGTTATAAAAAATTTATTTCGAAATGGATACACCAATTAACATTTCCACTCAAGAGTGGAGAAGATTTTCTACCACCTAACTCTATATCTTTTTATAACAATAGACATGGAACTTTAATAGATCTAATGTTTTATTCCCCAATGCTGCATCATTCAATAGAAATATCACTTTCCCCAACCCCTTATTCAGACCATGCAGCGCAGATAATAATGCTAAACATAAACACACAATGCAGCACAATAATTAATTTGCAAAAAACGATCAGGATCCTATTACCAGACAATACTATGGAGTCACTTTTTTCAGAAATTTATATAATGATAAATAAAATAAATCAGCTTGAATTAGACCCGATAGCTAGATACATAGCTTACACTAACACGCTTTTATTTAATATAAACCATATCACACAAAAATCAATTCCTCCCTCCAGGTTAATGACATTAGCAGATGAAATATACAAAAGAATCAGTCTGTCTAAACCGGTTCAACATAATCAAATAAACATAATTAAACTCACCCAGTTCTATAAACAGACTTGCAATAAATTAAAACAATATATAAGCATAAAAAGAAAAAAATTGCCTAGCACAGCTGCACACATGGACACACAGATATATTAGGTGGGCTTTCGGGTACCCATGCATAAATAAAGTTCCCATGGTGCTGGAATCAGAAAATAAGATTACAGCAGGATTTAACATGATTGCACCTATATATAACTATTTCAAAACAAAGCTAACTAAGCATGCACAATTCACACCCAAAGAAGATTATTTTGGAATAACTGAAGATGAGATGCCATTTAAAATCGAGGATTTTAAGGTAGTGTTAGAATCAATCCCACCCACATGTCATCCAGGACCTCAGGGCATTCCACAGTTTGTACTTGCACATCTTAGCTAAATTACAAATACATACCTGTGTCATTTGGCAAATCAAATATCACAAAAAATTTATAGCGTACAGGGATTATACAACATATCAATGGTACCATTTATGAAAAAACAAGAACCTATTACCAAGATCACCAACTTAAGACCCATCTCAATGGAGCCTTTAGGAATTAAACTGCTAGAAAAAGAAATAAAGGTGAAAATTGAACCATTTATACTGACAAAAATACCACAACATCAGTATGCAAAGAAAGGCTCATCCACAGGTCAGGCAGCCCTAATCTTTAAAACTATAATTAACTCAGTAATTAAGAAGAAAAAATATGCTCCAATTGCAGTACAACTAGATTTTGAAAGTGCTTTCGACTCTGTACCAATAAAAATCTTACTAAACCAACTAAAGGAAACACAAATACCATGATCAATATTATATGCAATAGCCAACCTACTTTTAAACAGACAAGTACATATCACACTTAACGGAAGAACGTCATCATCATTCTATCCCACTCAATCAATACCACAAGGGTCACCACTGAGTACACTACTGTTCACCTTCTACATAAACCCCTTATTAGAAGAAATTGAAAAAAAAAATACAGGGAGTGTTAATACCAAATACAAAAAGATACATTCCTTGTATAGCTTATATGGATGATATCACAATATTCTTAACATCAAAAAGCAACTACAAGCACTACAAAACATCATAGAAGAATATACAAAAAAATTCAAACTTAAAATCAATATCAATAAGTCAGCTGCTTGGACAATTTTTACAGGGAAAGAAAACAAACAAATTTATCAAGGAAAGCCCAGCAGTTTTCTAGATTTTCCATTTTATCTGGGAATGAATCAAATGACAATAACAATACAAAACAAACTCAAAATGGATGCAGAAAGAATCACAGAATCATTATCCAGATCATATCTATCAATATACGCAAAAATATCATTATTCAATCAACTCATAATGTCAAAAATAAGCTACTATCTGCCAATAATCAGTTTCACAAAACCATTTATAGCCTCAATTAATTCTTTTTGTAGCAAACTACTATGGAACAGGAAAGTAGTTGCCATTTCAATAAAGCAACTTAACCAACCAACAAAATGGAATGGTCTATGACTTCATTCAATATCAGTGTTTCAGACACAAAAAACAATAAATCTGCTAATAGCCATAGTCAAAAGATTTCCAGATATTGAACCAATATTGGAGATCACACCCACAGATCGTCCACCACCTACAAACAATTATATCTTTATGTTGCTTGAAAGCATTGAGAGCATCAAAAACAAAGTAACACTGAAAAGTCCAATAAAATATACATATTGGCAAATACATGATTTCCTAACACAAAAACAATCTGAGAATAACCAAATATCTGTATTGGGAATTGATAACAGCCAATTACTTAAAAAATTTAGGAAGTGGTACCTGGAACCAAAATTTTACGATTTCATAATTAAACTCAATTTGAAAGCACTACCTACAAGTCATTTTATTAGATACAGAAGATTCTATATAAATATAGATCCCTTGTGTATGCTGTGTCACAGGGATGAGGAAACACAGGACCATTTCATACATAATTGTTCAGGACTTGAAAAAGTAAGACAAATGATGGTTGGTGGATATAGGAAAAATGAAACCACAATAAATGAGATTCTACAAACATTCAAAAATAATGGAATACTCACCATAAGGGCAGCTACTTTCAGCCTATATGCATTCTGGTGTACCAGATGCACTTTTACACTGGTCAACAACATGAGAAGGCACCCTAACACCTATAGGAACAAATTGCAAAAAATAAAAGAAAGAGACAGCATTATTGCACCACCCGATATCTTTGCAGCATCATGGTCTCTTTTTAAAATTCAGGCCGCTTTATAATAAAGGATATAATAGAAAAGGACAAAGGCAAACATGAAATTAAGTGTTGCAAGAACATGAAAAAATTACTGAAACCATGATCATTGATTTATATTGTACATAAACTTGGACAATAAATATTTCATAAAATGTGAAAAAATCAAAAACATTGTGAAAGCCACTATCTAAGTTCTAAAAAGTCAATTTTTAAGTGTAAAGAGACTCTAATAAAATATACAGACTGTAATTTAATAACTGTGTAAACCCTATGTATAACACTATGTATAATCAACAACCAATGTAACCACTTGTTTTTGAATAAAGTTACCTTTAAAACATAATAATAATAATAATAATAATAATAATAATAATAATAATAATAATAATAATAATAATAATAATAATAATAATAATAATAATAATAATAATAATAATCGTAATAATAATAATAATAATAATAATAATAATAATAATAATAATAATAATAATAATAATAATAATAATAATAATAATAATAATAATAATAATAATAATAATAATAATAATAATAATAATAATAATCGTTTTCACACTTAAAAACTGGGATATATATCTGTGATAGATAAAGACAGTGATGGCTGATTACTGAACAGTTGTTTTCTAGCAAAAAGTAAGTAATACAGTCGTTCATAACAAAAAATAAATTCTAACATCATAAACAAGCATGGCGTAGCATCAAGAATCAAATGACATAAATTGCGCTCAAGCAAACGGCGATAAAATAAAAACTGCGACTATCGCCAAAACATACATGAACGTAACAAAAATAAACCAGCAGCCTCACAGCATCGAAAAAAGTCCAGCATTAACACAGACAGCAAGATTTAGGAAGGTAAATCAAGCTGACATAAATAATTTAAACCTCATAGAAAACAATAATGAAGAGCCCTCCCCAACGATATGGAATCAAGATGAACTGCAAGAAATAAACTTTAATTTCAACAGCACCATCCCAAAAAAATTATTCGCAACTTTCCAAAAATTTTTTTTACCAAGATCATTAGTGTTAGCTGTTACTGATAGGAATTTAATGCTTTATAAATTCCCCAGAGAGCTTCTTTACGAAGAGCTGACAGCAACAGCATTGTGGGATACAGTCTCTAGTATTAGAGAGCATCCAAACTCACGATACGTTGCAATACAGTTTTTCAACGAACATCAGCGTGCAAGATTTCAAACTAAAGTAAAAACTTTGGGAAGCTACGTGCTAATAATAGTTGATCAAAGCTTGCAAAACTATTGTAACGGAATAATTAAAAACACTTCGGATATACCATTCAGGATTTTCAAAAATTAATACAGTCATTTGGCAAAGCTATTTATATAAAACAAATCTACTTATCCGACACCCCCATACCGGTTTGCAGCAACAACTTTCATTTCAAAATAAAGCTGAATAACAATGTAAACCCGGAGAATATTCCAACACAAATAATTGCCAGAATGCAATACTGACCATTCACATAAAAGGATTAAGGCCAAGATGTTTTGCATGCAGTGAAACCAGACACTTAGCAATCGATTGCAACACCAAAATCAACCAGAAAAACCAACCGAGCTCTGAAGATCAACCAACAGAAGCTCACCAACCGGAATCAAACAGTACGAAACAGATAATGAAAACTAATACACAAGAAAAAATTAATAAAAGAACCACAGATCAACAGCAATTGAATAATAAAAAAACTGCACACACATTGCCAGCACCTGAAATTCTGGATTTATCAACAAAATCAACCCATAGAATTCAAACCCACACCGATAAAAAAACAGAAAGTCAACAGCCTCAAGAGGCTGCAATGAAAAAAACAGCGCACAATCTAAGTCAGCCTACCAAATATACTGATTAAAAAGAGATAATAAAAAAACTAATAAACTCACACAGTAATAGTGATCAAGAAAAAAATATATAACACACCAAACATCCAATATTAAAAATAATACAACAATGGAAATTATGGAAGCTATCACCCCAAATATGTCTCAAATCACCAAAACTGACACAGAACAAAGAAGAAGACCAGGCTGCCCACCAAAGAAAAATAGAGGGCCCAAAAAAAATCAAAACAGAATCCAACCTTAGTCTTTCTGATCACAACAATACAACTACAGTGGAAACAGATGAAGATCTGGAAATGGAATATGAGAATGAATGGGAAGAAACACCAGATCAACCCTAATATTTAAATCTCAACCAAAAAACATATAATAAAAATAAAAATTGTGGCAATCAATGTCAGGGGTTTGAACTCAACCTCAAAAATTAATAAGTTAAAACATTGGATCAAGGATATACAACCACACTTGCTTGGTATACTTGAGACAAAAATTTATGCTGGATCACAAACTGACCCAGCCAAACATTTAAATATGGAAGGTTTCTATGCATGCTCCAGAGACTCTTCCTCTCCCTCAGCTGGCACTGGACTCATAATTGCTAGAAATTGCCCATTCACAACGTTCAAAATAATTCACATTGACATGAACTTATTAATTGCAACCTTCAACCAAAAAAGCATAACAATAAATTTGGTTTTTGTATATATGCCTTTACAGGATAAAAAATAGTTACCATAATTGCAAACATTAATTCAAGGTTAACTACAACTTCAAACCCAACCATCTTAATTGGAGATTTTAATTTAAAATATCAACAATTTACCCAATGTTGGCTTCACAGAATAAACATACCACTAATAAGTGGCCAAGGTTTTTTGCCAGATGATGCCATCTCTTTCCACAATAATCGCTTCTCTTCACTTATTGATCTGTGCTTTTATTCTCCAATGCTTCACCACCTTATTGAAATAAAACTAACTCCCTCAACTTTTTCCGATCACTCAGCTCAAATAGTCACAATTGACTGTGTCCAAATTCAAATATCACCCTTTCCACTTACAAGAACAATAAGAGTTTTACTCCCAGAAACAACCCCTGAATTTCTGTTCTCTGAGACCTACATAATGATAAACTAAATCAAAGATATGACTTTGAACCTGGTCCAGAGATATCTAGCATTTATGGGAATGTTGTCCTTTAATATCAACCATATAACAAAAAAACAACCTCCACCATCAAGACTTTTGTCTCTGGCAGATCAGTTACACCAGAGAATAATCATGATTAACCCATCACACTGCACCCAGCAGTATATATTCAAGCTTACACATGTATACAATAAAGCATGTGATGAACTCAAAAGCTACCTGAAGATAAAGAAAAGCAAGGTATGCCTATTCAGGCCACACACGTGGACAAGAGATTATATAAGATGGGCGCTGGGGAACCAACCAGATGTAAAAGTGCCAATGGCACTATATACAAATAGTGGAACATATGCAGGACACAATATGATTATTCCAATTTTTGAATATTTTAAAGAGAAATTACAAGAAAAACAACCATATAAAATACCACATAATCTGTTTGGCCCACCAGAGACAAAAACCCCATTCTCAAAAGATCTATTCACAACAAAACTAAATACTATTTGAAACGCTTGCCATCTAAGTAGTCCTGGAGTCCCATTGTTTGTATTAAAGCATCTAAGTAAATTCACAACAGAATATTTGTGTCAGTTAGCAAACCATCTAGTGCAACAAATTCAACCCATGGAGGGTGTCTATCCAATAGCCATAGTACCCTATAATAAAAAGAAAGCAATTATCCCACCTATTAAAGACCTCAGCCCAATATCTATGAAACCTTTGCCGATCAAAATTATGGAGAAAATTATTAAAGATGAAATTGAACCATATATAATGCCACTTATCTCTGAAGCACAATATGCAAAGAAAAACTCTTCAACAATAGAATCAGCCTTATTCTTCAAAGCAATTCTAGCCACAGTAAAACAGCAAAAAAAATACGGACCCATTGTCATGCAGCTTGACATAGAAGCTGCATTTGACTCAGTCAATATATACACACTTCTAAAAATGCTAAAAGACACAGAAATTCCTAGAACACATCTATATATAATTGCTAACCTGCTTGTAAACAGAGAGATCCATATAACTTTAAATGGAAGAAACTCACCATCTTTCACACCCACCAAATCTATATCCCAAGGATCCCCTCTTAGTTCACTATTGTTTATATTTTACATCAATCCCCTTATTAAAAGCATAAAAAATGCATTTACTGGGATCGAGATACCAGACACAACACAGCGCACTACATGCATCGCCTATATGGATGATGTTACCATATTCCTAACATCAAAAAAACAAATACCGCAACTCCAAAAGATATTACAAGAATATTCACAAAAATATGAATTAACATTTAATCCATCAAAAACCACAGCCTGGTCACTATACACTGGTAAACCATGTACATCAATTTACAAATCAAAACCAAACTCTTTCCTTGGGTTCCCGTTTCATATGGGAATTACAGGAATGAGATGCCATATCCAAAATAAACTTAAAGAAGAAGCCACAAAAATTATAAACTCCTTGTCCAAGGCATATCTTTCACTATATTCCAAAGTACAGTTAATTAACCAGCTTATCACAACCAAAATAACTTACTATGTACCGGTTATTTCATTCTCAAAGGGGTTCATTTCAAAAATTAAAACCATATATAATAAACTACTTTGGGCCAGAAAAACAGTAGCAATTTCCACAAAAAAACTTAGCCAACCCCTAATAAAAAAATGGACTTGGCTTGCACAACATCAATGTTTTTCATCTACAAAAGTTAAGTAACTCAATAATCACAATACTTGCCAAATACCCAAAAATTAACCGCTTGCTAGAAGTTACTCCAACAGATAGACCACCTCCAAAAGGTTCCTTTTTCACCAACCTTATATACCAATGCAAAACCACAGACAAGATTCCAGAACAGTATTTGCATAAGTATTCATACTAGGATATTTATGGTTTAATAAACAGAGAAGCAAATACTAATGTTATACAACCTATGCTAGGAATTAACAACAAGAGACTACTCAAGGAATATAAAAAATGGGCTCTAGAGCCCAAATACTTTGATTTTATCATGAAAATCAATCTCATTGCCTTGCCAACAACCCACTTTCTTTATCATAAAAGAATGTATATATCTATTGACCCCTTCTGTGGACTCTGCCATCGAGCAGAAGAGACACTGGACCACTTTATTTATCAATGTGTAGCACTAACCAAACATGACAGATGATGTGTAACACCTACAGAAAAATGGGTACAATCATTAATCACATAATAGCTGCTTTTCAGGGAAGATCAATACCTAGTATTAGGGCAGCCACATTTGTTCTATATGCGTACTGGTGCACCCGATCTACTTTCTTAATTGGCAATAACACCAGATGACACCCAACTACATTTAGCAACAAACTGCTACACATTCGAAATAGAGATAAAATAATAACCAACCCCCACTTGTTTGCAGCAACATGGTCATTGTTAAAACAACCATCAATGCTGTGAATGCTGCAAAGAAAACTACCATACAACTAACATTCAAAGTGACATGCAGACAAAACTAAATAAGCTCCTCAAACTTTAGAACTCTGATTATTTTTGCTTTTTTATTTTTTATATTGTTATAGTCCATTAACCACAAAGTGTAACCACTAAATTCATTTATATATGTTTACCCTAATATTATTCATTGTATGTTAAATTTCAAATTTTCTAGATGTAAACCATTGAGATCAATAAAGCCTTTATTGAAACGTAATAATAATAATAATAATAATAATAATAGTAATAATAATAATAATAATAATAATAATAATAATAATAATAATAATAATAATAATAATAATAATAATAATAATGCTGATGATGATGATAATAATGTTTCAATAGAACTTTATACAAGAATAAAACTAATACAATCAATACAATTGAAACAATGACACATGCTAGACATAAAGAAAAAAAACTATAAAAAACAACAACTTGTGTTTCACCTAATCATTAAGATTTGCATTAATATACTTTTTATTGTTCTGAGGGTAAAGATTTGATGGATGTTTTAATGAGGATGAGATAGCAATGTAAATGTCTGGTGCAATGATTTTTTTTTACTTTTAATTTTTTTAATTCTTCAATTTTTTTTAAAAAGGTTGGTGGGGTGTCACCTTGGTTTTTTTGTATACATAACTTCACTACTAGTGCATCAAGAGGTATATAGAACAAATGTGTCAGCAGAAATATTTGGGATTCTAGCAAAACAATAATTTTATTTCTTCTATAAATTGCTGCCATAATTATTTCAGCAAATCCTAATGCCTATATAGAACATATGTGATTGTGTTTCATTCTCTCTATGGTGTAATCAACAGGAGAAATCAATGTTTAAATATTATCTTAAGGAAATGTAGAATTGGAAGAATATATATATTGATTTACCCTCCGAACTTTGTGCTGATGTTTCTGCAGTGAGGTTTCAGCCGATCGTACAATATGTTAATTTAACACAGCATCATTTCGGTAGATATAACAATTTATATAATTGTTATATCTATAACTTCAAGAAATATTTTTTAAATGTTTTTAAAATATTCAAAATAAAATGGAATGTTGAAAGTTTTTAAACATCTTAACAATGGAAAATTTTTGTTATCTCTAGCATCTATTGTCTCGTAAAATTACTGTCCTTTACTTCACTCTGATTGGGCTTCTATTTTTGCTTCAAAACCTTTACACACACACACACACACATTTAATTGTTTTATTATAAAAGAAAACAAAATTATCTTTATTATTATTTTTTTCTTTTATTACAAACTAATCAAAACAATATTAAATCATTTAATTTATAAAATCGATTTTTTTTCTTCTTTAAAATAAAAAAAATCCCACCCTCTTTTAAAGCATTTATTATTTATTTTCTTTAATACCCCCCCTACCCTACTCTTTAGTTTTTTAATTTTTCATTCAACTTTTAACTTTTATTCTCACTTTATTTTTAAAAAGACAAAATTTATGAGATATTACTTTTTTAAATACCACTACAATTCAATAACAATGTACTTTGGTACATTATCTCTGTCTTTTCCCTAAACTAAAATATCAGTCTGAGCATTTTAGTTTAAAAATCTAAATTTATAAATATTATATTATTTATTTAATTACAATTTGTATTCCTATAACCATGTCATCATATTTATTTACTATAGTTTTTTTTTCAGTAATTGTAGAGATCGAGCATTGAACGTTCCATTTTTCTCTGACTCCTAAGCAACTTCAAATGCATTATTTCCATATTCTTTTATGATTTTATATGGCTCATCATATATTGGCTGAAATTTTTTATATATTCCTTTCTCCAGATGGCTTACTGGATTTACCCTCACCATTACTTCATCCCCCAACTTAAACACACATTTGACCTTCCCTTGCCTCTTTTGTCTTATACTGCCCATCCTTCTAAGCTTACAGCATGCCTCATCTACCTCTCTTTTTTAATCAGTATATGGTGATCTAACTGGTAAGATAGTTTTGAATGGATATGGCACATTCTTTTCTTGATGGAGTCTAATATGCTCGAATCCTGTTGATTCATTCTTTGACCAATTTATTATGTCAGCTACTCTTGTTGCCTCCTTCACCCATCTACGATGATTATTCTGTAGGTACACATGAAATAAATGTCCCAATTCCCTTATGATTCATTCGCATGGATTAGATTGCAGATTGTGAATTGAAGTGAGGATATGCCTTATCTTGTGATGCTCCATCCATTTTCTCCATTCTTCAAACATAAAAGGTGTTCCGTGATTCAACATTATTTGTTTTGGGATTTCCACATCTTAAAAATGTTGATATTCAAGGACCCTTCTGGTCTTTTTAGCATCAACTTGTGCCACCAGGCAAATAGCCACAAACTTGGAAGAAACATCATAAGTCAGGGTCCATAAAAATCTATCGCCAATAAACTGTTAGGCTGATATGCGTATATAGATCTCAACAGCCCCACATTTGATATATTAGGAGGTTTAGTTTTTGCACACACTATACACCCTTCTACGATGTACTCCTATACATTATCATCCAATAAAACCAGTTGTTTATCCATCCTTCAGTTTTGCTTGTCCCATAATGTCCGTATTTTTCATGTATGTATTTAATCATCTGTTTCCGCATGACTATTGGCAAAACAATTCGCATATGTTCACTATCTTTCATTTTGTGTTGCAAAAGTCCATCTTTTAAACAATATCGTTTTCTTTCTTTCAATAGTGTATTGTTTATAGATCCATCTATAGGTTGGTGATGCAAATAGTATATTATTTGTTTACATTCTGCATCCTTTTCTTGCAACTCTCTTAACCTTTTCAAACCACATTCTATTTCCTTACCTTGATGTATTTCCACCATTGCTATGTAAGCATCATCACAATTTAAATGTTGTATCTGAGGTTCTATCGGATATCAATTTAAAGCATATGCCACCATATTGTCTTTACCTGGACAATACTGTATACTATAATCAAATTCTTGCAAGAATAGACTCCATCGAATCAACCTACTATTTGTAAGAAAACTATGATTAAGGAACTCAAGGCTTCTGTGGTCAGTGATCAGTATCACCTGTGACCTATTAAGTACTGCCTAAACTTTTTAAAGGTCCACACAATCGCTAAAGCCTCTCTCTCAGTTACAGTATAATTTTTCTCTGGCCCATTTAATAAATGACTTACAAAGAAAAGCACCCTGTACTTCCCATCATCTTGCACCTGAGATAACGTAGCCCCCAATTCGATTCCACTGCTGTCTGTTTGTACTATAAATGGTTTACCAAAATCTGGGTATGTCAACATGACTTCCTTTAAAAAACCTTTTTTTACACTTTCAAAACTGTGCTCTTGTTGCTCTTCCCATGCCCATTTTTTATCTTTTCTTAATAGTTGTAACAGAGGCTCCATATCTGAGGAAATTTTTTTATAAAATCGATGGAAAAAATTACACAACCTGAGAAAAAACTTAATGTCTTTCTTCTCTGTTGGCCTGGGAAAATTTTGTATAGCTTGGATTTTTTCTGGATTTTGAGATATTCTTTGTTCACTAATTATGTGTCCCAAAAATTTTACTTCTGTAGTCATTAAATGGCTTTTGCCTAAATTTAATTTTAATTCCTTTATTTTTACATTCATTGAATAGCAATTTCAGATGTTCGAAGTTTTCTTCCACACTTTCTGAGGCTAAAATAATATCATCCACGTACATGGTAATCAAGTTTTTGATTTTATCAAATAACACTTGATCAAGGCATTGCATTAATCCTGCCCCACTGTTTTTTAATCCGAAGGAAATTCTGTTGAAATTATATGCCCATCATTATTATGAAAAGCGGTATATTTCTGGTCCTCAGGATGCAGCTTGATTTGCCAGTAACTGGCCATTAGGTCAAAAGTTGAAAATTTTTTTTTATGAAACTTTGTTAATAACTCATTTATAGGTGGTGATGCATTGGTATCTAACACTGTTATTTTATTCAATTGCCGAGCATCTAGGCACAATCAAATAGACCCATTTTTTCTTTACTGTAACTAGTGGGTTGTTATATGGAGATGAGCATTTAGAGATAATTCCCCACTTTAACATATTCTCTAGTTGTTTCTTCACTGCATTTATATATTAATGTGGTATAGGATATGCTCATGCTTGATATGGTTGGTTTTCCATAAGCTTTATCCTATGCTCGTACCCCTCAATGACTCCAGGAACTTCTGAAAATATACTTTCATATGCATCCAACAACTCTTTCAACTGTTTTCCATCCTTATTTCCTCACTCATTGGCCATCACATTTTCCTCTATTTCTATTCCTGCACTTTCTACATCACACTCTGCATTAACATTATTTATCTCACACACATCAGATGGGATTTCCACCTGGCTAATTGTCACCTGTCATTTCTCATAATCTAACACACATCCAACTTCACACATAAAATCCAAACCCAGGATAACATCATGTATCAGTCTCTCTAAAATCAACATAACATGGTTATATACCTTTCCAGCTATATTCATACTTATCCAAGCCTGTTCCGATGCCAACTTGGTTTTTTTCCATTCATCAACATTATGTATACATTCTTTAGTGGCAAGGTTTTGATTTTTACATTGCTACGACATATTTCATCAAAAAATTTTTTTTGAAATCACTGATACCTGACTTCCTGAGTCAAACAGCATGTTTACAATTCTTCCTTCGATTTTCATGCCATTATTAACTCCTTCACTTCATTTTGTGTCAAGTTTGCTACTTTCCCACAAGTATTCTCAGCATTCCCTTCTTTACTCCAACTTTTTTCATATTGTCTACTACTATCCAATGTCATAAGTATCTCTGCAGTCTGTTCTATGGTATCCTTTACCATTATTATCTTTCGAATATCCTCTGGAAAACCTCGCTTTACTATATGCAAAATTTAGTTCAGACAACTTGTATGCTATAACCATTCTCAATTTAGCTACTTGTCTGCAAAAGAACATGCTCAATAATTCCCCATCCTCCATTTATCCTGTTCTGCCTGATGCTTAATCATCTCCTGAAGTTCCTCCCTTCCCAATAGGTTGACAGCAATGCTCATTTGTATTCCTCAAAGCTTGTCAGTTTTACTCCCATTGAGTCCCACCAAACTTCAGCCTTATCCTGTATATAATTAATGGCTATATTAACCTTAGTTAATTCATTAAACTCATTACATAAGAAAAATCACTCTAAACTCTCTAAATGTCTATTCAGTATTTCCCCTCTGTTTCCTGAGAAAGTCTTTATTTTCATAACCCAGCTCGCTATTTCCATTTTACCAATAATTCATCTAATTTCATTTAAAGGGTGAAATTCTTTATCTCAAAACATATGTACAATCAAACATAGCCCTCTTGAAGTTCTATTTTTACACCTCCTGCTCATCTATTCTTATTTGTTTGGAGTGTCCCTTTTTCCTTTTCTAAGGATTATGCTTCCACATTACCTAATGTCATATAAAAATCACTGTTTACTAGTTGTACTAATCTAACCAGTTCTCTCAAAAAAAAAAACAACACTATCATGCCTTCTAACTTCTTTCTCAATAACTGTCACCTATATTATTAAGGGCTAACTTTGACCATCCCACCTCAAAAATATCCAACAACAACTTATGTTGGTCTTACCATTTGAAATGACTAGTTTCAGGCAACATTATTATGCCAAATAAACATCCAACTGTAACTTACATTGGTCCTACCACTTGAAACATCTAGTTTCATGCCCCACATTGGGCACCAAATGAACCACCAACCTTCTTTATCTATAATAACTAACAATGATGAATAGAAAAAATAAAACTAATACTACACCTTCCTTACTATCTAATCTTTAAAGGTGTTTGGTCCTAAGGTAAAGTGCAAAATATTATTGGCAGCAAACTACCAATAACATAAACACTCGACTACTGAATAAATACGAACCAAAGAAACACTTTATTTATTTTTAAGGTAAAACCTATAGGCAGCAGCTAATTACATGTGTAATCAACATGTTTATTTGATCAGCACTAAATCCAGTACCTGAGCTTCCAACTAGCTCAATGGATTGTAACTACCTTTTAAGAAAAATAAAACTCCATCCTCTCTAATAATCCTATCTCAATAATAATGATATATTATTGAATGAGAAAACATTAACGTCTTTAACAACAAATCCTTACTTTTAAAAAAATTATAGTTTCTCTATTCTTTTAATTTTAATTTGTTTCCTGTTAATAATTAAATCTCTCCATTCCCATCTTTTTAAAAATATTGTTCAACATAAATGTGTGTATTCAAAATATAAACGTAAATATTTAACAACATTTTAAGTATCATTTTGCTTTATAAGTGAAACACACATACTCTTTCCATTTTTAAATAAATATTTTAATATATCATATTATTGTTTTCATTTTAAATAAATAATTAAATACATTATATTACTTTTTCATTTTAAACAAATATTTTAATAAATTATATTAAATAAAATCTACTGGACATATTAGATTAAGATACAGCCATACGTACACACAATATTTTTAAATATAATTAAATACAGAAGCCGATGTCATTTATATTTCCTAAATATTATTTTGTAAAATTTAAAGTTTTATTTATCACAGTTTATCTTTTTATTTTGAAAGAAAACCAAGAATGTGAAAATACTAAAATCAAAAGTTACCTATGATTTGGAAAATTTGAAATGACATATGCAGTCCAATGTAGTTTCTCTAAAATTATTTATTACCAGTTAGCATTAACTTCAAGCAAAACTTCCTTGACTGCATGATATTGTACAACTTTTGTGAATTTTCCAGCATTGACACTCCGGTATTTTTTTACTTTACTTGACCATGATTTACCCTCCGAACTTCCTGCTGATGTTTCATCAGTGAGGTTTCAGACGATTGTACAATACGGTAATTTAACACTGCATCATTTCGGTAGACATAAGAATTTATATAATTGTTATATCTGTAACTTCAAAAAATATTTTTTAAATGTTTTTAAAATATTCAAAATAAAATGGAATGTTGAAAGTTTTTAAATGTCTTAACAATGGAAAATTTTTGTTATCTCTAACATCTATTGTCTCTTGAAATTACTGTCCTTTACTTCACTCTTATTGAGCTTCTATTTTTTATTCAAAACTTTTACACATACACACACACATTTAATTGTTTTATTATAAAACTAAACAAAATTCTCTTTATTATTATTATTTTTTTTTAATGTTTTTAAAATATTCAAACTAAAATGGAATGTTGAAAGTTTTTAAAACGTCTTAACAATGGAAAATTTTTGTTATTTCCAGTGTCTATTGTCTCATGAAATTACTGTCCTTTACTTCGCTCTGATTGGGCTTCTATTTTTTTTATCAAAACTTTTACACATACACACACACATTTCATTGTTTTATTATAAAACAAAACAAAATTCTCTTTATTATAATTTTTTTCTTTTATTACAAACTAATCAAAATAATATTAAATCATTTTATTTATAAAATCGATTTTTTTCTTCTTTAAAATAAAAAAAATCCCACCCTCTTTTAAAGCATTTATTATTTATTTTCTTTAATAAAAAACCCTCCTATCCTACTCTTTAGTTTTTTAATTTTTCTTTCAACTTTTAACTTTTATTCCCACTTTATTTTTAAAAAGACTAAATTTATGAGATATTACTTTTTTTAAATACCACTACAATTCAATAACAATGTACTTTGGTACAATATATATATATATTGATTTGCAAAAAAAAAAGTCTCAAGCAATCAGCTTCTAAACTGTGTAAAGTAATTGTTTAATGTTTATGTTGTGTGGGAGGTGTAGATTATTAAGGCGATCAGGATAGACATTTCATATAACATCCAATATGAATGTTTTCATTGAGGTGATGTTCATGTTTTTATGTTTTATAAAGGTTTTAGTAATGAAATCAATATTTACAGAGTAGATTCCAGACATGAAAGTTGTCTATGTGTAAGATATTTAGTGTTTTTTTAATTTTAAAATTATTAATGTAATGGAAACGTAAATCCTTTAAATATGGTGATACACTTAGACATCTTATGAATGTTTCTACTGTCTTTTTACGTCTCAGTAATTTTTTATAAAAGATTTTATAAATTGTTATTATGGATTGATAGAAGAGTCACATTTTAAAATATAAGGAAACATAAGATTTGGATCAAGGGGTAACTAGTTTACTTATACTATGTTTCAATTTCTCTGTGTTTGCAAAATGTAAGTTTAAATGGAAGCCTAAGAAAGAGGAAGATTTGTTTCAAAAGAATGGAGTGAAGCATTGGCTGCATATATTGAACATGGTGATATATTATTCCTGTTAAAACTCAGTTTATATTGATGTGGACATTCTTAGAGGATATTTAGCTGTAAATGTATTTGTTTTCTGATGTTTTTTTGATGTTACGAATATTGTTATGTCATTTATATAAGCTATACATGATACATTCATGTTTATATTTGTAAATACACTTGAAATTTTCAGTTCTATTGATTTTTTCAGTGAAATGATACAGATTGTAAACAGTACTACACTGAATGATGAGATTTGAAGCATTTACTGCTAGAAAGTAAATGGTTAGAATGTTTTCCTATGAATCTCATGATTTAATGTGAGGTTAGTGAGAAAATATAATATTGGCCTAGCTATTGTAGTATCTGTAAATGTTTTATGAAAATATTGATAGGTGCAGAATCAAAAGTTTTCTCTATGTCATGTTGTTCTACTATTGGGCTATATGTTTTTTGATTATATCATATTTAATACTGTTCTATATAATAAAACAATTTATTTAGTGAATGAAGCTTTCTAAACAAATTGATATGATGAAAGGAGTAGTAAAAAATATGAATAAGTTTTGTCTTTCAATACAGTATCCAGTAATTTAATTCCCAATGGACACATGATGAATGGATATAAATTACTTTAGAGTAATATTGCCATTGACTTCTTTTAAAGGTTACCACTGAAATAGGATATAGTCCTTGTATATTGCATAGTTTGAGTGGTAGAAAATGGGCTAGATCAGAATGGAACTTGGTTGAGAGATGGCTCATATGAGCAAAAAAAAAAAACCATGACATAAATATATACCTAAGTGAGAGGAAGTTTGATATGACTGCTACTTTTAAATCAGTTATTTGGAATAAAAGCAATACATTTTCTAGGAGTTCAAGGAAATTTGAAATGAGTTAAAATGCCAATGTGTTTTGAATTTTCTATTTGATATATAAGTATAATGATTCAAAATATCGTTGCCCATATTGACTATTATCAATATTAAGAGCTGCTAATATTCTCATTATGGATGGATACCCTAAGGATCCATGACATGTATTTCCTTGTCCAGGTAATGGTTTTGATAGGAATATCTTTTGTTATAGCTAGATATTCCCTTAAAGTATTACATGCTGTATTTTAACCTTCTGTCAAATTTTTTAATATGTTTGAGTGCATTTGACTTCAAGTGCTAATAATCAAGAAGATTTGTGGAAGGAAGTACAATGTGTTATAGGATGTACTGTGTGTGACAATATATTATTTATAAAACTAAAACACTACTGTGCTAGATCCATTTCATTATTTTGAATAGCATGATAGAGGTTTCTGAAAATTCAAATTCAGGAGTCTAGGATCACAAAAATATCTTTTTTTATTTTTTCAAAAAAAACCTTCTTGTTATTCTTTTGAACTATTGATTAAGTGAAAAGAGAGAATTGTCAGATTAATTGTGATATAGCATAGGCAAGTAAAAGCCAGATCTATAAGTGAAATAGTTACCATTATGTAAAGAAAGGAATTCTGGGGCAAGTTTTATTATCATCAGCATTATCACCATCAATATTATCAGAGCTGGAGAAAGGGTCATCAATGCCTTATGCAAAACAATAATTGGTGCCCCTCTTAAAAATAAAACAAATTCTTCATGATTTTATATACATTTTAATGTTTTATTAAAGATAACAATGAAAAAAGTTACTATAATATAATTATAAATTTACTTTGCAAGCTTTTACAGAATTAAATTTAGATACAATATCTTCAATACAAAAGTGATATTGCATATCATTCTTTATAGCTATCATTAACAAAATAACCAACCAATCTTTTTATAATTTTTAAATTTAAAAATGGTCTCTCTCCACTAGCTATAACTGTAGGAAGAGTTAGTAATATTATTAATGATAAGTTCAAATTTGAATATGAAAAAATCAAATCATTTTCATGAATATAAGTTAGAAAATGAAGTGCATTTTTGTTAAACCACAAAACATCACATTATTACAACTTCTCATGCTAACACATAACTCTTATTAAACAGGCAAAACTCTCCATATAGTAGTGCCACCCTGTTCCAACCAAAGTAATCAATGAATGCCAAAAGGCTTTTGCATAAAATCCCCATCTAGTGCCTACTCATCCAATATCCCCAAACTAGTTTCTGATTTGTGGCCTTTATCAGTGAGGAGCCTTGGATCTGAGAGCACTGCACCTAGAACTTAGGATCTAATGCAATCCTTCAGCAGCCACCTTTTATCTCTACTTAACTACAAAACTATGAGAATAAAATTGAAAACACAATAATATTTTCAATCTAAGCTCAATAGCTTATATAGTTATATGGGTCTGAACTCAGTTCAGCACTCATACATTTTGGTGTCTTTGGCTCTTTAACAACCATAGCCACTACTATCCTATTAAGCAGGATTAGTGTTAAATGACTAAATATAAGCACTACTGTGTGAAGAGTTTTGCCTGCTTAATGACAGTTATGTGCTAGCATAAGAGATGGTGATCATGTGATATTTAATGGTTTAACACCAATCCTGCCTAATAGGATAGTAGTGGCTATGGCTGTTAAAGAGCAAAATACACCAAAATGTATGGGTGCTGAACTGAGTTCAGACCCATATGACTATATATGCTATTGAGCTTAGATTAAAAATATTGTGTTTCCAATTTCATTCTCATAGTGTTGTAGTTAAGTAGAGATAAAAGGTGGTTGCTGGAGGATTGCATTAGATCCTAAGATCTAAGTGCAGAGTTCTCAGATCCAAGGCTCCTCACTGATGAAGGCCACAAGCCAGAAACTAGTTTGGGTATATTGGATGAGTAGGCACTCGATGGAGATTTTATGCACAAGCCTTCTGGAATTCATTGATTACTCTGGTTGGCACAAGGTGACACTATTGTAGGGAGAGTTTTGCCTGTTTAAGTGCATTTTTGAATTGAAGTAATTCATTTGAAAATAAATTTTTATTTTATAAGATACTTATCTATGCTAATATTCACAATAAAAGACTGTAACACATGTTGCTAGAAGCTTTTCTCTACTAAACAATAATATTATTTATACATTAGTCTTATTGCCACAAAAGTAATTAATTATATAAATCTTACACTTATTCTTTAAATATCTTAGGGCTTCTAGTAGTAACAGCATAAACAACTTAGAGACCAGTAAAACATGTAAAATATTATATTTAAATTATGGATAAATAATTAACAATCTTTTGCCAAAACAAATTACACATGCACTAAACCATGATACTGAAATTATAATAATATATATAATTTAAATTATATTACCTATAAAACCTCTTTTTTTACTTGAGCAACTATATATATTAATAAGTAAAACCAAATATCCTTTATAATCAAAATTTTACTTAAAGTCTCTTTCAATTATTTTTATTTAGGTAAAATCTTTTAGAATGTTTTTTTTTAAAAAAGAAAATGATGTGGCACTTTAATTATAAAATCACAGAGGTCTGAGGGGAATTAGATCTGGTAGAACAATAAATGATGATGAAATTTTATTTTTTGAATCAATCCATTTATATGGTAAACTTTAAGAAAATCACAATAAGTTATTTTTCTTCATTTGTGCAGGTATAGAGTCGATAATTTTCTTAGAAGTGAAATCTGCTAGCATTTTCAAAAAAATTGTTTACAAAAAACAATTCTATTAATTTTTAAAATGCAGTTGTGTAACAATTTTTTTAATATTTGCTTTAAACTATAGCAGTTGGCAAAATAGCTTATAATTTTCCATTTCACAGACAACTTTAAATTTTGTGTTTTTAAATGCATTTTAGTGATAAATATTTTCAGATATTTTGTTTATTTATTAGGACAGTTGAAAGGTATACACATAAAATTTTAAAAGATTTAAATATATATTATACTTTAATAAAATTAAATGTACAAATCACAATGTTACAACAAATATTTATATTACAGATATTAAAATAAATGGTTATTTTATTTACCATTCTCACAATAATTGAGATTTTATTTCAAATTTAAAATAACTTCACCTAAATATTTTAAAAGAGTATTGCTTTATATTTAAATATATCTGCACATTCACATTTAATTAATGCGTTAAATGTATATGTCACTACTGTAAATAATTTTACCATTACTTATACTAATATAAATATTGCTTTACTAATCCTATTTTAACTAATTTATTCAGATGTCTACAATATTATGTATTTTATTAGTGTATTGCCCCCCTTTTTTCTTTTTAAAGTTATCTTTGTTATGTTTTTAAAACTAAATAGAAATCCACAATTTTTCAAAAATTATAACAAGAATTTAATTGCTATAAAGTACAAAAAGAGACACCTTGAATTTCTTTTTTTTAAATTTCGCTTGATATGGTAAATTTAAGACATTATTTTTGTAATAAACCAATAAAATTTTTGAAGTTATGTTTATTATTCTTATTTTACAGATACCAAATAATCACAAACAATATATATAAAATCATGGATAGTAATAGTAAAATGGACTGTTTCATTTTTGCATCACATAACAACATGATGTAAATATGAATCATGTAAATCCAGCGTAAGAAGATACATAACTGACAAATTGCATATCAAGTAGTAATTGTTTATTTTAATATGTTTGTATTTTCTTATTTTGTAGAAACAATGAATCAAATTACATTAATTAATATTTCTAAATTAACTAATCGTTATAACAACAAAAATGTATTCTTAATTCTGTACCAATTTCACACCTCTCTTCTATCAGCATCCTCATGCCTTGCTTACTTTGCTTACAGACTTCCTCTGACCCTGATTATTATTAGATCCCGGCAACTCAACATTAACTTCAGATAGTAATAAGTTAGGCATTATGCCTGTTCAAAAAATTTCAACATAGAATATGATAGCAGTTAATAATTGTTTGCTTTCTCCCACGCAGTTTGAACTAATGTTTATTGCTATTATATGACTTCAAAATATAAATATCCTTTTAGATACTAATGCTGACCAATGCAAATATTAGTAAGTAAAATATTAAACTTGATCATCAAAAAATAAACAAATATAAGAAAGCACGCAGAATAAAAGAAAGACAATAGATGAAAAAGGCTACACTTAGCTAATTTAAAACCCTTTTGCCTTTGACAATAAAATCAATGTACATTGTTACAATTTATTTTGCCGTAGTAATTTTATAAACTACTAATTCCGAATAAAGCAATAAAAGTGATTCTTTAATTTAATATAGAAATTGGGTTGTTTATGATTAAGATAGGTCAAATTTACTATTTAAAAATTTTGCGACTTTAGATAGGAAAATTTTGAAAAAATAGAGCAAGGTGAATAAATAATATAAGCCAGAAACGTAAATTCAATAGTTCGATCACTTGTTAGTAATAGTATTAATATCAGCTGCAATATGTGATTTTGCCATCGCTAGAATTTTTTTTTGTTCAATTTTAAAATATATTTAATTATTATAGTGCAGTCATAGAGTGACGGATTTTAGATGAATGTTCCTATATGAAAGTTCAAATGCTGTATTTGGTGGTGATCTATTTGTTTTATTTTTTAATATTCTTATGCGTTGTTTTTAAAATTGAAAGATATTAATATATAAATAATAATAATTGAATGATTTATTGTTCAGGATTCATAGCATCGGCAGTATTTAAATGTTTCTAGAAGTTTTAATTATATTTTTTCTTCCTATGCTGTAAAAAGAATTAATTCCTTTGCCTTTTCTTTTAGCACGCTTTTAACTAATCTGCAGTACTTTATTCAAATGCTTAATTTTTCTTTTGCTAGCAAAACTTTTAATGAAATGACAGCTAAAGGTGACAAAAGATTTCTAAAACTTTTGATTAAAATTTACGGAGTAGGGGTAGGGATTCAGAGTTACAAAGTCATTCGGCTGCATTACAAGTCACATGATCATTATTTTAGAATGTGAAATAAAAGAAATCTGTGATGAGAAATTTTCACATCGAACATTTTATTTTCTGCATCACTTGCATATGCTTCGCAATATATTATTCAAGTTTCCTCTTTAAAAGTTGTGTGCTTTTGAAATCACTAAGAAGAAAGATAATATCACGTGGAAAATGATTTAATCTCTACATGAAATGTGTAATGGTAATTTTTTTTTAAAAAAATATTTAATAAAAATATTTTAATACAAAAAATTTATGACGCTTAAAATTAATATATATATTTCATACCTTTAATAAGTTCGTTTGTTAGATTCTCTAAGAGGGGAGGGGGATGCAAAAGTGAATAGAAATTAAGTTGCTAAGAGAAGAAATGAAATTTGATCATCGCTGGTGGTAGTTAGTCATTTCTTGAGATTCCCTTAAAATTTATTCTAGCATATCATTATGTGGAACTAAATTATAAATGTTAATGAGCTTTTTATATCATTAATATTAATCTTAAATATATATATATACAAGAGATTCATTTGTGTTCACAATAGATATATTATCAGCAGCAGCAGCCAGTCGCAAACGACTATAGTTATTCTAACTCCAAAAGAAAAAATGATATACTAGAGATAAGCTTTGCAATGACTATATAAACCATTATGTTAAATATCTGTTCTCCAATATAACATGCTTTCCAGTACTCTGTTTATTTGATACCTTGCATGCTGTTTTTGATGCTGCAAACTGTATTTTTTCCTGAAAAAATTTCTTGCCTAATTGTAGCTATCTAGGGTATGTTATCCTCAACCTTATCTTTCTAATAAAAGCAGTCAATAGTAAAAAATTTAAAAAGACTTTGATATAATCTTTATAACATAAAAAAAATATGCTTCTCCCAAAAAAAAATTATAGCATAATAAATAATTAAAACACTTCGGATTTGAAATAGCCAATGTAAAACATTTAGGAATTTATAAATAACAAAGGCAGAATATCTTAAAATTAATTCCATAGTTGCTTATTAAACAAGTAGCATTTTAATTATTAATTAGAATTAAAAATATAATTACTAAAACAAAATAAATTGCTACTATTTGCATAGATTGTTTTTTTTTTTTTTTTTTTTAAAAAAAAACCCATTTGACAAAAGAATCACTTCTTCACTCCCCTAACTTATATTTTAAATTTTATCTCAATATTAGTAAGTAACTCACCAACAGTCTATTTTAATTAATATAAACATGGTTATTTAAATACAGATATACTTTGTATCTCTGGAGTTTAAATGCAATTATAAGTGCATAATCATGTGTATCGGTTGTATGAGATACATTGAATAGCCGAAGGATCTTGAAAGTCTGGGTTCAAATCCTCAGTAAACATAATTAATAAATAGACCCCAAACTAGTTTTGCTAAAAACATAAAAATGCTGACCATTAAAATAAATAATTTCTGATCTAACCATGTTAAGTCAAGTGAATATGTATATTGGTTGGATTAAAAACTTTAGGATATTTAAGCTATCAAGTCATTAGCCTAAAAAAATAATAGAAATAAAGATAAATAAGAATAATTCAGATTTTTTTCACCACTAAAAATTAATAATCAAAAACTAATATAGGGACTTTAATAATTTTTATTAGTCATTCATTAGACTAGAGATTATCCACTTAATAAATAATATTTCTATAGTATAATTATCCCTATACCACCCTCATGCAAAGTGAGGATTGGTTTCTATCTATTTTTAACACCTTGTGGAGGGAGGTAATCATAAACACATGACCAAAGATATGTAAAAATATCTGTGCTCTTCAAGATGCACATTTCATGCTGAACCAGCACTAATCAATTGACCCAGACCACAATCTCATACTCATATTTTTATCATTGTTCATTAGATATAAATAGTAAATTACTACAGTTTATTTGACAAGTGTCAAAGGTGCCATCTTTACATCTTTGACATAAATCCCTTATCAAATAAATGTCAGTAATTTGATATTTATACATAATGAACAATGATAAAAATATGTGTAAGAGATTGTAGTCTGGGCCAACTGATGCATGCTGATTTGGCATAAAATATACATCTTGGGTATCATGGATCTTTTTTATATGTCTTTGGTTATATGTTTATGATTACATCCCTCCACAAAGTGTTAAAAGTGAATAGAAACCAGTCCATACCTTGCATATGAATGATGTAGTAAAATTATTCAGTAATTTAGGGATTTTGTTGGCACTAATATCTAAGTTCTATTTATTACTTATATTTATAAAGAGGTCTCCACATTAGAGTGTTGAAAAAATGTATTTCAGATTTTTAAAAATTCTACATTATTAATATATAAAAATACAACAAAAATCTTATATTCCAAAATGGAAAGATATGAAAATAAATCATTTCAATCACAATACTGATTTGATATTTATATCCTGTAGGAATCATAAAATCTGAGTTATATCATGTCAACATCACTTGCTTTCAATTACATCTGATAGTTAGCATCAGTGATCATATCATATTTTGTGACAATGCAATAAATCAATAATACTCTTAAATTTGAAGTATCATATAATGACCAACAGTGGGTAAAAGTGCTGAGTATTTATGAAATTTACTAACCTGTAAGAAAGAAAGAGTATATTACATAATTGCAAGCATTTTTGGAAATCATCACCATAGTAAACAAAATCAGACTACAGCACTATCTGCCTAATATAAAGTGATTAGCGTATACCTTATCATTATTAATAATATTTTGGCTTTTATCTAGATTTCAAAGTAAATGCTATAATTGTAAAATATTCTTTCTTTAATTATGTGTTAATAAAAATATATACATAAAAATGTATACTGATGATGCGTCAAAAAGTACAAAAAGTTAAAATGCTAATATTAAATCCATACGAATTCTTAGCAAATTGAATCAAAATCAAGTGACATAATGTTCAAAATTAGGATTCAAATATTTGTAATTGATTATTTTTCTAATGGCGGTATCAATCATCCTGACACACACACAGTAAATCATTGGTGAATGAGTATAACCATGCAAAAGACAAAAAGAGAAAATGCATTAATTTGGGCCTCAAAAATTTAATTTGATGGAATATTTTTAAGATTTTAAAATTTTACTTATGTTGAGATCCTATAACTTAGTAGTGTCTCAGGCTCCAAAATTTGTAAGTACAGTTTTCAATATATAAATGTAAATAAGTAATTAAAAATGTAAAATAATGACCACAAGAAGATTACATGTTCAGATAAAGTGTAATTAAAATATAATGTTCATGACTGTTACATAATTATATATACCAAAAAGACTTAGATATTTAATAATATACAATTATCATTTGAAACCCAAAATATTATGAAAATATTATAAATATGGACTAATGACCAAGCCATGATAAACTCAGACTGAAATTATTCCACTCATAATAACATAAAAATAAGTTTTATAAATCAACAACATAAAAATAGAATTATTTAATAGAATAAAAAAAGAAAATATGGTATAAATTTATTAAAAATGGAAGAGGTATATATTAAGATAATATAGCTTTAAGGACCAAGTACTGCATACCAGTCAACAAAAATACACACAAATGCTAATCTATACATATTATATACTACAAGTACAATATTATCTATTTAAATTGTGGGTTTAATCACAAACTATTAAAATAGTTTACAAGTTTTTTAAAAAAATTATTATCTATCTGTCATCTTTCCCTGCATATTATACTAAGAAATATACAACACCAACTTTTGTGATATTTTTGAATGAATTTGTATTTCTCAGATTATTTCAATAAAATTGCAAAGGATCACAAGTTTTTGTAAAGTTTAACACTTAATATAAATAGCATTTTATAAAAAGATTCATAACTATTGTCTAATAAAAAAAAAAAAAAATCTTACAGTAAACTTGAGTTTTATTTCTTTTTTAAAAAAGTTATATTATTACAAAAAATAGTGCAGTATTTATAAAGTCTGCTTTTCTTTAGATAATTATCAGTAAATTTAATTCTGGTAACAAACAATTTGTTTCCAACACTCATATCTGACCTTGCCTTTAGAATTGGGTTTTCCAGATTCCTTGCCTGATTGGCTAGTACCTGGCTGCTGTCCAATGAAGATAAATCCTTTGTTGGGGTTCATGCACATAATCTGAATGTTGCCAGTAAGGTAGGGGATATGCCATTAAATAGTCAGCCTTTTGAAAGGAAAGGTAGAGAGCAATTACTTCTGTCAACCTGAACAATTGAATATGCTCTCCAATAAATCCTCTGCCATCAGCAAAAGTATTTCTCTAGTCATTACCATGATGTCCATGCAGTAATGCAAGTCCACATAGGGACTGGAAACTGCTACATCCACAACTGACTTGAAGCAACCTGTCTTGTACAGCCGGGAGAGTCTCTTACTTGAGCTCATGAGGCAGGCTACTTATACAGCTGGAAGTGAGTTCCATTACTTGGCATGACTACCTCAGCATTAACTTGTAAAAATCATATTTATATGTTTGATTAACTAACATACATGTATATTTTTGTAACTAATAAATTATACATATTAATTGTTGAGTAGTTTGTCATCATTTGTCTGTTAGTTTGGAACCGAACTTGTAAGCCAACCAAACACAACACCAAGTTACACAATTTGCTTTCCTAGAGAAAAATTTACACCAGAGGGTGGTACAGCTACTAGATTATAGTTTCCTGTATATAATTTTAAAATAATTAAACATTATTTTTCTGTTATCTGAAGCCATTTGATTTTTTTATTTCTCCTCTTTTTTTCAAATGCATAGATAAAATATCATCTATGATTTAGAGTTTGGAGACCAGAAAATTTTAATTCATCAAAGAATAATAAAATATGTTGTTGTCTCTGACTCATAAAATGAATTCTGCCAAATAAGAGTTTAAACACTGCCACATTTTTTCTCTGTGTCATTTATTTTGCCATTTAGCAGATCCCCATAATTGCTCAATACCTTGAGTCAGTTTTGTGGCTCAGAAAAGAAGAATCAAATATCTGCCACAGAAAGTAGACAAATGCCATTGAACCAATTTCTATGGAAGGTGTTGACCTTCTTTCAATAAATATTCCAAAAAATACATGAACCAAAGTAGAGTGACTTTTTATAATTTCTTTGACACAGCATCACATCTGGCAGTATTCCTTTGTTTTTCAAAAATACCATGGCCTCTCTTTTTGGTAGAATGGACAGTTAATAAATCCATTTTTAAATGTAGGTAGGAAGGAGAGAAAACAAATTATTTAATAAAAAACTTAACAAATGAATCAATTACTTTTTTACTTAATATTTCTTGACTTTTATTAACTATTAATTTTTTTTAGAATTCTTCATTCAAAGTATTAATTTGAAACAGATATGTATCTTAAATTATCAATTTGAGTTGAAAAGCCAATGGTTAAAAAAATGATAACGGGAGTGTGGTAGCATTTGGAGTCATATTTGCTCAGCAAATGGGTGCAGATAACAGGAAAGTAACTAATAAATTATTCTTTATATAATAGTATGTTTGTTTTTTCAGATTTTTTTGTAATCTTTTTTGTTTTTTTCTGTAATGAAATATTTTTATCCAGTTTTAGAAAATATTTCTAATATTATATATCAGATATTTTATGAAATTGTTTGATTAAAATCAAAATCTGCAGTCTCATTACAAAAGGTGCCATTGTTAAAAAGCAATTCCAAATCTTTTAATAAGAAGTAATTTAAAATTTTTCTAACTCTTGCAATATCTTCTATAAAATATTTATAAACGTTTTTGTAATTTAATTAATAAAATTTTCTTGTGATTTTTTATTCATAATAGAAAGTCTCATGGTGTTTAAGCACGAAGGTGATAGGTTGAGGCACATGAGTAAGGCCTCCATATGCAGGTGTGCAGGTTGTATGGGACACAAAGCCTTCATCACAGGGCCACTAAGAGAACAGGATAATTAATAAAATTTATATGTAAATGAAAGTGTTTACATTTTCAAATCACTTAATTATTAGAAATTTGTCATTCTTTGTAATATCATAGGTACTAAAAAAAAAAATTAACATTATAACATTACTAATATGAAGCGAAGTTAGTTATATCACAATAAATAATTGTTTAGCACACTATTTTTTTTTTTTAATTTATAAATCTTTCAGGCGAAAAAAAAATCTTAGGATTAGAAGTATTTGATCTTTAGCATTAGATGATCTAGAGGGGCATCTATGAAGTTTTGGTTAAAATTAATCTTTGATTTCAACTTTAAAACAAAACCTATGATGATTTACAATTTTATTATCACAGTTGGCTTTGCTTTTACCCCAAATAAAGTTTTCAATGAGTTTTTTTTTTAATTTTTGGTATGAAATATTTTAACTTTGAAAAAAAATAATACACCAATAATTTAAAAATAAAATTTTAAAAATGAAAAATGCAGTGAACAAATAAATATATCTATTTTTAATATGTTACTTAAGTATAAGAGGATCTTATCTTGTTAACCTAGTAATTTATAATTTTTTTTTCTTAAAATAACAAGAGATATGTAAAGTAAATGTAAATCACAAACTTTTTGAAACACATTTTTATACTGTTTAAATTATTGTTATCAAAAAGCTAATAGAAATTTTATTACAGTACATCACCATACTGCTGTAACTACATTTCAAATCTCCAATGAGCAAGGAGAAAAAAATCTAATCATTATGTAAGCTTATGCAGATGATCTTAACTACAAAAAAAAAAAAAGAAATAATATCTGAAAATCCATAGTTCATGACTATAAATATTTTACTCTTAAAATATTCATGTTATAACATTAAAAAGGCTTTAAACATAAAACTGAAAAAAAAAAAAAACCAGTAATTTTTATGATGTATTTGATTTTATCTATATTCACAATTATTACTATTGTAACGATATATAAATATGTCGTTACATTAATTTAAAATAAAAAACTTAATAAAAGTTCGCAAATAAAAGTAAAAAACTAAACGCTAAAATTAAAATATTGTTAAACGTATATATTCGCACAGATGCTAAACTTTAAAAATATTTTTTTCATAAACAAAAAAAAAGTATTTGAACGTATTTTTTTTAATAAAAAAATACCAGATTGAAATATAAAAATATTTTAATAAAAAAATAACGTAAGTTAAAGTAAAAACAGGTATTAATTAATTCCTGTAATCTGTAAATGGAAATGATTGTTTATTAATTATCTAAAAGCTGTGTAATTAAAAAGTCAGATGAAAAGTTAGATAAGAGAAGAAAGAAATTTTAGCTTGACCAATGGAAGCACTAAGCCTTGGCTCGGACCCTAACGAAAGTGATAGACTAGTGACGTTTTGTTCATTGAATCCTTGTGGATAATATAAAAAGGGAAAGACAGTTTTTTCGGGAGTTCCAGCGTTGTGTGTTTGAGAGATGTGGTATGACGCACATACCACACTCTCTAAAAAAAAAAAAAATGAAAAGATTGTGATACCTTGAACCAGCTATTGCCATCTCCAGAACATTACCTTCCAACGGAGGCATCGCGGGAATTGAAAGCAGAGGCCATAAACTATATGAAATGAACAATTGTTAAAATCAATTAAGAACGTTCGTCAAGTTTTACAAATTGATAAACAAGCCAACTGAAATGTTAAAACGGACTCTTATCTGACTTTTGTAAGTTTTTAAATCACATTAATAATGTTTAATTTTATATGTTTTCCGAATGATAAACATCATTTCCATAATTTTTTTTTCTTATTGTAAAGAATATTTAAATGTATGAAATTTAAGTTGTTTATAGACACTTGCATGGATTCGTTTGCGGTTAATTATATTTTGGTTTTCATATTTGATCAAAATATATAGACATTCGATAAATAATGATACCTTACGGTGAGTATCTAAAATGTATTTATTCGGATGTCTTTTAAGTTATTGGTGACAACGCAAGTATCTTATGGTGAATACTATGGGGTTACTTATAAGTTTCCCTCTGCGATTGTCGGTATCAATAATTTTGTATTTTGATCATTTATGTTTATTTTGAAATGTTTTTGACCGTGGAATCTATGTAATCGATCTATACCCAACATTTTTAAACAAATCTGTGCGAACGTATTTAAATGTTAAAATTAAGTCGGGCGTGAATGGCTATGTAGTTTTGTAAAGTTGTATTAAGGGAGGGTAATCTTAGGTTATTCATTTCGTAGTTGAATTGGTTCAATGGATTGGATATAATTGTGTAATTAGTAGATGTAGTATGAGGTCCGCTACAGGCAGGATTATAGATATATGCCACACACCCTCTGTTTGCCTATGGATGGGTTTGTAAGTCGGCAGAAGACCGCAGTCCATTCCTATGGAGTTTTTTGTTTATTGATCTACTTGCCAACTGATGTCACATTCCTGTTGGTGGAGAGTCAATGTCTTCTCTATTTCTACTTATTGTTCAGATGTACATTCTTAACAATATAGTATTTTGTGTTGTCGTATCATGCTACATTGAATACATGAATGTATCAGATGGATTGGCGCCAGTTGATTGCGAAATTTGTTGCCTAAGGTTAAATCAGGGAAGAATATTTTCCTTTCAAATGCAGACCTATGTAGTCCATTCATACTCGACCCTCTAAATAAATAGTAAACTCATTATTTGAAATCTACTTAAATTTAGAATTAAAGATCAATATAAAAATATAAACGTTAAATTTATTCCTCAAAATTTAAATGTTATTTTATATGTGTGTAAATAAATATTTTTACATGTTAATTTCTGGCAGTGGCTTTTAATCTTTTATATTTAAGATATAAAATTAAGATATTTTATTATCTCTGCTACTCACTGAGCTAGTGACTTGGGCTAATGGTCAGAATATTTAAAGAAAGTGGAATCTTAACAGCATGTATCTGCCTACTTTATAAATTTTTCTAGGCTCAAATGCCTAGATGGCGCCCTTGTAGTGCAGATATTGTTTTTGCGGTTAGATTCGATCTTCACTTTCATTCCGATTGGTATATTTTTAAAGTTTAGCATCTGTGCGAATATATACGTTTAACAATATTTTAATTTTAGCGTTTAGTTTTTTACTTTTATTTGCGAACTTTTATTAAGTTTTTTATTTTAAATTAATGTAACGACATATTTATATATCGTTACACTATATATAACCAACTGACTTAATTTTTTTTTTTTTTTTGGTGTTAATAAATTGTTAAATTATTGTTTGGGTAATCCATTTGTTGGTTTAAGTAACTCAGTTCAAGCATTATAAATTAAACACACATTTATTCATTTATAAATCATCAATCAAACTACGGGAGAATATGATGGGATTTTACAGTAATAATTTGCATTGATGATGATCATTACTTTACTAGTATTCTAAGTAAACTATTTCTTCTGAGGCTTCTGAGAAGGTTTGGTGCCTGGAGTTTCTTATTATTGAAACCTAAAAACAAATAAAATACTATTACAAACAAGTGTGATTATATAATCCTCCTCATCATCAGCACATTGTTGAATATCATTTTTTAAAAATCAAGATTGATAAGGTATATACATGGTGATCATTTAATATTATAAATATTTAATGTAGTTAGTTTTGGGTTCAAACCCATACTGAATATGTAAACATTGTTGCATAATTTACTGTGGAAATTTGCCAATCGTGGTGAGGAGGAGAAGAAGGAGAACATAGAACTTTTTATGTTAAAGGTTTTAAATAAACAACATTAATCTGTATTTGGCTCTGTTAAGTTTAGTAACTTTTCTTATGATAAATTTTAATTATTTTTTACAAGGTTAAAAAACATTACATATTCAAAAATATAATTGTGGTGAAATCAGTTTCTATTAAATCTAAAAAGCTAAAGGTATACAAAGTTTTATATTTTCAGTTTTTAAGGTTGGAGGAGCGTTTGGAAAGACCAGAGAAATCTTTAATTAGTTAAATTCAAGTGAGTTGGAATTAGATTAAAATTTATCAAAATTATTCATATAAGTTTATTTTGCATTGATGTTTATACTTTTAATAAATACTATGCTCTTTTATAATTTCACTTTTGACAGTCAAATATGGAGAATAAAATCTGCTTAAAATTGTAGCTTTTGTATTTAGTGTCATTAAGAATTTGGTTCAACTGATGAAAGCCATTTCTTGGAAGCCAATCAGATAAACCTTATATTACCATAGTTTATAAATACAACTGGCAGTTATACCTTTTAGTAGAAAATAAATGATATAATTCATAAAGATTATAGATTGAGGTTAATAATAAAATTCCATTTAATTGGAAGAGAATTAAATTATATTACTGTATAAAATAAAATAAAAATCTTGTCTAGTTTAGATTAAGAGTGATAACTTTCATAGTATATAAAATATTTAAATCTATGATAATGAAAGTGTTAGGATTTGGATGGAAGAGCACAAAATTTTGTTGAGATTGATAATAGTTTTTATTTAAAAAAGTGGATGGAAATAATTTATTCATTATTATTCATTTGATTTAAATAATTTATAAAAAATAAACAATTATTTACAGCATTTTTAATTATAAAAAAGACTTAAGATTAGTGAAATAAAAACAGATTGGCAGAGGCTTGAAAATAGGCAATAGATTTAGGATTATTAAACATGATTAAGTCTTTACAGGATAATTTTTATAAATGTCAATTGGAGATAAAATAGCAGTGAAAGTCAAGTGTAAAACTGAGTTGAATAAGAGATATTCATTATCAACTTTTATTATTTGTTTCTAAGAGAGGGTTAATTAAGATGTAAAAATTGGGACTACATTGAAAATTTTCATAATAAGAAACAGAATATATAATATGGTGGTTCTCTTTTTTTGCAGATGATATGACATTTTTACAAGTAGTACAAAAATATGGAATTATTATTAAAAAGTGTACAGAGATTAAAAATTAATTTCAGTGAAAAAAATTAAGTAATGAATAATTAACAAGGAGGTAATACTAATGAATAGAAATGAAAATATTTAATGTGAAGAATTGCTATATAGGATGCTTAGGTAATTTGTTAAAGAGGAAAAGATAATTAAGACAAAAAGAAAATAATAGAATGAGATTAATTAAAATTTCTGCATGTTATGATCTATTTTAATAATTAAAAAAGAATGATAATACTTGTTTGATACTTGAAAATAAAACTTTATATATTGTCTAGGAGAATTGGACATTTTAAATAGAATTAAATAACATCCATTGGGTGGCAAATTAGTCAGCAGATGAAGTTATTAAAGAGGAGATGTAGTGGTCTATTTTTTAATGAGGAAAATGAAAATGCCTGATGTTCTAAAATGTAGATAAAATGGATTGGTAAATCAGTAAAAACAATGAAAATTGGATTGAGAGACCATAAACAAGGAGCAGAAAGTTTTGTAATGTGCAAAGTTAATAGAAAAGTAATTTGTTTCTATGTATTTTATATAAGAAATAGAATAAATGTGTAGAAAATATATTACAAGTTCATATTAAGGAAGGTTGGAGAAAAGGATATAAAAGTTAATCATAGAAAAAAGCAGTTATGGAAAATGAATAAAAATAAAAAGATACGAAGTCTGGAACAAACCAAGATAATACTAGAATGAGCTTATTGAACAAAAGCTTTGAATATCAAGAAAAGAAAGGAAAAAATGAAATAAAATTTTAAACTGTATATGTCGAGTTATAACAAAGATTAGTTATCATTATTTTTGGAATATATTAATAAAATGCAAAAAATATTGGGATAAATTGTATAGAAAGAGGGAAAAACATGAAAGTTAAGAAAGTGAAAGAAATAATTTTTTAATTTTTTTGTCTTTAAATTTTTATTTGGGCTTTCACAGTGAGATATGAAGAAAAAAAATATAATGGTCGAATAAAATATATTTCAACATTTTACATCTTCTCTATTTGTTTACATAAATTACACAGGTGTTATTTGGCTTTAAACATCCAAAAATAAACTAACACATATATATTTGAAACAATATTTTATTCAATATAATAATGTAATCATTACACAGCCCCATTTGTAATCTCAGGCTAAATCACGGAAAACATAAATCACTCCTGATTAAGTATGGTAGACTACATAATCTTACATAAACAAAATAAAAAATCACGTAACAATAATTTATTTACAAAATATAATCAATGTAACTAATAAAACTAAATAGGAGAAGAAAAAATGAAATGTACTAATGCTAGAAAAATGACTTTGTGATTGCAAACTAGATAAAGAGAATTGGGATGGATGAAGATGCATTTACAATAATATTAGAGAGAGGTAATGTTTAACTTAACTAACAAGGTTTCCAGTCATAAAGTCTAATTTCAGAAACTTTTGATTTTATCTAAGAAAAAGCTGCTTTATTTCACATTACAAAGACATACACACATATATATATATATATATAAGTGTGCAATATCATGAATATTTTTCTGTAACTCGATAAACTTTTTCATATATAAAGAAATATTAAAAGTTTTTCAGATTTTTCTTGGTATTAAAAAGAAATATCAACAAATATGACATGCATAGCTATAAAAAAAAAACTGGATTTTTTACAGAATAGTTTCTATTATTGAATTTTCTTGCATAGTCTTTTGTTTGTCTCTACATTTAAGAAAATATTAAAAATATATTTGAAACACATTATATATATATATATATATAATCATTAGCCTATGTTTGTAGCTTATGTTTTTGATTTCATGTGAACTTAAATTATCTTAATTTTTTTTATTTTACAGATAAAAATCCTTAAAAAAAAGTTGATTTTAGTTTTGCAAATAAAGAACTTGTTATACAAATATATAAAGAAAAATATTCAAATTTGACAAATATTTGATGAATAATTAGCTAGTGTATCACAATTCTAAATCATTTAAATGTTTAATGCTTTAAAAATGATAACTAAATTTAATACAGACAAACATTACACAATATCTCAGCATAGTTATAAATCATGCTTATTAATAGTCACAATGAAGTAAAATCATCACAGACCTGAACTTTACAAGATATATCAACATCATCTCTTTTGAGGTTTAAATGCAACATATTTATTACAAAACTGTTATTTAAAAATAATGGGTCTCTAATGTAATACCACACAAATGAATTATTAATTACAATCTGAAAATCGTCTATAAAAGTATATCCACAATATTGATTTCTTTAAACAATAAAACCTAATGATGAGACTGCCATGATTTGAACAACTATACCATAGTATTTTTTGGTATTATTCACTCACATGTATTACTACTGCAGGCTATTTTTAAATATTTTTGGAGGATCAAATGCATCTTATGGTGCCAATAATTTTTATTTATTCTTCAAAGGGCATCTGATTCCATTCAACACAAAATGCAAGAGGTTTGATGACTTTATATCATGATAGTAAAGTTATTACATCTGTTCTTATTATTTTATCTAACATTTGAAAAAAATCAGTTATATGATAATATATATATATATATTCTAATCCAATAATATATCCTCTGTTTTTTTCGTAATTATTTATTAGTTTAGTTTGCATTTAGACACTAATCATACTCTGAGCTGTATTAGGTTATTTTGTCTGCACTTGTTGACACCAATTTTTCAGGTTGTTGCTAATTAAGGCAACCCAAAATAAAGCAACATATCCATTAATTTTCCAATATGATCTAAAATACTTTTCATATAATACAATTGTACACTCAATTCTCTTAAGCCATGCCACGATTGTAATAACAACAATAATTGATCACTTATTAATTTAAAGAATAATTATAATAATATTAATCTCAGGGTTCTTTGTTTCATGTAAGGAAATGCTCGGCAGTATTGTGTTGTCGCATATGACTGGCGTTCTGGTCGGCTATAGGAAACATTTATTTTACTTAAATTCAATGTGTCTTCATCTCTTATATCAACTGCTATATTATTTAAAGAGATGATAATTCTATTCAATAAGGATGTATAATTTTGAATAAAACAGCCTTTTTTTTTCCAGAATCTCAGTCAGAATAATAAAAAGACAAGGGTGCTTTTTGTGTCCTTCACAATTTAACTAAATGGGAATGGAATAATGTGCAACCAAAGTTAATAGTCTTAAGTTTTCAACTCCATAAATAATTATCATTAAACTAAAATATAATGACATATTCCGATCTGTTTAACTTTATTTATCTGGTATATTAAGTTTTTAAGAATTTGGAATGATTTCGGACTCAAGAAAAGGTTTTGCAAATATTGTGCAAACACTTATATTTAGCATATAAAAACAAAAAAATGAATCTACAACAAATTTTAACAAGACTATAATTTATTATTATCACAAAAAAATATATGAACATTTATTCAATAATCCCATAGTAATACAAAATATAAAATATAACTGATATTAATCTGTATACTCTTTTGGTTATGGACTAGAGGTTACTACTTCTCCTGTATGCAATCATATGGATTGATTAACTAAAAGTACATTTCATTACCAATACATTGTTTATTAAATTTTGATAACCTTGTAGAAGCTTTTATTCAAAATTATTGACTATCTATTTTTTTTTTTTTTTTTTAAATGATTAATCCAATCATATGCAATACGCAAAATATTAAATTTATTTCTAATACATTTACTTTATTTATGGTCTTTAATGGGATAACCTATTCTAATTATAGGCCAGTTATCAGAAGTTACACTTACCATCTTACATTTAACTTAATGCTAACTTAAGTTATGATACAAATTTTATTCATACGTATACTTTTGAAATATGAGTATTATTTAATTACTAACCAGAATTAAATATTGCATTTGAATATTCCTTCAGTAAATAAGCGTTTTAAATTACGCAATTTTAATTACTTTCTCCATTGATTTACTTGTCAAATACTAGCAATATTTAGCAGCACAATACAGATATTGATCTTAGTTACTAACGCACTATTTATACTAAAGTGGATCTTGAGGAACTAACACCTCCAATATAACCTTTATCTTGCCCAAACTTTCAAAATTAAGCACAATAATCAACACCTTCCATGGTGGAGCTATCTTTATTTTCACATGAGGAATATGGAATAACCACGAAGGTCTGTAAAGTAATCTACTACATTAAAATATTTTGTTGGTTTCTTGCCTCTTACTTGGGCATACAACGAACACACACTGAATACAATCCTCTCCTGGGATTTAAATGAATGAAGCATACTAAATGCTGGATAAATTCTTGATCGTCCTATCTATGAGAATCGATCACTTGGGCTATAAACATACCCGAACATTATATTTAAAATCTTCCTCTCATGGAAAACAAAGCTTTTGGGAAGATCATTTTTCATCCCACAAAATAAATACATTATAATTATTACCTATGCGAATATTAAGCATATACCAATGCTATATCTGGGCAGGATAAGTAAATACACTGATTATAATAAACTTATGTTACCGGGTATACTTTGATCAACATCTGAAATCAATGGACATCATAGAATAAAAGTATAATAATTTTAATTTTAATAAAGGAACATTCAAAACAGTTGGTAGCATACTATCTTAAACTAAATAAAGTGGATGTGTTATTTAAGAATAATTAGGAATAAATTCCTCAATTAATACAGTATAAATTCGTTTCAAAACTTTAACAAGAAATATTTTGTTATAGCATTTTTTTTTTTTTTTTTTAGTTACTTCTGATAATTTTCAATATTTATTTTACCCCTTAAATATCTAAATATTTTTCTTTTACGTATCTAACATACAAAAATTTCTACCTACAATTGTATGTAATAATTAAAACATATTTTATAGATTTTTTTTCTTTCGTGTTAAATATCAACTTAACCTATAATAATTATATTAAAACATACCTTTGTCATTACAAGGCTATTAAATATCACTTGACCATACAGACTTTAACCTATGTGATATAACAAAAAATACATATCATTTATAACTTAGTTTTAAACAATCATTAATTAACAAGTGCATACTCTCTCATTAGAAAATGTTTTTCTGTTGAACAATTGGTCCGGGTGAAGAGCTTTCTCCAGTTGGATTTCATGAAGCAAGTTTAAAAACAATAAACGCATGGTATTATTTCCTTTAAATAAAAGTTTTCTCTTATTTTGTGCATTTAATAAATTAGGCAAAGAAAAATATAGCAGAATTGAAGATTAATTCTTACTTGAATTAAACTGCTACAATTTTGGGATCCAAGAAAAAAAATAGACTTCTAATATAGACAAATATTTGACTATAGACGATAAACATACACAATATTTTTTTTTATTGACGATACGTATACTTATTAGCTAGCTTATTTATGGACGAAAATGCGCAATTTTCCGAGAGATTATTATGATAATAACTGCAGTCAATTTACATGTACAGGAAGTTTTTAATAATTCCAACTGATGTATAATATAATATATCATTTATTTTATCATTAAGTCACTAAGATATTTGGTTTTGTTCATACTTTAGGAATTATAAATTTTTTAACGGTAACTTCTCCGTAAGAATGCCCCTATATAACTCTTCCTATATTTACTCTGAGAAAGTTTATATTTTTTTTTCAAAAAAAATATACAGGTGCATAATATAATTTTATTTATCATTATTATTATTTCCAGACAATTCTTGGTGAATAAAACATATTTTAACATATGTAACTACATTACTTGTAAAGGCAGACAATATTTAGAAAGAGCGCGAAAATGTTTCTAGTTGATTTTCCTTGGTTTCAAAATATTTCTTTCAATTATTATTATTTTTTTTTTATACCAAGAAAATATCAATAAATGACATAAAGTTAATAAATAATTAATTTTTTCTTGGAAATCACTTCCTTTCCTTAATTTAGATATAATATAATTTTTCGTGAATCTTTTAGTTACATCTGTCATTTTTGAACTTTAGCGCGAGACAATAAACTTTTAAGTATAAAAGGTTTTTAAATAGGTAGATGGCACAGGAAATCAGGACGTCTTATCAAAAAAATTTTAGCCACACATTATATTATTAAAATTTTACTTTGATTACATTTATTTCTGCAAAATAAAATGAAAAAATTGAGTTACCAAATTTCAGCACTGTTCCTTCCTTGAAAACTAAAAGCAGACTATATTTTTCAAAGTCAAAATGATCTTGACTTTAGCGACCTCTTACAGAAAAATAATCATTTGATTATAACATAAACAAAAGAAAGGAAAAACTTATTACAATCATATAGTTTTCGGTATTATTTAAATAGATTACAAAGTGATTTGACAATAAAAAATAATAATAATAAATACATTAAATTAACAATCAGTGATGTATAATTCTTTAAACATTTTTTTTTTTTTTTTTTTTTTTTACAAAAAGAAATTACCAGAAGTTATTGTGCTTTATGATAAGACATTCATCTCTTCTTCCCCTCTACCCATCCAAAATCAATTACTGTTTAGCTTTTATACCATATTAATTTGCTCTAATTATTAATATCTCAATTAAATTATTCATGTTCTCTCTTTAAAAATGACATTGAGTTATTAAATCTATTAGTTATTCACCCACAACATGCCAAAGTGAGTGAATAGCATACTTTATTAATCAATTATTACTATTGTTATTTTATCTTTTTATTTCTTTAAAGAATAGCATTGTGTTCCTGCAGAAATAATGCCAAGTAAACCAAGTGTCAATAACACTAGGTTACAATATATATATATATATATATATATATATATATATATATATATATTCATTTGATCAATGTTTTTGACATTTAAGTTTTTACACTTTGCAAAAGAATGACTGTATTAATTTATGTATATCATAATCTTCACAGTATTTTTTTTTTTCAAAATAATCATCTCAATGATATTATATTGTGCAATTTACCATAGTGAAAAAGTGAGCTCAACCTGACATTTTGAGTGCTAGACACCACATGACCTTCTAAGTAACTAATGGCTTGAGTATTGATTTTATTATTCAGAAAATACTAAAAACAAAAATTGAACATTTTATCAAGATTATTTTTTAATATTTTGCTTGCAGATCAATTTTATATTAAAAGTAATCTTTTAAATCTATGATAAAGTAAGATCATAATTTTCACAATCTATAATTTAAAATAATAATAATTATTAATATGGGCCCTTTAGTATTAGAGCTGCAACATGGATCAAGTATTAGATCTACTGCACCTGTTAACATTTGTATCAATCCACTGATAACTTTGTAGTCTTGGGATCTGACCAAAATAATGAGTACATGAATCTTGTACATGACTTTTTTTAGCAAAAAAAAAGTGTTCATGGATCTTGTACATGATATTTTGGCAAGATTTAAAAAGTTATTGGGGGGGGGGGTGAAAGGACACAGTAGGTCTAATACATGCTTTGTGTTGCAGTTCTAAACATAACTAAAACTAAAAACATAAAACATAATGTGGTTTACGATCTTAATGAAATGACTACATTACACAAAAAAATTCCCATTAAACAAACAGTAAATGATTTTGGTTTTTAAATAACAAAACATTTAAATATGTAGGACTTAGACACTAATAACTTTTAAGAATGACATGTGAAATTAAAAAAAAGGTGATTTGCGATCCTTAATAAAATGACAGCATTGCACAAAAAAATTATTAGTTTAAATATGCATTAAACAAATGGTAAATGATTTTGGTTTTTAAATAATATTTATAAAAAACACATTAACTATATGTATGACTTTCACATTAATAACTTTTAAGAATGACCTCCCCCAATCAAAAAACAATGTGATTTGCGATCTTAATGAAATGACACCATTACACAAAAAAATTGTTACTAAACAAACAGTAAATGATGTTGGTTTTTAAATAATATTTTATAAAAACACCTTAAGTATACTCCTACAATATTTACTATGTAATATATAATATGAATTGTCATATTGAAACAAAACACTTCACATGTTATATTACCACAGAAAATGGAAAACACTACTAAAAATTTTCCCTCTGAAAATGTAGCAGGTGATTATAGAGTATGCTGGAATTTTCAACAGAAATGGTAATAAACGTAAATCAAAAACAAAAGAAAACAAAAACTGAAAATATACAACTGTATATGAATCAGAATAGCTGTTATCAAAAAGAAATCTGGATAATAACTGAAAATGTCGAAATATTAAAAAAAAAAAAAGAATACATTGATAAAGAAAAACACATTTTGTCATGTATACTCACAAAGATTATTTTCTTTCATTTTGACGTCATTGTGACTTTACACATTTATTGTGGGTGTGAAGAGGCAGGCCTTCTAGCTCTCCTACATTGAAGCTCTAATACCAAAGTACCTAATTATGCAATGTGTCAATTTTAAAACAAATACACAATCAAAAAAATTACAAAGTGGAATAAAATTCAGAGTATTTTTTGTGAACTTATAAATAACATAAAAATAATATTTTCAATATAATTTTCATATTCCCTGCCCATTTTTTTTTTTTTGAAAAACATCATGCCAGTTTAGTATTGATGGATAAAAATGCTTTTGATAATGTAGCTTGAAAATAAAATATAACTATTATTTTTTGTTAAATAAATTTATAAAAAAGAAGTATACACCTATCATGTATCAATCATACAAAATAAATAAATAGTTACAGATTAGATTCATTTATTAAAGCACCACTGAAGTTAATTAATGATAGAATTAGTTTTTTTTATTAAAAAAGTTGTATTTTTAAAATTTAATTATAAATGCTCGTTTCTATTATTTGTTTATTATTATTATCATAAAGTTTTAATTTAATTAAAAAATATAATAAGCTATTGAAATATTGAGAAAATAAAGTATTTAATTAAAGTCTGTAGTTTTATTTATAAATCTTCTACAGATACTGCATTAATTAATTTATTTTTGTTTTTTTCTGATGAAGTAAGTAGAGCGATTAATGCTTATTAGTGTTAGTAAAAACATTCAATATAAATCTCTGGTTTAAAAAAAAGAAGAGAAGAAACTCTTCACAAGTGAAAGCTGTTAGATGTCTTAGTTTTATAAAAGTTTATAAAATAACTTGGGCATTAAAAATGGGAAAAAAAATCTTATCAATTTTAAGTATAAATTAAAAAAAGAATTAAATAATAATAAAAACACTTGTAATTGTATTGTTTCTGTATTAATTTAACACTAAGAAACTCTCCGTTGTTATTCAAAGAGTTAAAAGCTTTTGCACAAATTTAATTTAATTAAGGCTTTAATAAATTTACTTTCACAATAATATTCTTTTCAACACAATAAAGTAATTCATAAAAGAAAAAAGAAATTCATTTAATAAACAGATTGTGTTGTGATTAAGCCTTGAGCTTAATGGAGTTCTAAAAAGTTAGAAACTGTGTAATTTTTAAAAGTAAGCAAACAATATTGACATAAGTAACAACAGTCTATTGAATGATTTTAATATGGCTGTTAATTTTAGCTATGAATTATTATTTTGTCCCGTGATGTGAAAGAATTCTTTGATAATGTTTAAATTTCTTTTTCATATGATTTTACAAAAACATTTGAACTTTTATTACATACTTGCTTTTTTATAAATATAAAAATATGATTAATTTTTTCATTATAACAGGCTTAATTAATTTCAAGCTAATATTAAAAAATATCCCCCCCCCTTTTTTTATTTTCTCCATTTTTCTAGTTAATTGGTTCACTCAACTGCGACCAAACTTTTTATGTAACGTCAAGAAATAACTAACATTCATATTCTTTTCAGATTTTTTAAAAAAAAAATCTACCTCTTATTTTGATTCAATAGATATTGCAGTTAAAAAAAAAGGTTTAACACTTATGCTACATTATCAGTAAAATTTATAAATAATCCTCTAGTATTTTTTAAAGTTGATTACTGATTCGCCCAAAATCCAAAATATCATGTTTGTACTAAGTATTAAGTCAGAAGGAGAAATGGAGTATCTAGGCAAAAGGGTGCTGTGATTGAGTGATCAATGATAAATTTTCAAAAAGATAGATGCCTTGGACCCTACATTAGGAGAAGGCAGAAAAGATTAAAAAATATGTTATTTAATGATTTAATGACAAATCTATTGCAATAATAAATGTGGGTGACATATAATGTAGTATGTCTATTTTGAATTTCAAATGTTTCATATATGCAAGCAGTGAAATAATTTTTTAAAAATTAATTTTAAAATGAACAAAAAAATATCTAAGAAATACTCTCAGTCAGAACCACTTAAAATAATTTATCACTAATGTTTATTCCCAATTGTATGGTCAATTGGTTTTTACTCTAATAATAAATGATCCAAATGGCTGTGACAAATGATAATCTGCAGCTCTCAAACCAGGTTCCTCTCCAAAATGCTATGTGACTTTGACACACACCAATGTTGCATTTTCTTTTGTGTCATTATGTTTATATAAAGTGTCATTTGATTGCTATTGATGTACACTTTTTGAGAGCCAGAACACTTCTACTTTGGAAGAACTCCACTGCCAAATGTTCTGTCTTTGGGAGAGCACAAATTTTGATTATTTTGAGTAAGAAAAGATGCTACTTAAATTTCAATGTGGATTTTTGAAATGTTGCCTGAAAGTTTGTGCATGTTTAATATTGTATTCATCTGCATTAAAAAAAATCCATATTAACACCATCAAAGAATAAAAATAATCCCAACAAATTGTATTTCTAGCACTCCAAAATAATTAATACACCATAATAAAACTTAGCAGGTATTTCAAAAGAGTAGTTCAGTTACATTTTGATGAAATTTGTCAGCCCAAACAATTATATTTTTCATGTGAAAAGTCTATTATGTCACATTTCATTTTGAAACTTTCTTTAAATAATTGTTTGCTAAAGCCTGCCATTAAATTATACCATCATTGTTGTACTTTTTTAATCTGCTGTTATTAGTTAAGTGTGCTGCAATTTGTCTGAACAAGCTTCTCTAAATAATTTTGCTCCAAAAGTCTCAAAATTTGAATGTTCTTTTTGCCTACTTTCAAATTGCCCATGATGTCTATTTTTTGTAAGAATCTTTTTTTTGTTAAGTATTTGTGGGTTTTTTTGTGTGTGTTGTACTTAACTTTTTTGGATGTTACAAATCCAATTTAGAAATTATTTGGGGTGGTGGTTGTGTTTTATGTCACATTTCATTTTGCCAAGCGATTATATTTTTTAATGTGAGAGGTCTATCTCATCACATTTTATTTTGAAACTTTTAATATGATGCAATCCACATTTTTTTCTTTGTGATTTAGAAATTTGTCAGAGGGGAGAGGTGTTTTATATATTTCACCAATTTCTGTTTTTGTAATTTGTATTTTACTTATTTTTGAGCAATTTCTTTATGCAGGGAAGAGGGATTGTGTTTTATATATTTCACTGATTTCTGTTTTTGTGACTTATTTTTGAGTGAAATACAAATTTGTATTTGACTTATTTTTGAATGATTTCTTCATGTGGGTGGGTGTGTTTTATGTATTTCACCAATTTCTGTTTTTGTAATTTGTATTTTACTTATTTTTGAGTGATTTCTTTGATAGAAATTTATCATTTGTATGGTTCTTGATGGGTACTGCAGTGTTGCCTAGTGGCACAGTGCAGCATACCAAACAGTACCAAATATTCTAGTCATATCACTAGCTGAAAATTAAATAGAAAATATTGAAATCACTGTTCCAAATGTTATATATCAGCAATACTTTCTGTGAATAAATAGAGTTATATATCATATTACTTTGAATATAAAAAAACCACAAAATCACAATAGAACTTTAAGCCAAAAAATTGGAAAAACCCCTGAATTTAAGACACATATATGTATTTAAATAGGAAGTAAATACATCAAGCTTACCTAATTTATTGTGAATCTTCTTCAGATGTATTGTACTTTCACTTTCTACATCTTCACTTTCCAAAACTTGAATTCTCATATCCACTATTTCACCAGGGTATATCAACTTTAGGCCACTTAAATTGCAGCTGAACATTATAATTTCTTTATCAATTGGCTTTATATAAGTATACATTTTTCTATTAAAATCTGAATCATTCTTCTAAAATAATTTATATTTTGATAAATATTTTCTGAAAAAATATATCAATGTATAAAATAATTCTAAGACATATAATATTTTTACTTTGAAAATCAAAACAAAGATATCAGAACTGTCAAAATTGGCAAAATAATGTTAAAAGATTCTAAAACATACATTTTCACTTTGAAAATCAAAATGAAAAAAATAGAAGTGTCAAAATTTTGATAGGCACTCTTTTGGGTAGGGAACAATTTACAACTAATCAGCACCTTGAAAGGTAGGCTTTTGTCTTATTGTTATACTGGTTTGCTAATTGTAAAAATTTCTAAAGTTTATTCAAGAGTTTTCTGGATAAAATAATGGTAAAATTGGTAAAATAACATTAAAAGTAACAGTTTGAGAGAGAGAGAGAGAGAGAGTTAAAGCTCTTTACAAAGTTAATACAAAAATATTGATTAAAAATGTAACATGCTATTCTACTCAGATACTGATAGTAATACAATGTGCATGTATAGCATTAAGCAAAGATCCACAGAATTAAGATGTTAAAAATTTTTGCTTCCAATTTAAGATGCACCCCTCTTGTATGGGTCAAAATTTGGAAAAAATGTGTCTTACATTTAAAGTAATATGCTATTTATTGCCTTGTTTTTTTTTATTAGTATATTTTTAATTATTGATATTAAAAATATAAATAAAGATTGACATGTTATACATCTTTATTTTAATACAGACACTATTTCAAGATATAAAAAAGGGACAAGATTGGGTAATAGAAAATTTTGAATAAGGAATATCTAATTGTTTTTTAATTTTTTAGAATATTCTTTCTAGAAACCCAAAGACAAAATCCATCATTATGAATAATATACTTGATAATAATAGGAAATATTTATTACTCTCTTAATTCATTTTAGCATCTCAACATTCGCAGTTATCATTTTAACTTTTAATGACCTCCTAAGATGAAATATGATTTAGTTACTTATAATGTTTTGCTAAATATTTTTAAACCAATGAATTATTTTAGAAGAGTATGTTTAATTATCGCATACACACAAAGTAATAAGTAAACATTGCAATGCAAAAAATATTTATGTAATACTTAGATGAGCAAAAATGGGTGGTCTGACAACAAAATATATTAAGATACCTCAGATTTCAGATCTAGTTCAATGTTTATAATGACTTTATATTTAGTCACAATTTGTATTGTAAATCACTTTCAAGTGAAAAAAAATTAATGTATGTGGAAAATTATCATATGTTAAAGAATACATTATCTGACTTTGTGATGTTAGATGAAAAAATAACATAAAACAGTTGATATGAAATAAAAAAAAATTAACTTGATAATTCTGAGCTTCATGACTTCATTGAATACTTAGATAGTGTTGCTGTGCTTAGGTTTTAACTCACTTTTTTAAAGCCATCTTTAGTACCATGTTGCCAATTTTACATTCATTTAGTAATAAGAAGTAGAATTAAAATAAATATTGTTTTATTAATTTTAAAAAATCTGAAGATATTAGTAGTATATAGAGAAAAACAACAAATAAGCTGAACAAATGCCAGCACATGACTGATTAATAGACTGTTTGATGTTGGAAATATAAACAAACTTGCATACTCCTCTTTGAATGATGTTAGCAATGAGCAAAACAGTTGAATTTTTCTGTGGTTTATTTAAATATTTATAATTATTTTTACAAAATATTTGTATAGTAATTATTAAAAAAAAATCATGTTTATTTAAATATTTATAATTATTTTTACAAAATATTTGTATAGTAATTATTAAACAAAAATCATGTTTATACATTAATTCAGTTGTTCTCAACCTGTGGGTTGTGACCCCTTTGAAGGTCAAATAACCCTTTCACAGGGATCGCCTAAGACCATTGGAAAATACACTTTTGATTTATAACAATAGAAAAATTAAAGGTTGGGGGTCACCACAACACAAGGAACTGTATTAAAAGATTATGACATTAGAAAGTCTGAGAACCACTGCATTAATTAATTAAAAGCATATGTTTATTTTTAAAAATACAAAGTAAAGAATTCAAAGCAGCAATTAAAGAAAACTATGATTGTTGCACTATCAAATACTGTAGAACAAAACTTTTGTTATATTTTAATAAATATAAATTCAATTTTAAATTTTAAAATGGAATTTCATAGTTTTATAATGACTTATCAATAACTTGTTCTAGATTTAGATATAAAATTCATTCACAAATGTTTTACTAATCTATTTTTTCCCATAGCATTTATGATAATCAGACAAAAAGAAAAAAGTAATTATTCTCATTATGTATTTCACTTTATTATTGCTAACATCATCATCATCATCATTATTATTATTATTATGCTTCAAAAATATACTTTATTGATCAAAAATTGTGTTACATCAGATTTTATAAATGATACAGATTGGAATGATATAGCTTACAGTAATAGTGAAATGAGTTTAATCTATTGTTGGTTTTTGTATAAATTTGGTTAATAAAGCTGATTACAGTATAATTATACAAACATAGATTTTATATAATTATTTCATGATGTATAAGTGTGAACATTGGTAATTATAAATGATTGTCATTAATAATCTTTTTTTGTACAACATAGCATAGGACATAAATAAACAAGTTTACATTTGCCCAAAGTTTGACTGGTCCAGTTAGATATCCTTTTATGGCATTGGATTATTCTAATGAAAATCTCTGTAACATAGTCTTTCATGAAGATAGTTAGTTGTGCCCTGAAGCAAATGAGATAGTCATTTTTAGTACTAGTTACAGTGGTTGTAGTAGCCTACTAGGTTGGATTACTCTCTAAGGAGTGACCAGGTGGCTATGAAAATGTCTGGGGGGGGGTACATTACTATCTCATACTTTTAGTTGCTATAATTTGTTGGTAAATGTAGATTGTCTTCCTGGTATTATTGCCTAATAAGAAGGTGCAATATGTGCATCAGAAGGCAAACAGTGGCTTCATGCATTATATGTATGTGGTATTTGGAAGGACTGAGTTGTGTGGTGGATGGAAGTAGCAGGCTGCTTGTATGCATTGAACATAGTTTATAATGCAAAATTTAGTACTCAACAAGTGTTCTTCAGTCTCCTCAGCTTTGTGGGATAGTCCACAGAATAGGTCAATGTTTTTGCACAGATGATGAGACTGCAGAAAAAAGGAAGTTGGAAACACATTTAAGTAGAGTCTTAAGAAGTAAAAAAACTTTGGTTCTAGTGCCCATTTTTTTAATTGTTGGGGAAGAAATTCCAAGCATAAGGAGGGGATAATTATTGTTTGAGTCTGGTTAAAGCAAGTTATCCATTTGCCAGTAAGGGTACTTGGAATTGCAGAAGTGGCTGATCTGCACTGTAGAACCTAGGGTTGAGTGGATGAGAGCTGTAAGGTATGATGTTGAGGTAACACTAACATAAAAAACCAAATGTAAGTAAGGAAGAAAGATTTCAGGCAAATCAGGAAGTCAACAAACTTTGGCTCCAGGGACGATTTTTAAACTGGTGGAGAAGATAATAGTTATTCATACAAAGCATGAGAGGTAGGTGATTATTGCTGAGATGTGGCTTAAGTTGATTATTAATTTGCCAGTAGGTGTATTTGAAATATACCTATTACTGTTACCTATATGTAACAATCTGATTACAACTATATAGGCATCTTAAAAGGTACTTTAAAAGGGTTTAAACCTGGCAAGATGGCGGCTATAGGAGTAAATAGGTGAAACAAATATGACATAGGAAATTTACCATTTCAATATATATAACTAAAGTACCATATGGTTATGAGGCACCTTTGTGTAAGTTAAATTTCAGCACTTCCTATCATAGAATAAAATTTGTGAATTAAAATAAAAACTACAAAATTTTGTTTAACAAAAGATACAGAAACAATAGAACATTAAAAAAAAATACAAATGTTTATACTTTACATTTTTTTTTACATATTAACTCTCTTGACTTTGGTGAGTACAAAATAATTTCTAGAAAATTTCCAATGTGGTAAAAAATGGTCAGCACAATTAATTGACTTTTAGCCAACATGTTAAATTAGTTTGTTAAAAATAATTCTAGTTTGTTACTTTTAGTTTAATTCAGAATCTTTTGTGCATAACTTGTTTATCTTTTTTATTAACAAATTTAGCTTTCTTAAATATTTGTTCAATAACATAATATTTACACTATTTCATGATTTAATTTTTTATATGCTCACTATTTTAGTGTAATAAATTAGTCATATCATACATAATATAATTATTATCCACACAATATACAGTCCAATATCTAGGTGTTAAGGAATTACATTACATTTACTTAAGTGAAGAAATTTTAAATTTTCATACTTATTCTGTTTATATAATGCATTTTTAGAAGCCATTATCACACCATAGGTTATGTTAATAAGTAAAAACAATTAAAACAATTGGTTTCAAGTGATGTTGTGTGGTTATTACAATAAACACAGTGGCATTAAATAATAATATTGTTTTAATGAAAAATGTTAATATCTTAGTGCACAACAATATCTTTTAAAAAATTATGTTTTTTTATTAATTTTGTTTTTCTTAAATTTGAAGCAGAGTGTATTTGTATAATATTATGAATCAATTATGAGTTTTTAGCTCAGTAACAAAGCCCATGACAATCCAAATCCAAGAAAAGGCAGGCTTTTAGTAAAGCATGTAAAAAATAATATTTTTTGAGACAAGACTGGAATTCATTCCAGTAGCCCATATTTCTGAGTCAGACATTCTATTATTGTACTATATCAAACCCCCTACCCTGGACTTACAAAATATGACAGATATGACTGTTGCCCAATGTACTGCAAAATCAATGAAATAATATTTATTATGGAACAATATTTTTTAAATAAGTTTATTTTTAAATAAATTAATAATAGTAAATAATCTGAAATGTTTCTTATGCTGGTTAAAGAAAAAGTTTATTATATGTAGTTATTTTTATTAAATGTAGCTTAACACACTTTCAGCTTGGAAAACAGATACATAGCACTTGTGAGTCTGCAGAGTATGCTGTAGTATTTATTGATGAATTACTAAACAAAGCTATAATTAAAAAAATTCACATAATAAACCTTTTTTTAGACAACATTAGAAATGTTTCTGCCAATTAATTACAAACAAGAATGAAAAAGATAAAGAATTTTATTAATAGTAATGTGTCATTTCCTATATAAATTAGGATATTTAAATAAAAGCAATTCAGAAAACAAACATTTTCATTTATATATAAGTTTTGTTAATTATCATGATGACATAGTGTTGGCCAGTCCAGTTTAGCATAAGGATAGAGTATATAATACACAGTATATTTAGAGCAATTATCACAAGACTAAATAAAAAAGTAATCTCTCATATTTAAGTAAAAATATTTACAATCAGAACAAGTTTCTAACAATGGAGTGATTTGGATTTTCATTTATATAATTTTTTTTATTAATTATTGCAGTGACATGGCACCCATTGATGAAGTTCCTTTGGGTGAGGCACAACCTGTACCCTTGCCTGTGACAACTCTGCATCTAACTCATTTTTCAAATGTTTAATTTCTACAAATGCAACATATTTCACTAACTGATAACAACAGGCTATTCTTATCAAGAATAAAATTTTACACTACCTAAGAATATCAAATACAAAGCACATTTAGGGTTTGATACAATTAGTGCTTAAGATAAAAAATCGACACATTTTGTTTTTCAAATCAAAATTAATCAAAGACTGTTAGAAGCATTAAAATATTTTGGATATATAAATTTATTTGTTATTTAGTTGTTGTTTTTTTGGTTTAAAAAATTCTCAGATTGAAAAAAAAAAAACTTTTTTTACAATAAGTTTTCAAGAGTATTATAACAGTGTTAATTTCAATGTCAAGTTCTCACGTTTTTCCAATCATTATTTATCTATGTCCAATTTACTTTGATACAAAAATTAGAAACTTTCACATACTCAGTAAAGTTAACATGTTTCGCTTTTTAATATATTTTTCATAATCTGATTTTATTAATATTATTTTTTATTAATAATATTTATTTTATTTTTACTTTTTTACTTTGAATGCATTTAAAGTTTTATAAAAATGCAGATTGTAAACTAACTAAGCCAATACTTTTTAAAAATGAAAAACACACATGCATATGCAAAAATAATAATCAAATGATTAGTTTCTAAAAAGATTACACAACATTTAAGCATTTGAAATGACAAATTGAACTTGAACTAAGATGTTCTAGCTTTAAAACCCATCAGACTTCTATTGAATTAAATTACAACAAGACAAAAATATATTTGATTGGTTTTAAATTTTCTCCATTTTTTTATAACAAAAACTCCTTTTCACTTAGACTGTTTGACTTATCATCTATCACATACACACACACATATATATATATATATACATGAAATATATAAAACACAAATATGCATAATGTTACTCTGAAATTACATAAACAAATGTCTCAATAATCTATATAAAAATTATGCAGTTGTATCACCCGAAATCAGGTGTAACAATGAACTGTTTTTTATTTTTTTAAAAGATTTTAAGTAGATAGTGAAGTTAAAATAATGCTAATAATAGATGAAAATCTAAATAAACCTGAAGCTTTTACAATACTTATTGATCAACTTTCTATCTATATTTACAAGACAGAATTTATTTGTAAAAGTTTTAATAATCTTATAAGCTTTCGTAATTTACTATAAAGGAAGTTCAAAGATGCCCAATATGTTCCTGGAATAATATAAACATTTAGGTTTGCCTCTATTGGTTGTTTTACTATGATTTATTGTCTATTTGAAATATTAGTAACAGATAAAAAGTGGTTCCATTTTTTCATATGCTTGCAATAAAGTTGTTGTAATCTAGATGGTATAGCTAAATAATTTTATATATAGCTATTGTAACATTTGTATATATATTTATATCTAATCACTACATTATGAAATATTTTATGATGTAATGATTAATGCTTTTAATAGTCTAGTCTACAATTAATAGTTCAAATTTAGATAAACTCAGTTTTTATTTAGATAGTTTAATAATTACATGGCCAATTCAACTGGTCTGCAATTATTGAACAAGAAATTAGTATTTTTTTTTTTAAGTTAAAGAATAAATCGCACAAAACTCATAAAACTCTTACTAACTAAATGTAGGCAAGCCTGTGTTTACTTTCAATATATCTGCAAAGGGGTCAGCTTTTGCTCTGCACCAGGCATATATGTAACTGAAATATAAATTTTCAGCCATCAACAAGCTTAACAATTACAGTAAAAGGATTCTTAATACATTGTACAGGCTTAAACCTTGCATTTACATATGTAATATATGCGGGATTCGAACTCAGACTTTCACATGACCCACTACTCTCAGTGCCATCTCATATTGCTGACCCACCTGATCACACACATGTTGAAAAGATAAATAATCACCAATATATTATATATTTCATGCTAAACCAGCAATCATCAGTTGGTCTAGATTACTATCCTCACACACATATATATAATCAGTGCTCAGCTTTATATTAAGATAGCCAATCTTCATACTTTAATGGACAGGCTTCAAACTATACCAACACACAACTCTTCAGCCTTCAATTTCATTGAAAATCTGACAAGGGCTTTGAACGTTCCACCATCAGATTTTCAATGAAATGGAAGGCTGAAGAGTTGTGAGTTGGTATAGTTTGAAGCCAGTCCATTAAAGTATGAAGGTTGGCTATCTTAATATAAAGCTGAGCACTGATTATATATATATATATATGTATATATCTTAATATAAAGCTGATACTGATTATATATATATATATTGTACCAGTCAGAATTGTATGTTCATTTAACAAGGTTTAGAATCTAAGCAAAAGTACCCTAAATCCACTCATGCCTGAGATACACAGGTCAGGAGCAATCATGAATTCTGCCCTATTTGCTCTTCTCTAAAACTATAACATTATAAACAACATTTCTGATGATAACATGAAATTTTATTCATTCTGGTCCCAGAGACACAGCAGAGAAACATGAGATCTACAGGGTAATTAGCATAAATAAAGTGTTTAAACTTGGCTCAATCAAATATCTTATGTGAAGGGACAATTTATAAATTTTAAATGAATTGCACACAGCTAGCATTGCAAAAGAAACATGAATTATAAAATAGTGTCCATCCAGAATGAGCAAAGATAGAACAACCCAGAGATAAATGCTCATTTAAAATAATAAATTATAACTTCTAAATATTACTAACACTATTATAAATATTTAATGGAATTCAATGAGTGAGAGTCAGTAAGATACAACACATGAGTAATTATTAAAACATAATAATTTAATAAATATAAACAATTTAATTTACATTAGAAAACATAGCACAGATTTAATGCGGTTATTACTTTGCCTATAAGCAACTGATTTAGTATGCTAATGAGTTATAGAATAATAATAAATTAATGTTATCAATGCGGTGATCATTACTTTGGACGTTTATAAATTCATCTCTAAAGAGAGGTTTACTCTTGATATGATAGTTAATAATTTATCATTTATGAGCATATTTGGGCCTGTACAAATGAGGAATGGGTTAGCCTAAATTAGCTTTACTGTGACAACCCTAACATATTCGACTAATGATAAAATGAGTGGTTTATAAACATCACTGCACCACGTCTTATAGATAAAATGAGAACTACATATAAATGAACTCGCAGTGCTAACTATAATGACAGTGTTTAAAATGGAGAAGATGTCCATCTTTGGATTGGAAGGCTTTATCACATATATGATTCCGCTTGTATTTATCACAAGGCGATATTCGAAAATATGAGTGGTAAGGATTCCATGGCATGCCCTCCAAAATGTCACATGCAGAGCCTTAATACTCTAATGTTTATCCTGAGATCAGTTCTACCAAACCTTATTCCTAGATGAGTTACATGAAGAAAATCCGGAGTTCGGATGATAAATATGATAAAGCAAAATATAAGTACTTTAAAATGCTATCGTAAGTAAGCAACGTGAATATGGCTTAAGTCATAAATGACTAATGAAATAATTTAAGCTTAAATAAAGCAATAATATCATGTGTAACACCATGATAAAATGATAACCCACTCAGCATCGTACATATAACTTTAATAAATTTAGGATGTCGAATATAGAAGAGGTAAAATATTATTTTTCCTATTTAACAAGCCCAAGTATTCCTAAATGACAATATATTATAATTAATTTAACTCTTAATGGCGTATAAATAATAAATAGTTATTAAAGTATATTAATAATCAAATTTATTAAAAGAACATAAATTGCATTTAAATATCGATAGTGATATGATTTTTAAACAATCCGCCATTAACCATAATTTCAAAATATTTAACCGAGCGAACAGCGTTCAGTAAAAAAATTTTACGTTTAAACTATTTAAACATTCCAAAATATCGGAATGATGATTGAAATAATATAAGTTCACTAGATTAAAACATTAGCACACTAAAACTAATTTAATAAGATATATATTTAAAATGAGTTTTGCCGCATGAAATAAAATAATTAGAGTGTGAAACTTAAAAAAACTAATAATAAATTTCTAGTACATAATTCTGTGCTTAGCGTTTAAAAAAAACAAGTTTAAAAATTTAAGAGAAAATCATAAATTTAACAATAATTAAGTTTATAATCAGTTATAAAATAAATAAAGATTACATTCTGATTACAATTAAGATTTAGGAAAGAAATGAAGTGAGGAGAATTAAGAGTTCATTCTTTGGCAAAACAGATTACCTTTAGAAATTATGGTGGCCACTTATAATAACATATATGAAGTTTAGCAAGGCACAATATTAATAAAATAATGGTAGGCACCTTCCAATATTCTTTACAATTAAACATAACAGTTTTCAAGTAGCGATGGCATGGCATAAGGCAGGACAGAGACGATTTAAGATCTGGAAGGCAAATTCCTTTTACTCACAGTCCATTTTATTACCATTCTCTACACAAATACCACAGAGAAGAGTGATTTGGAACTCCTTTTGCACGTTCCTAGAACTTCTGCTCCTCCTATACTTGAAATTTAGCAATATTGAAAGATGTAAACAATACGTTCCAGAAAGCAGATTATTTAAACGTATTTTTAAAATTGCAAATAATTTTAAAATATGATTTTTGGTTTGACTTGAAATGAGAATGACATTTTAAAATTGTAATAATATTTTTTTAGAATTTCTGGCATTGCTTTAGCTCTACATTAATTGTATTTATTTTTATATCTGTAATACATATACGCACATACACAATTATCTAAGTGAAAGGAATTTACAAGCTTGAAAATAAAATATACTTAAGCTAAAATAATAATAGTAATAATGACAAGTCAGATGTCACATGACTTATATATATCTTGCACTTACAAATATGTAAAATTAAGAGTGTGCTAATAACTCTAAACAAGCTTTTTTTTTTTTATTTATTTATTTATGATAAATGCTACTACAAGAGAAGGCATTCAAATCATTTTTATCTTGGATTGTCCCCATCCCCAGACCAGTTTCGACCTATGGGTCTCTTCAGTGAGGAGTTGGGACATTAGATCTAAAAAACCAACTCAAACAAAGCATTTATCTAAAAGATAATTGTTAGAAGAAGATCTGAAACTTTTAGACATCTACATGTCTTTAAAGTCAGCTCTCCAACTGAAAAAATCATATGTGGCTTTAGCTAAATTAAAGAGCTAAGCCTATTAATATATGGAGTATCTGAATTAAGTTCAGGCCCATATGATTTTTTCAGTTGGAGAGCTGACTTTAAAGACATGTAGATGTCTAAAAGTTTCAGATCTTCTTCTAACAATTATCTTTTAGATAAATGCTTTGTTTGAGTTGGTTTTTTAGATCTAATGTCCCAACTCCTCACTGAAGAGACCCATAGGTCGAAACCGGTCTGGGGATGGGGACAATCCAAGATAAAAATGATTTGAATGCCTTCTCTTGTAGTAGCATTTATCATAAATAAAAAAAAAAAAGCTTGTTTAGAGTTATTAGCACACTCTTAATTTTACATATTTGTAAGTGCAAGCTATATATAAGTCATGTGACATCTGACTTGTCATTATTACTATTATTATTTTGCTGTTGTGGCTTTAGCTAAATTAAAGAGCTAAGCCTATTAATATATGGAGTATCTGAATTAAGTTCAGGCCCATATGATTTTTTCAGTTGGAGAGCTGACTTTAAAGACATGTAGATGTCTAAAAGTTTCAGATCTTCTTCTAACAATTATCTTTTAGATAAATGCTTTGTTTGAGTTGGTTTTTTAGATCTAATGTCCCAACTCCTCACTGAAGAGACCCATAGGTCGAAACCGGTCTGGGGATGGGGACAATCCAAGATAAAAATGATTTGAATGCCTTCTCTTGTAGTAGCATTTATCATAAATAAATAAAAAAAAAAAAAAGCTTGTTTAGAGTTATTAGCACACTCTTAATTTTAAGCTAAAATAATAATTCAACTGGTTCCACATAACCTTTTCTTAAATAAACAGGGTGGAAGTGATATGTGTATATGTGTGTGCTTAACATTCCTGGATGACCAAATAAACATGTAAACAGGTTCAAACCCTACTTTAAAGGTATGTAATGTCATCAGGCAGTGAAGTTAAATATGTACTACAGATTTACCACTTCACATTCCTGTAATTAGAGGAACAAACAAAAAAAAATTGTTAAAAAAATGATTTTACTTATACCTTTAAAAATTGTTATTCCAAGTGGCAAAGAAACACATGGTCAACTAATAATAGCAAACTAGTCTGTCTATTCCCCACTACTATGTTTATGTCTCACTTCATGAAATTTTAACTACAATGTACTAATTGGAATCTCCTTATCCTCTTAAGTCCTTTTGAAAATCAATGGTCCTCCTAATATCTCAAACACTTTTTACTATTCTTTCCCTGGGTCAGGCGGTATATATGGCTTTAATTGGTGTACATTGTATGTGCCTTTAATTACTTCTTCTCTTAAAAGGAAAGCATTTTCCCCACATTTCTTTTTAATTATATAAGGACCTTTATATAAAGGGAAAAATTTGTGGAACTCTTGGTGTGTGACATTACTGCACTTAGGAACTTTAAGCCACACTTGATCTCCTTCACAAAATCTATGATGAGGACTACGCCCCTTTCTAATTCTAATTTTAGCCATATGAGCTAACCTTGATCGAGCACGTTGCTGGTCACATTTTTGATCAATACAAACATCCTCATTTGGTAAGGATTTGAAAACCTCTGGGCATTGTTTGCCAAAGTGAAGATGCCTTGGTGTAAAACCTGTTGATTCATTAACTGATTGGTTAATAAAATCTGTTATCCTCTTGGTATTGTTGACCCAACCTCTATGATTCTCAGAAGTATAGGTGCAGAATAGTCAGTTTATCTCTTTCATTACACGCTCGCATGGGTTAGATTGGGGGTTTTCGAATTGATGTGAGATGATGTGTTAGTCCTTGTTGAAGAATCCAGGCTCTCCACTCCTTGGATGTGAATGCGGAACCACGGTCTGATAGCAAAATTTCAGGTTTACCTACTTCAGGGAATTGTTTGTTTTGTAAAACCCAAATCACATTTCTGGAATCTGCTCGTGGTACCGGATATGCTTGAACATATTTAGAGAAAACATCATAAGTAACTAACAGATACTGGAAGAGTCTAAATCTGGGCAAAGGACCATAGTGATCATTAGCCAATAATTCATTTCGCTTGGAAGCAACAATAGGAATGACTGTCCCTGCATACGATTTCATAAGGTGCTTTGATTTTGCACATAAGGAACACCTTCTTAATATGGTCAAAATTTGAGCATACATCCCGGGCCAATAAAACCTTCATCTCACTGCCTCATCTGTTTTTCTGGGTCCATAATGTCCAAGACTTTGATGAGTTGCATTTATAATTTGTTTCCTCATGTGGGGTGGTACCACAATTTTCCATGGATTGTCTTCTTTGTTTGTCCTAATATGTAATATTCCTTCCCTTATTTGATACCGACTTATCCTTTTGGCACTATTTTCCTTAACACCGCACGAATGATATTTCCATATTGGAGATCCCTTTCTTGCCAATATCTTATATTCTTTAGATCAGACTCCCATATTGGAGATCCCTATTGGAGATCCCTTTCTTGCCAATATCTTATATTCTTTAGATCAGACTCCCATATTGGAGATCCCTTTCTTGCCAATATCTTATATTCTTTAGATCAGACTCAACGGATATCTCATTAGCTGTGATCATTACCTTAGCAGTTCGATCGACAAGTTCCGGATTCTGAAGTGACATTGGTATGGGATTCCGGCTTAATATATCTGCCACTATATTTTCATGGCCTGGGCAATAAACTATACTATAGTTAAATTTTTGTAAAATGAGGTTCCACCTTATGAGCCTTTCATTTGTAAGAAAACTTTTATTTAAAAATTCCAAACATTTGTGATCCATGACTATGATAACTTCAGATCCCAAGAGAAATTGCCAAAAATTTTGGCATGCCCAAACAATGACAAGTGTTTCTTGTTCAGTTGTAGTATAATTATTCTCTGCTCCTTTTAATGTTCTGCTACAAAAATATAAAACCTCATGTTTACCTTCCTCGTCCACTTGAAACAGTACAGCTCCCAAACCTTTCTTACTGCTGTCAGTTTGGACATAGAATGGATGATTAAAGTTAGGATGATGAAGTATCACAGTGTCAAGAAACTTCCTTTTAATATTAGAAAACTCTTGGTCATGTACGTTGCTCCAATTCCACTTTTGCCCCTTCCATAGTAACTCTACCATGTTGGATGTTTCTTGAGCAAAACCAGGATAAAATTTATGGTAGAAATTACATGAACCCAAGAAAGATCGAATATGTTTGCGAGTAATTGGGCATGGAAAATCCTCTATTGCCTTAATTTTATCTGGGTGTGCTCGTATTCCTTGCTCACCAATTAAATGGCCCAAGAAAGCTATTTCCCTGAGACCAAATAAACACTTTTTTAAATTTATGGAAATGTTCTTTTTTTTACACTCCTTAAAAAACATTTCTAAATATTTTAAATGTTCCAATGGATTCTTAGATGCAATCACGATGTCATAAACATATGAAACCAAAGGTTTTTGCAAGTCTTCTGACAAAACTTGGCTTAGACATCTCACAAGTCCGGCTCCAGTATTTATAAGTCCAAATGGCACACTTTTGAACACATGAGTTTGTCCATTATAACGGAATGCTGTATATTTACGATCTCGTGGGTCTAAAACCATTTGCCAATAACTAGCAGTAAGATCTACAGTAGAAAACAGGCATTTGCCCGCTAACTTTACAAATAATTTTTGTGCTGAAGGAGGTATGTCCCACTTCAGAATAGTCATACTATTCAACTTCCGAGCATCTAAGCACAATCAAAGAGTACCATTTTTCTTTTTAACAACTACCAATGGATTATTATATGGTGAAGGGCTTCTCTCAATGTTATTCCACTCAACCATTTGAAGGATTTGTTTTTCAACTTCCTCGTGGTACTGGAACAGAATTGGATAGGTTCGTGATTGCACATACAAATTTTCCTTAACACGAATCCGGTGTGTATAACCCTTTATTTCTCCTGGGACAGTTGAAAATATTTGTCTATTCTCCATCAAGATTTTTGCCAATTGATCTCGATCCTTAAGTTCAGTTAGAGTAGATCCATCAACCTTTTCCATAATCAAATTGTTTTTCAACTTCCTTGTGGTACTGGAATGGAATTGGATAGGTTCGTGATTGCACATACAAATTTTTCTCAAGACGAATCCGGTGTGTATAACCCTTTATTTCTCCTGGGACAGTTGAAAATATTTGTCTATTCTCCATCAAGATTTTTGCCAATTGATCTCGATCCTTAAGTGTAGTTAGAGTAGATCCATCAACCTTTTCCATAATCAATGCAGTATCGACAGGTTGTGTTAAACATCCCACCTTCAATGCTGGAGGTTCATTTTCTGTATTGAACTTTACAAGTTTGCCCTTTATTACACACATCCTCTCTGGAAAATTTATAATACATTGTTGCTGGGTTAAGAAATCAGTTCCCAAAAACATTTCCTGTATAAGTCCAGCAACAACCAGAAATGAGTGTCCTATTAATTCTTCACATAACCTCACCTCTAACCAAATTTGGTGGTGACCCTTCTTCCATTGGCTAGCATTAAGTGTACAGGGCACGTTGGAAGTTCCATTATATTTTTCTCTTGGCTACTGTACCTGATGAACCATGATTTTGAAATGAGAGACACTTAGGTTCCTACACTAACATTTACAGTTGGATATAGGTTCTGGACTCCATTTGTCTGTGGTTGGTCCATTTCATGAATGAGTGTAGTAATGGGGTTATTATCATAAGTCGATTTGTTCCTTTTTTCCTCTGGGGTGCTGCAGAAAGGAATGGCCTAATGGGACCCCTTGAAGTTTTCTGACATCTTTCCTTTTAACCCAGTTTGGTTTTGTTGAGTTCTTCAGTTATAATTCCTACTTTTATTGTTCATCCTAATCATCTGGACTCTGGGCTCATCCACCCTTCGTAACTTCTCCGGTGGTTCTGGGGTAAGGTGACCATAATCAATAGAGGTCAAGAAATGTGTCATTTGTTCCACATCTGTGATCTGGCTTCCTAACATCATTTTCTGGATCCATGGTGGCATGTTATGACAGATGGTCCTAATAATTTGAGCATCGAAATAAGCAAATGCTGTTAAAGACCTAAATCTGGCAACTTGATGCACAAAAAACTGAGTATGAGTCTCTCTAGGGCTAGGCTTATATTTTTCTGTAGACAAGGTGTACAGAAGGCTATCCTGTCACTCTTCATTCCAATCAGTCTGAAGGAGAGCTGCTCTATAATCCCCAAAGGTCCGAGGCTTTTCTTGCAAGGAGTTCCACCAGTTCTTTGCTGTTCCCTTTAAATAATGGCTCACAATGGCTACCTGTTCTTCATGACTGGCAGGATTAAAAAAACAGCTCCTTATGACTTCCCAAGTGCTCTTGTGGGCTATCTCTGGGGTCTCCACAAAAATGTTGAATTTGTATAAATTTTGCCATGTTATAATTTCTTCTCATATTAAATGGGCGATTATTTATATCATGACTCCTCCCTGAAATAACTGGCTCACTACTCACCATCATATTCCCAAGTTCCATTTCCAGTTGTTTTCTAAAATCTCCCTGTGGTGGATACTTATGTTCTGGCTCTAGATGCATTGCCTTAACTGGACAGTTCACTTCACCTTGCTCTTCCAATATTCCTTTTGGTACCAATTGGATCTGTTCCAATTCCTTGCGGAGACTTCCACAGTGTCTTTAAGATCCAATTGTATTTTCATTTGGGTTTCTTGAAGTGTGTTCTTAATTTCATTTATCTCCTTTTCTGATGTCTCATAGTCATGTTTAGCCTTTTCACTTATCTCATAAAGTTGAGTTTTTATCTTCCCCTGAGATACCTGAATATCTTTTAATTGTCCCTCATGTTTTATTACCTCCTGTTGTGCTACTTTTAATATTGATTCGGACTGCTGAAATTGCTCATGAATCTGTTGATAATCCTCTTTTATTTCTTCTATAGCAAGTGTTTTTTTCTCATCAATTTGTTTAACCCATTCTTCCATCTTCTGTTGTTTTTCAGCTTGCCTTTCTAATAAATCCTGCATTATCTTCCAGAATTCTTCAGCTTCTTTCTTCCGTTCTTCAGCTTCTTTCTCCGTCTTTTCAGCATGGTCCTTTAATAGGCCCTCAGTCTTTTTAGCTTGGTCCTTTAATAGACCTTCCATCTTTTTCTGGGATTCTTCAGCTTCTTTCTTTCATTCTTCAGCTTCTTTCTTTCGTTCTTCAGCTTCTTTCTTTCGTTCTTCAGCTTGTTTCTTCTGTTTTTCAGCTTGGTCCTTTAATAGGCCTTCTGTCTTCTGGGATTCTTCCACTTGCTTCTTCTGTTCTTTTAATAAGCTCTGCATCATCATAAATAACTGGTTATTGTCGATGACCTCAGGTCTCTTCTTTATATCTCCCAATAAAAGCTCTGGCTCCTTGAAAGTAATTTCCGGCCTTAGAACCTCCATTGAATTGGCATCCCCTAAAAAAATCTTGCTCCAACTCCCCATTACTGCTTCCATTCTCATCTTCTAATTTGTTAATCTCTTCTGAATCTTCATATCCATATTCTTCACTACTTATTTCATATTGTTTCATTTTACTGATATCGCTAACTCTATGACTCATTATTATTTGCTATTGGTTATTTGCCTATCCCTTTTCCCCAATCGCCTCTATACTACCATTTCCACCATACCTACTACTTTTTTCCTGCCCTGCCCAACTTATATGATGCCCAACCACTTTATTATTTATGCTTACTCTTCTCACTACTTGAATCTGCGTATATAATTTAAGCCATATATTATACTTGAATCTGCCTACATCATTTAAGCTATATATTATAAAATTATTAACTATTAATTCTATAACAAAATATATTTAAAAGTTACCACGCCTTTACTTCTTTTGCCACTTTTCATCTGTTCTCTTTGCACCTGGAATTGACTAAAAATCTTTATTAGTAAATTGATAATACAAAGTATAACAGAAAGCCAAAGCAAAGTATGATTTTCTCTCTTTTAAATATTTGCTTGCGTTTGAATCTCACTCAATGTAAGTTATGTTAACACATGAACTTACCGGTTGGCAAAATTTATAATTGTATAAATACAAGGCGCCATGCCAACACAGCAATATTAATGACTTATTACATAATATTTAGGTTATTCATGCTCACATAAATGGATTCCAAAATTTTCTTTTGCAATGATCAAATAATTCACAACTATTATACTACATAAATATATATTTTATTTTCAATGCTGTTTAGAAATCAGCAAGATATATCCTTATATTTATCTCTTTGCAATAATCTGCAACAGCTATAAAATTTATTTCACATAAATAAACCTTATGCATACATAAAATAGTCTTTAAGTTGACTTATGTTACAATTGACATATTTAGAATACAACAATTTATTTCATAAATAGTTATTATTTATTACAAACTAACAACACATGACTAACCTAAGTTTGAATATAGGAATCTAACTCAATTATCTATATCATTTCCAAGAAGCATGAGGCTATTAAAAATGTCAAAATTAATATTCTTCCCAGTAATTTATATTTATCGATATCAACTTTCACTTTCACTTGCATAAGAATATGTAAACCATTAAAGCATTTTGCCAACTACATCTGGCTGCTTGGTGTTACATAAAAGGTCTTCACCAGCTTCGAGGTTACTCTAATAATAAAAAATGAACATTTAAAATATCAACTAGCAAGCAACTTTTCTTTTGCTAGCATGAGAACATGTAAAACATTTAAGCATTTTGCCAACTACATCTGGCTGCATGGTATTACATAAAAGGATCTTCACCTACTTTGAGGTTACTCTAAGAATCAATGTCATTGAAGTGTAATGTCCACTACATCAGACCGCTTGACATAGAATTCTATTTGAAGGTCTTCACCTGCTTTGAGGTCACTAATAATAGGAAACGAACATTTTAAATACTTGCTAGCAAGCAATACTTTTATATTAAAGTTTTTAACATAATATCGATATTGGATACTTCTAAATATCAAAACTGAGATATACACTACTTAATTTTGACAAAGAAAAAATTATTTCTTTCATCCATTCTACCCTTTGCTCCAATCTACTCTTACTACCTTTCTAACACTTTAATTTTCTTTCTCCTTATTGTCATGAACACATATTAACAAATGTATAATATATATACACTGAGATAGTACAAGCTACACATATAATTAATTTATATATATTAACTATCTTATTACTTTTTAAACAATTATTTTGACTAACAATAATGTTTTACTCATATAGCTTATGGTATTTAACCAACAAAATTAATTAATGAGCCAACATTTAGAGAATCTTGGAGACATTAAAATATAAGCACTTTACATGGTGTAAGATTTAATTAATAGAGGCCTCAATGATTGAGCCAACAACAAGATAAGCAGTCTACAGGCTGTGAGATTTAATTAATCAAGCCCCACGTTGGGCGCCAAGCCAAGAAAGAAAAAAATCCTGTACTGGTCAGAATTGTATGTTCATTTAACAAGGTTTAGAATCTAAGCAAAAGTACCCTAAATCCAATCATGTCCGAGATACACAGGTCGGGAGCAATCATGAATTCTGCCCTATTTGCTCTTCTCTAAAACTATAACATTATAAACAACATTTCTGATGATAACATAAAATTTTATTCATTCTGGTCCCAGAGACACAGCAGAGAAACATGAGATCTACAGGGTAATTAGCATAAATAAATAGTGTTTAAACTTGGCTCAATCAAATATCTTATGTGAAGCAACAATTTATACATTTTAAATGAAATGCACACAGCTAGCATTGCAAAAGAAACATGAATTATAAAATAGTATCCATCCAGAATGAGCAAAGATAGAACAACCCAGAGATAAATGTTCATTTAAAATAATAAATTATAACTTCTAAATATTACTAGCACTATTATAAATATTTAATGGAATTCAATGAGTGAGAGTCAGTAAGACACAACGCATGAGTAATTATTAAAACATAATAATTTAATAAATATAAATAATTTAATTTACATTAGAAAACATAGCACAGATTTAATGCGGTTATTACTTTGCCTATAAGCAACTGATTTAGATGCTAATGAGTTATAGTATAATAATAAATTAATGTTATCAATGCGGTGATCATTACTTTGGATGTTTACAAATTCATCTCTAAAGAGAGGTTTACTCTTGATATGATAGTTAATAATTTATTATTTATTAGCATATTTGGGCCTGTGCAAATGAGGAATGGGTTAGCCTAAATTAGCTTTACTGTGACAACCCTAAAATATTCAACTAATGATAAAATGAATGGTTTATAAACATCACTGCCCCACGTCTTATAGATAAAATGAGAACTACATATAAATGAACTCACAGTGCTAACTATAATGACAGCATTTAAAATGGAGAAGATGTCCATCTTTGGATTGGAAGACTTTATCACATATATGATTCCGCTTGTATTTATCACAAGGCGATATTCGAAAATATGAGTGGTAAGGATTCTATGGCATGCCCTCCAACATGTTACATGCAGAGCCTTAATACTCTAATGTTTATCCTGAGATCGATTCTACCAAACCTCATTCCCAGACGAGTTACATGAAGAAAATCCGGAGTTCGGATGATAAATATGATAAAGCAAAATATAAGTACTTTAAAATGCTATCGTAAATAAGCAACGCGAATATGGCTTAAGTCTTAAATGACTAATGAAATAATTTAAGCTTAAATAAAGCAATAATATCATGCGTAACACCATGATAAAATGATAACCCACTCAGCATCGTATGTATAACTTTATAAATTTAGGATGTCGAATATAGAAGAGGGAAAATATTATTTTTCCTATTTAACAAGCCCAAGTATTCCTAAACGACAATATATTATAATTAATTTAACTTTTAATGGCATATAAATAATAAATAGTTATTAAAGTATATTAATAATCAAATTTATTAAAAGAACATAAATTGCATTTAAATATCGATAGTGATATGATTTGTAAACAATCCGCCATTAACCATAATTTCAAAATATTTAACCGAGTGAACAGCATTCAATAAAAAAATTTTGTTTAAAGTATTTAAACATTCCAAAATATCGGAATGATGATTGAAATAATATAAGTTTGCTAGATTAAAACATTAGCACACTAAAACTAATTTAATAAGATATATATTTAAAAAGAGTTTTGCCGCATGAAATAAAATAATTAGGGTGTGAAACTTAAAAAAACTAATAATAAATTTACAGTACATAATTCTGTGCTTAGCGTTTCAAAAAAAAACAAGTTTAAAAATTTAAGAGAAAATCATAAATTTAACGATAATTAAGTTTATAATCATTTATAAAATAAATAAAGATTATATTCTGATTACAATTAAGATTTAGGAAAGAAATGAAGTGAGGAGAATTAAGAGTTCATTCTTCGGCAAAACGGATTACCTTTAGAAATTATGGCAGCCACTTATAATAACGTATACGAAGTTTAGCAAGGCACAATATTAATAAAATAATGGTAAGCATCTTCCGATATTCTTTACAATTAAACATAACAGTTCTCAAGTAGCGATGGCATGGCAGAAGGCAGGACAGAGATGATTTAAGATCAGGGAGGCAAATTCCTTTTACTCACAGTCCATTTTATTACCACTCTCTACACAAATACCAGAGAAAAGAGTGATTTGAACTCCTTTTGCATGTTCCTAGAACTTCTGCTCCTCCTATACTTGAAATTTAGCAATATTGGAAGATGTAAACAATACGTTCCAGAAAGCAGATTATTTAAACGTATTTTTAAAATTGCAAATAATTTTAAAATATGATTTTTGGTTTGACTTGAAATGAGAATGACATTTTTAAATTGTAATAATATTTTTTTAGAATTTCTGGCATTGCTTTAGCTCTACATTAATTGTATTTATTTTTATATCTGTAATACATATACGCACATACACAATTATCTAAGTGAAGGGAATTTACAAGCTTGAAAATAAAATATACTTAAGCTAAAATAATAATTCAACTGGTTACATATAACCTTTTCTTAAATAAACAGGGTGGAAGTGATATGTGTATATGTGTGTGCTTAACATTCCTGTATGACCAAATAAACATATAAACAGGTTCAAACCCTACTTTAAAGGTATGTAATGTCATCAGGCAGTGAAGTTAAATATGTACTACAGATTTACTACTTCAATATATATATATATGAGGATAGTAAAAGGATTCTACAAAGTAAGCTAATAATATATTTGATTACTGTTAGTGATGATTTGCAATTTTTCACTACCTACCTAACATTATTTTTTTAGATTATATTTATAACTATGTAATAATTTTTAATAACTTTTGATATGCAGAATTATTTTGAAATGTAATGAAGCCATTTATACTATTAAGAAGCACATCATAATTGATATTCAAGTCTGACAATACTAAGCTATCATCAGCTTAACTCATAATATATGGCATTTTATGACTTTTTATGTCTTCCTGAATATTTATTAGTCACATTCTTGATAAACATATTTAATATTCACTTTGGAGAGTTTTAATGATTACAGTTTTTTTAAAAGTACATTGATCACTAGCTCATGAAACACTTAAAAAATGAAAGTGTAAGAACAAAATTAACTCTTTATTTGTGATTAATAAATAATTCATATCAGTTCTATGCCATTCTTTAATTATCTATTAGTTCAATCACAAAATATAAAGATAATCAAAACAAAACAGCAATAATATAAAAATGGTAATTAAATATCATCTTTATATAATAGATTAATAGAATGAATTATACTCTGAATTTATAAAACAAACAAAAACTGGTTATATAAATAATGATACCTAATAAAAAAGGCAATTTTGCACAAATCTATGCAAACTTGTATAGATAACACATACTAAATCATTCATTATGATAGCAGTTAATTATTTTACCTGTAAATAAAAGTTAATCTTAAATTTATTTTTGAATAGTTAATTCTTTTATTAAACTGACATAATATGTCATTTTCAAAATAATATTAAACCTCATATGATCTTCAATTTTTTATTTCAAATAGGAGATATATAAAATGTTTTACATAAACCACTATTATAATAAGGTTATATTTTAAAAGTAAAAACTTGTTTTAAAAACATTTTTTTGGATTATTTTTTTGATAATGTATGAATTAACTTTTGACATCTAAAGTTAGATTTGTTGAAAAAATCATATTACATACTCATTTAAAAAAAAAAAAAAAACATGATTAACACAATTATAAAATCAAATTAAAATCAATGTATACTTGAAAAATATAAAACATAAAAATAAAAATCTAATAAAAAATAAGACTTTTGTTTTCTTAAACTACTATTGCTATACATGAAAACTCCATGATTGACCAGATTCAACAAAAAAACTCCAATAAAAGAGCTATTATAGGTAAATGAGAAAACTTGATTAGCTTTAAGGATTGTCAATTAATAGTACTTGATAGTTTCTTAGCAGCAACAAAAGTTATTTCTGTTTACATGGATATAATCTCATTTCTACTCTTTATTATAAATACAATCCATGGAAATAATTAATTCAACATATATATGTTAGACCCATAAGAAGTTTCTATAATAAATTCATTGCATATTTACTTAAATAAGACGCATAATATACACAAGAATAATTGATACATAGTATCTGTTAAAGTAGTAAGAATAAGATTTAACTAGGAATTCCAAAAAACAAAAGTTTTGGCCATATAGACAATTTATCATATATTTATCTGAATGGGTTTTTAAAAATATTTTCTTTAAATTAAATATATTATATTGTATTAAATGATTAATGTTTTTGCTCTTAACAAAGATAAACTTACATTGAATGTTTAATGTAATAGTAAAGTGATGAGTCAAAAAACAAAGACCTCTAAAATGGTGCTCCATTTATCATTTTTGATATTCGAGCAACATATAATCTCCTGATCAAGAACTAGTTGATTTTTTTAAAATAATTAAATAATGTTTTTAAAAAATTCAATATTCTAATAATTATCATTTTTATTATTTTTAATTAATAAACTTATTTTTTAAATCATATGTTATATAAATATATAAATCATTTTCTAGTTAAATTTGATTGACATTTGTGCATTTTAATTATGATAATTTTATATATTTGAAATACAGGCATTCTTCTTATACCTGGAGCTTAATTGTAAATATAGGTGATTTGAACCCAGACTTTCAAGCATCCTTCAACAATCCACACTATCTCATATCACTGATGCACATGATCACACACATGTTTATCTTTTCTACATGTGTGTGGTCTGTGTATCAGTGGTATGAGATAATGTGGATAATTGAAGGATTCTTGAAAGTCTGTGTTTAAATCCCCTATATTGATAATTCTATATATTTTTTAAAATTATTTATACATTTTAAATATGGTAATTTCATTTTATTGCAAACTGTTTTTTCTTCATATACAAAACTACATCATGATATCAATGATGTTAAATGATTTGAAACATTACATATGTAAATCTTTTTTCTTTAGATATCATAATTTATAATTTGTGTTTTAATTTTTTATGAAAAATAAAATATAATATATAATTTCAAAAATTTCATTAAAAATGTATTCTTTCTTCAAAATTTTTTCCTAAAGTAAAGCAAATAAATATTTAATTTTATCATAATAGGGGTTATAAGTGATATATATATATATATATATATATATATATATATATATATATATATATATATATATATATATATATATATATTAATGTTCAAACCAAACTTATATCTGATAATAAATATGAATAAACAGATGATATCAACAATTACCAAGTAAAAATGTTCTAAAATGTTTAGTACAGTGGTAGATTCTAAAACAGAAGATTTGAAGATTAAAGCTTAGCCTTTTAGTTCCAGTAATCAAATATTAAATGAGTCCCTCAACAACTAATTATTTGATTTATATTATTTTGTTGATTTTAAATTGCAACTGGAGAAAATATTTTATAATACTCTACAATATCTAGCATAAAACCTTGCATTAATACTGTAATGGTAAGATTTCGTATGCCTTGTTAACATGTTGCAAAGTTCCACCACCATGTTTGAATGGCAGCATAACAGGTGGGTTCAGGGCCTGTGATACCGTATTCGAACCTAGTAGTTTATTCACAACAAAACTCACATGACAACACATCTACCATAACAATAGCATTATATCTAGGCCCGTGGTCAGGTAGACAAGAGACTCTAACTAATGGTTTCACCTTATGGACTACTACTATATTCTACTATTCATTGATATGATTAATACTAATTATTATTAAATTAAGCAGACACAGACATGGATATAGATAATTTAAATAGTTAATTGCGATTAATTTACATAGATAAATATATTACGCTACCTGGATATCAATATAAATTACACTCCATGCCTCACGTTTCAAATGGCGAAGGTTACGAGACACATTTCGAGAACTTAATGAGGAGTGCATTCGTTCATGAAGCTATCATCCTATTTACTTTATAATATTAATATTTATTCTAATATTTTACTCAAGATTAACATATGTGGAGGAGTGGAGTGAGATCCAGCATAAACTTTATAATTATTATTAAAGTGACCTGCGGTAGTATGGATACACTGAGCTATAAGAGAATCAGCTTTAAAAAAGATAATCACAGAAAAAATGTGAGAGGCTGGTGGGACGATCAAATGTTGGATCGGAGCCCTGTAGGTCTGTCATTAATGCGGTATCGGTATGGGGTCTTTGCCTTTCCATCCCCGACCACATGACAAGGTAATTGCTAGTGGAATATGAAGAGGGTTGGCCAAACATCGGGTCAGAGCCCTTAGGAGTGGTCACGAGCGCAGTGTCAGTATGAGGTCATAGCCTTTCCATCCCCGACCACGTGACAAGGTTCCTGTGTTATTATATATTTTGTATGCTCCTTAAGTGCGAGAACAAATGCTTACAGTACCTCTATTACATTTCTGTGATATAAAAATTCATGTATCAATAACTAGCACAGTTCATAAGTCTATGCAAACGCATTTATTTATACAAATCTATCCCCAATCTCCACACGACTAGTAATTAATTTACTATCATTAAACCCCCCCTTCCTTCTTAACATTATGGCTTTATTTAAGATTTAACTAACCTAGCATGAATGATAGCTCATTAACAAATACATTAACTAATGATATAGATCTCGTATTAATAAAACATATTAAAAATATTATATGATTCCTGAGCTGAAATCTATAATTTACTGTTATGATACTAAATTCACAGAAGAGGGTAGCTCGTCCGTGAATTATATAAAAAAAAACATCAGCTCAGAAACCATGTGGGCATGAAATATAATCTTAATGAATACAATAAAATTGGATACCCAAGTAGAATAAAGATAGATTAATTTACGAGGTTCATTTTAAAATAGTATTATTACAGAAAATAGATTTAACTTTAGGATTACAATAGTAGAAATTAAAATGAAATTAATATTTAGAAATATAGAGTTCGATTAGAGTTCCAAAACGAATTTTAATCTTGGGTATCATGTTACCTTTAGTTCATTTAAGTGTGCACACTGTTTGGAGAGTCCGAGTTTCCTGGTTCAATGGCAGTTACATTTAGGAGAAGATTTATTCGACAGAAGTAGCAGAATTCTAGGTTTATCACATTTTTATGGGAATTTTAAGATTGTATAGCCATCAGTCCAGAAGAGCATAGCACGGTGCCTACTCTTGGCACATTGCTAGATATAAAATTTGGATCGCAAGAAATATAGTCAACAGCATAATTAGAATTAACGTTTCTGGTTCTAACCTTTCATTTTACTTTTTCATTTTACTCTCTTCTAATGAAAAAACACATTTATTTTAACAATCAGCTGTCTTTTTATTCTATTTTTCCTTATCTCTGGGATCTATCGAGCAAATACATCATCCATGCAGCTGTCTCTTGGGTCTGTGCCATACATCCCTTTAGGTCACAGATGCAATAGTCATACAGGTTGGAATTTCAATCTGATCACTTTTACATTTTACCTTTTACATGACATAATTTATAAAAGTTATTTTTAACAAACCTTTTTCTTTGTTTCTGTACATTTTAAAATACCTTTTTAGCTCTGTCATCTTTTCCCCCCTCCCGCTATGACTTGCCTTTAATTAGCAGGGGAATTTTAAAAGAATCTTAAATTGAGAATTATTTCTTTTTATAATTTAAGTATTACCTGGACCTGACCTAAATAATAATATGTTTACGTTTTAAAATATAATTATTGATTTTTTTTATATAATTTAAAATATTATTTAAACCTATCAGAATAATTAATAGGATTATTTAAATTTATACAACTTATGCATGGCAATTTAATAATACCTTGCAATGCGTTATTTTAAAATAAGCTTATCGGAGTATGTGCGCATATATAACATTTAATTATTTATTTAAAAACTTTACAGATATTGTATATTATTATGCATTAATCTGATATTCAAGGTCAGAATCCATGTAAACCCATACAAAAAGGGGCGAGAGGTAGAATGATGACAGAACTAAGGTGAAACTAAGATTTGAATACAAATCTTACAGTTTCAATACATTAAACCAGATATTAAATCCAAATTATTATTTTTTTTAATTTTAAAGAATTTTATTTTTAGACCTTTCAACAATTGGTGAATGAGTGTTTTGTTACTCAATTAGATTTTCACAAGAAGTTAAAACTAAATAAATGTAATTAAATGCATGGTGAAATTTTAGGTAAATCTCTACTAATTTGTTGCATCATATTGAAGGTTCTATCTTTCTGTTTGTGTATATACATATGCATGCATAAACTAAATAAAAAAATAAAATATTTATCATATTTGTCTGAAAATTTATGATAATAGTGCGATATTGTAATTGCAATAAATAATTGAGTGGATATTTTTTCTTGGGAGATATTAGAAAAGTTCAGAGATGGTTACTGAATCCATTTCTATTTGATTTAAATTCAATGGATGACAACAATTTAATAAAAGACAATCTTATTGAAATAAGAGCCAATATGTATTTTCAAATGGAATTTGAAAAACTGGAATTAAAACAATTCTGGCGTACATAGTTAGTACTTTATCCACAGATTGTTAAAACAGCATTGCAAACATTTATACCATTTGCTGCCACTTATCTAAGTAAATTTAACATTTTTGCACATATAAACAACAGCCAGAAATTGCTTAAATGCAAGTGATGACTTACTTGAGGCTCTTTAAAAAAAAACCCTCCCTTCAAAAATATTATTATGAATAAACAACAATAACCTTCCCATTAAAAACTGAGATATTGTTTTATATGTATATGTAAATGTATGTATGTATTTTTCAGTAAATAAATTATCTTGCTATAAATATAATTTCTTTTATAAAAAAATTGAAACAGATTTTTCAAGGTAGTGTGAGAATATATTTTCAGATTTAAGGGGGTGCCAATCACCAAAAAGGTTAAGAAACACTAAGTTAACAGAAGAGTAATATAGAGATTTCAGGTAATTTAATAAAATATAGAAATGTTAACAGTAACAAGAAGGAATCAAAAACAAAATACATGAGAACACATATCAATTGCATCATTGAAAGAATTAAGGTTCTCACACTCTTATTTCCAATTACACATATCAAAGAAATCAAAAGAAGTAGTTTAATAGATATGTTAATCATCAAAGCTGATTATACATAGCTTACAAAGTTATAAGGGCAAGCAGTATTAGAAAAACCATATTCTGTAAACTGCTCTTTTTATTTAATTGAAGAATGCAATAGAAAGTTCATCAATAGTACAGAATATCAACAATGTGAAAATATCCAGAAAACCACATTCATAATTAGCAGCTGGTTGTATTTAGAGAAAACATAATTGTGAGAATATACAGTTGATTTGCTTCTGAATGCAGAGCATACATGGAGATTAAGAACAGTTACTATGCATTATAGAGATGCAAGTGTAGACAGGGACAATGTGTTTAATATTGTCATTTAGCTGTATCAAAACTTTTAGATGCTGTCAATAATATCTGATAAGTTGACAAATCTTTTATGATTCACTTCACATCTGAGTTCATGTAATCTTTGACAATGATTAATAAGAAATTGAACTTTGTCATATATTTCATAGGCTATAGAGTAGTAATAGAGTATAGAGTAATAACAAGGGGACCATTATTTATTCACTAATAAGTGATGATGTTGCCCTTACATGAATGATTGTTGAGTCTGCATTGTGTTAAGATGAATACAAAATGATACTATAAATGATGATAATTTTGAATGCACATTATTAAATATAAAATTGTCAGAAACCAAATACAATCTAACATTTTAATAAACAGGAGATAATCTTTTTATTGCAAACATCAAAATGGCTACGAATAACTAAAATTCTTTATTTATGGATTTTCATAATTTTTATACTTCTGTTGATATTTATCCAAATGTTTTAATTTCCTTACAAATGAAAATATCAAAAGCTTTCACATATTCTTCTTTTGCTGCTTAATTAAAAACATAGTGCAAAACTAATCTATCAAGTCTATTTAACTATTCTACTTAATTTATAATTTTAATTTTTTCTTAAAAATATCGACTTAAAATTTTAATTATGGTTTTTTTAGAACAATCAGTATGAAGAACATGAATAATTAAAAAAAATCTATAAGTAAGCTATATGTAGTCAAGCATTGGTGGTCGAGAGGTCAGCAGGTTAGCGGGTTCACTTCCTGGCTGATGCTATGACACATGGGAAAAAAAAAAAAGCTATATGTACTATATAACAAGAAAATGACAGGAGCGGGGTTCAGAAAGTTTGGACTTTTTTGATTATAAAAAAATACTGTACTATTATAAACACAAATGTTTAGTATATAGAAATAAATGCAGATCTAATAAAAATTAAAGTTAATTATCAAAGTATTGTTACTTTATAATATTTGTATTTAATAAAAAAAAAAACCTGCAGATATTGTTTGACATAAATACTTTTAAAATATGTTAAATGTATTATCCCCAGATATTGAAATGTTAAATGTATTATCCTCAGATACTGAAATTATTAATTATTTAATATTTAGACTTAATATATATTTAAATTTTTAATAACAAAAAAACATCGTAAATAGTAATTTAAAGCGAGAATTCTACTCACGCTCTCCTCAACAGTTCTTCAGATTTGCTCATATAAAAGAATTTGAGTCGTAGGAATAAGAGGATCCTTTTTATTCCTGCATAGATACTATATCTTGGATTGAAGAGGAAAGTATTCATTTATTTAACACTCTCATAAGGCGCGTGCTCAATTAGTTTGAAAGGCTGATATTTGAATGTAATAACAATAGATAAAAAAGTTAATAATGAACTGGGTAAAAGATTTATACCAAATTATTACTACACATTCAGTTAATCTGATTAAATTGTTAATCTGAGGAGTAAAGAATCAAGAGTATCAGAATAAAAATAATACTATAAAAAGTACTGTAAAGTCTACATATAAATAACAAGCACTATAAAAAGTCTGTGAATGGGCAAAAGTTTTTCCATTATCCATTTACCATAATAAAAAATTATAAAGAAGAAAGCATTATTCTCTAGGCTTGACAACAGAGTAATGAAAATTTTAGCAATTTCCTATCTTTGCTTTATTTTTAGTTAAGAACAGCTGAATATCTATTAACCAAACAAAAACTGGATAAACAATTAGATTGCTTATTACCAGCTAATGGAAAAAAAAGTTAAATTTGTTTAGAAACTGAAAAAAAAATCCAAGCTTAAATTTGAACCCCAGATTATAATCATAATAATCAGATGTGCCAATATTATGAGATTGTTAAATAAAATATAATTTCCCAAAAAAATAAAAAAATATATGAATTATCAGTAAAGGAATAAGTTTCAGATATATATTAAGTCACTTCACTTTCTAAAGTGAATTCTGTATTTTAATAGAATTTAAATTTAATAAATCTAATTAAAAAGCAAGCCATTTAAAATTAAGTAAAACATACAGAATTCTAATCATTAAACAGCAAGCAATAAAAACCACAGCAAAGAAAATCAATCATCATAAAAATGTTTAATTCTCTATAAATGGAGCTCAATTATTCCTTATTACTGACTGAACATTTCTAAAAAGAGATTTTAATTTAAAACTAAATTATACTAAAAGAACCAGGCAAGAGAAATCACATAAATAAAAGATTGAACAAAAGTCTATTAAGAGAAAACAATTTCAAAAGATAACTTAAACAATACTGAATAAAAAAATAAGAAAGCAAAATATTCCCAATTAATTGAATACTAACAAATATCTTAAATCAAATAAAATATCTGTTTAAAACAAAAAAAGTATGAATAGTGATAATAAATGTTACTGATAACTATTATAAAATGCGAAAGTATTTTCACTTATTGCTTAAGTATTTTCAAATGGAATTAAATTTTGGCCAAATTTAAAAGATTTCCAGTTAAAAATGATTATGCAAATAACTGAAAGTATTTTTGCATTTTATAATGGTTCTTAGTAATATTTAATTATCACTGTTTAATATTTTATTGCCTTATTATTATAAAAATAAATATATTAGTGTAAAAAATGATTTCATTAAAAATTGTGTTTAAATATTAATTTCACTTTCTACTGACTGATCAGAAAAGTCACTAGTAATGAGATTAAATGTACATTATTTACAAAGCTGGAATAATATATTTGTTGTAAAATTCAATGGCATAAAAACTAATCAATAGGATTTTATCAAATGACATAAAACTAAAAAAATTACAGAGAAGTAAAGAATTAAATTTATAAAATATGGCTTACATAAATTATGGTACAATTGGAATAAATTATCTGAGTTAAAAAAAACGAATGAAAAGTTTTTGATGGGGGGAGGGGTGATAAAAAGAAAGAAAGGACGATAAGAAAAATAATATTCTCAAAAATAAAAATAGAAAAATCTAAACATAATAATAAAATATAAAATTGAAAGAAAAATATTATGATTGATAAGTGTAGAAAAGACTTTAAAATCTAATCAATGATAAATTAAAATTATTAATTTTAGTAGAAGCACACTTAAGTGATGGGGAAACAAACTTGGAAAAACTTTTGTAGAAATATTTATATAATACAAAAAACACAACTAAAAAGAAAAACTGGTATAAATGAAAGTATATTTAGTAAGTATGGATTACATAGAAATAAAATTATCTGATTTATATAATAAATTTTTATGCAAAGTTTTTTTAAAAAAAAAATAATGAGAGGCAAATAATTTATGCAGGTGGAGTTTTTTAAGTAAGAGGACAAATGGATAATGGAGTAATGTATAATACAGGAATAAAAAAATATTGTTTTAGAGAAAGCTATGACTATAATAAAAAATACTAGAAAATTTCAAATGATATCATAGAAGCAACAAATATTTCAAAAATGAAATGATCTGATTTTTATTTATTTATAAAAATTTAGGATTAATAATAGATAGTTATGATCTAACATACAATCATAAATGTTTGTATCCCAATATTGCTTTTCTTCTTTCTATGGCTATATAACTCAGCTACACAATTCATTATTTCCACACTGAGAGAACTTATCAATCTTTATTTTTTTTTGCAACTTATTATATTTTTCTTTTGTAATAAAAATCTGTTCTGTTTAACTTTCAATCGGATAATTCTCTAAAACAGCCTTTTATTCTTTACTTAAATATTTTTCCACAATTATTGTCTTCTTTTTACTATATCTTCAAGTTCCTTTTATTTCTCAATTTTTTCCTCCATTGAATATTTAAAAATTCAGGTTGAATATTTTCATTTATTGTTCCTCTTCTTTTATGTATATTTCACTGACATCAATTCAAACATACTACTTTCTTCTACAAACATTTTCATCTTATTAGGTTTTAAAATAATCATTTCATATATAAGCTAGTAATTATTTTTTTATTCTCAACTATTTTTAACAGAACTTTTTTAAAAGCAAGTCTGAAGAAATCAATTTCAGGGTTAATAACTTTTTAAGGAATCTTTTAATTTTTATAAAAATTATATAAAAATATAAAAAAGTGGTTTTGCATTTACATGCATCCTATTCAAGCTCTCATTATTAAAACATATGCTATTTTAAAAAGTTTCATTATTTATATAAATAGAATATTGAGCCTCATATAAATATCTATTATCTTTTCCAAAACCCTTTCCAGTTTTTTTTTTATACACCTGGTGATAATTTTTATTTTTTGCTACAAAAAACAAAAAAAACAAATTCTAACTTATTCATGTTTATTCCTATCAATAGTCTATTCTTTTATTCCTTAATTAATAAATCTCTAATGATTATCTCTTTCCTCATCTTATTTGCTAATACTTGATTATCATTTATTCATTTTATCATCTGAATATTCAAATGTAATTTTTTTTATCAATTTAATTTTAACTATGAGATCCTTTGTATAGTTAAGAGTTATTATGTGAAATAATGATTTAAGATCATATATCACATAACTTGCTAAAATATTGGTGTTATCAGCTAGTGGGAATACAATAAACTAAGCTTTATTAATCACTTTAATAAAAAAAAACATTATTTATTAATTGTTTTTCTCCATGTTCTGGAATAATATACCCAATTTTCAATCACTTTTATATACTTTAAAAATAATTCTTCATAAGTAATAGCAGTTAAAGAAAAATCAATTTCATAATTAAAAAATAAAAAAGTTGATGTGGATATTACATCCAAATGTTTGTGATAAATGGAGATATGATAAGTATTACTATCTACTGTTCGTTGATTATACATGTTTCAAGAGATCATTTAAATAAAATGGCAGAGTAATTACTATTCTTAATGTAGATGTTAGAGTCATGCTTTGCTTGATTATTTATCATAATAATGACTTACGAAATATAATGACAACTAAAACTAATAATAAAATCCCTTTTAAATATTCCAAATAAATTTGATAGAAACACATCCAATAAATTTAATCTTCTCTTAATTGTTAGTGGTTCTGGATGGTCACCTGTCATCAAGTAACAAACAACTCCTTTAAGTTAAAACATGCATACACTGGTAAGACTATTATTTTATTAGAAGTGAATTTTGATTTAGAAGCTTTCATCTCTCAAATCTGTCATTTTATCATTACACTGAAATATATATGATATTATCAAGTGGTAAGTTTGAGCACAGGAAATGGTAAATTGAGCATTGATCCAGAAATCTTAACTTTTGAATCTTATTCTATGGCTGGGTTAAACATTTCAGGGCATTAATGCTGTCATTTTTAAAGATCAAAAATAATTTATAAAGTGTTTTTTTTTTAAATCTTATTATTGATATTAGATGTGATATGTTGGACTATTTCCATCATCTATGAGTGAATGTTGAATGTATAGAAAATTGTAAACTTTATTTAAACTTCCCAAATACAAAACAACTTGTTAGTAATAACACACAAATAGACAACACATTACTAACAAGTTGTTTGTATTTGGAAAGTTTAAATAAAGTTTAAAATTTTCTATACATTCAACATTCATTCATAGATGATGGAAATAGTCCAACATATCACATCTAATAATATACCATCATCACTAACCTTTAAACAGATACTATTATTGATATTTTTGGTACAATATTCAAGAGCTACGTAAATTTCAGAGTAATTTTTCTTTCTCAAAACTAACTTTTTTTTTCAAACTATGTTCTATACAATTTTAATCACAATGTAATTAATAACGGATCTCTGAGATTTAAGTTTTAATAAGTTTCTTTTAGCTATCCTATATATCAGTGTTGATGTAGTTGATACTTGTAGAAATCATTTGTAATAATATATACATAATATGCTGTCAATTTATGGCATCTTAAAAATAATACATACATATACTATGTTTAAATACACAGATATTGGGATTGATTTCCGCTATTACATCTAGTTTGATAATGTCACGGATAAATTATGAAAAGCCATATATATAAAATGTAATATAAAATTTCCAATTTATTTTTTAGCAAATACTTTAATTCTTGTTAAATGCCATTAGAATAACCACGACTCTTTTAAAGGAATTTTAAAGGAAAATGAAGAATAGAATTCAATATTCTAAGCTGATTTTTTAAAAAAAAAAAATGTAGAATTTGTAGTAATTAAAATTCCAATAGCAAATTTCTTATTAAATACTTATATAAAAAATACCTAACAAAAATGTATTTTTAACACACACATACCTATAAAATAAATATATTTCCTTTTCTTGATTTGCAATAAAAGTTTAGAGCTCCTAGGATTACTATGCCTCCCCAATCGTGGTTAAGCTGCATTTTATTACAATGAGATATTCTCCTTCATACCCAACTTCTCATATTCTCCTAATAAACTTAAATTAATCTAGGACCTTTATCCTCTAACAAAAATAATTAAATATCTATTTAACTAAGCTATAATTGCATGACTAGCTGTCATGCCACAAGCTTACTATCTGAAAAAAAAAAAAAAGCTAGCCTAATTGACTTGAAAAACTTTTCATGCCCATAACCAATACATATATTCATTCAACAAGAGTTGGTAAATAAATATGTATCTATTTTTAATTAGTGAATAAAGGACCAAAATTAATATAAGTTGATCAGATGAGTATCGCACTCTTCAAAAATAAAAATATATAATGGTAATTCAAAATAATCTTTATTATTGATTGGGAAGGTTGGTAGTTAGCTCATGGTTACCTTTAAGTTATCTTTTATATATACATATGTGAATAAATTAAAATAAATAAAGACTATACTAGTATTTCATTGTGTAAATTTTGATATTAGAAACATGAAGTAATTCTTTATAAGTCAATTTCTTTTATAATTGAACACACAATTGTTGCAAAGTTTGAAGAATTTCACAGTACTAATCATTAAATAAATGAATATGATTGAGATTTTAGGACGTATGTTCAACATTTTTTTATGAAGTTTTATTTACATAATTTTTTCAGAATACATGTAAGTTAATGTTAAAAGTTAAACATGTATTTAAAATAACAATAAACCCTTATAACTTACTACATAATTAAAGAATACATATATATGTGTGTAAGTAAAACATAAACCATGGAATCAGCACTTCTGGTGAAAATGATCTCTTATAACAATATTGTTTTTTATTTTATGATCAATGCATGAACATTAATGTGACCAATATTTATTCTCAACTAAAAGTCACTAACTGGGGGTTTTATGAACTGACTTCAGGAAGAAAAGTTTTTAAATAAATTTTATATACACACATATATAGTGGTAGCATATTTGCTTGCTATTTCTATAATTTGGAATGCAAATTCTGGTTGAATTTTTCCAGAAAATACATATAGGAAGCACTAAAAACTCACACAATCCATAAGCTAACAAAGCCAGTGGGTAATGGTGTATTCTTTAACATTTTGGACAGTTGGGGAGACCTTTTACTGAGTAGGCTAGCTAAAAGTTATTTTATGTATTTTTTAAAAATTTAATGCTATTCTCTAAACTCTACAATTTACAGAAAAAAAGATAAATAAATGTTAATCTAATAATATCATTATTTTAATAATAATATATATATAAAGTTATAATTTATATTTTATCAAAAAAAGTATATATTACAACAAACAAAATTGAAAATCTTGGAAATGTGAGCTAAAAAATAAAATTTGATTATATTCAAATGGTGAAGATAATTTATTTTCATTTGTTTTGAATGTGGAATAAAGAAAACTTGTAAATTTTTTGACCACTAACTGGTCAATAATATGGATCAATAATAAGATATCCATATATTATTAGAAAATAAAACAGACATAAAAATTTAACTAATTTGTCAATTTGCAAACCTTGTATATAACACCTTCTCCTTTTACTATTTCCTTATTAAAGGCCATTGGTCAATAATTGGGTATTCTAGTCAATCAGCAATGATAAATCTGATAACTATTATCTTTTCTTTTCTGTTTTTTTTTTGTCAGTGATTGTTGAGATATTTTTTTCAGTTTAACATTAATTATTTTATTTTTACCTAAGCTACTTAATAGCATGAATGAAATGTAACATTACATGATTTATGATCTTGCCTTAAATAAGCTTCAGATTCTTTCATGTCTCAAACTCAGTGAAGGCAAGAAATATCAAAATGAAAAAACTCTACAATTAAACCAGCCTATTGTCCTAAAAGTAAAAGGACTGACTTCATAAAGTAATTGCATTTTGTATAGATTATCCAGAAATAACTACATAAATATTTCACCAGAGCTTGTTATAAAGAAAAAAAACAAAATATTTTTTATTTCATGATAATTAAAAACTGGTAATGCTATATCTAATTTCAAATCATTTGGATAAAATTAGAGACTGGGATGTAAAGTTAGATAACAAAGGCCTCATGTAAATTATTGAAAAAAAAACTTGTAACTAAAAGAGAAGTTTGTGATTATTACAAATAAAAAAGTTGTATGACATTGATTGAGAACTAATTAAACAATATATTTCTCTTTGTGGACTGGTGGAATCACATTGGCAGGTAAATAGTCATTTCATAATTAATTATTTGGTTTATATCCCAGATAAACTTTCATTTGGACCTGTAATCCAGCGAATGACTGAATGTTGATTATTAAACTATTAACAAAACAATGTAGATTCTATATATTTCAGATATATCTATCAACATATGCTGCTCAAAATTATGAAATTAATAAAATTAATTCAATATTTGAAAATACAATAAAAAAGAAGGAAGCATTATAATGTAAAACTCAACAAAAATGTGAAAGTATGATGGAAAAATTATATAATCCATTAAAAGAAATGAAAAAAATAAGCCATGAGTTTGTTACTGGAATTAACTTTACAAAACTATCCAACACCATCCCCATCACTTTTTCATTTGGAGGGCATCCAACAACATTTGCAAAAATCAACTAGATTATATTGCACAAGAGAAAAATATTAAATATCCACCACATGGCTAAAAATACTACAGAATATAATATTAAAAATGTATATATTCATTTGACTTTATAAGCATCAAACTTTCTGAACACTTAATTTTAACACTAGCCACTTGAGATAAGTAAATTAATGATGAATTACTATTCATTTATTAGACAAAAGATTATTTGTAGCTTACATATAAACTTTAAACCCATGTTAAAAACTAATATATCTGCTTTTTTAATTAAACAACAACACATAGTATAGTTTAAACTCATTCCTCTTTTTCCTCATGTAATTTTTAACCAGTTGTAATCATCAATATATTTATATGTAATGGTTATTGTTAAAACTGTAAGTGCATAATCTTAGACCATCATAAACAAAAGTGTAATAATTTGGTGTTAATAAACATTGAACATATGGTGAAGACATAGGTTTGTAAGCTAGGCCAAATGAAAAATACTTGTTCAGCACAAAATAAATCTTGCAGATCATGTGTATTTTTTAGATTCTCTATTTCTATGTTTTAAGAGTATATGATTGGAGTGAAAATTTTAAGTATATCTAATATATATATATATATATATATATATGTTGAATTAAATATTTCCATTAGCGCATTTTATATATTTTGATTCATAATTAGCCACAAAGTATACACTATTTGCTTATATGAACTATTATTATAATAAAGATTAGAAATGATAGTATATCTGTGTAAACAGATATAACTTTTAACATTTGATGTTGCCAAAAAATGATTAATTACTACTAATTAATAATCATTGAGGTTAAATAAGTTTTCTTAATAATCTATAGCAGCTCTTTTATTGGTGCTTTTTGTTGAAACAAAATAACTATTATAGGTTATTGAGAAAACTTGGTTTAGCATCAAGGATTGTCAATTAGTAGTAATTGATAATTTCTTGGTAATATCAAAAGCAAAAAGTTATTTTTGTTTACATGGATATAATCTCATTTCTATTAATTATATATATGCATATTTGTGTGTACTAAGTGAAATATATAAAGACTTCTGATAACATAAAATGAAAGCAATATAAAATACTCTTTGACTTGGTGACACAAAATCTTTGCAAATCCATTTCTGTGAAAATCAAAATAAAGAAAACATAAGTTAACTAAATTGAAGATACAGAAAGCTATTACATAAGGATGTATCCTTTTTCTCCATCTTTTAAATGTCTGTAATAAATAATAATCATGCACAACATTTTTGAAGGCTAAATTAGTAGCTGGTAGAAGAAGAAAAATAAATAAACAATTTTAAATGTGCTGATGATATCTTGGTCTTGGATTAGTGAAAATAAGTTAATAAATATTTAATAATATCTTAAAAGTAAAGAAAATAATGATTATGAGCCAGGCCTTCAAGAATAAATTCAAATAAAAAGTATCACAAGTGTAGGTAAATTTGAATTCCTGTGAACCATTATAATCAATAATGGTTAATGTAATTTGAAAATATGTAGCAGAATCAGACTACAAAAACAGCAATGATAATTTAAAATATTAATGGATTAAATTTCAACAGTTACCCAATAAAAATTTATTGTCTTATTTTTCAATTCCTACTTATGCAACAGAAACATAGATTTTCAAATAAATAAATGCATTTAAAATATAGTGTTTTAAAAGAACAGTTCTAATCCACTGAGCCATTCATAGAACTAATTAAGATCAACAAAAGACTAGCATTACTAAACAAGATGTGCACAGTAGCAGATTTAATACTTTAGAAATGCTAGCATTGAGTGAATAATGGACCACTTTTTTCATATGGCCATTTTCCAATCAGATGGATGGATTCAATTAGGCAGAACTTGAAAATGTAGAAGGGTGATGAGGTACTTTGCATGACACTAATGTACCTTTTCAACTTTTAAGAATTGAGATAATGATATAAGCTTCCAAACGATCAAAATAGTTCTTAAATCTATGTTATAATATAATATTGTTTTCACCAAGAAACTTAATTTTACTCTTATGTTGCCAAAAACAATTCAAAAATTAAAAATAAAATGTTACTTAATATGAGCTTTGGATTAACTTTATATATTATTACTTAATAGAAGTAAATGTAAATTGAATATGCAATTAATTGTTTTTGTAGGCCAGTAGTGAAGATAGCAGATTCAAAAGCGAAAACTTTTAAGTGATTTTTAAAAGTCAAAAGTAAATAAGTTTTATTTTTTACTTTTTTAGAGTAAAATAATTGTGACCAAACTCTCGATTTACTGCTGAAACGCCATTTGACTTTCTACGTAATTGATTACTTGATATATTAACGTGGGCACGTGTATATAATATGTCTTACACATTTATTTGTAAAAATGTTCATATACTAAAATTTTATACTTTTTTTTTACAAAAGAATTTTTTTATTTTAACAGCATTCTCTGATAAAATTATTTTTTTGAAAACTCATAATCATTGAAAGGTTAAAAGATCGGCTCTTAAAATAAGTTGCAAAATGTTTTTGTGGCGAGGAAAAGCAGGATTAATGATAAGTGCTGATTTCTACTCCAAACAGTATCCAGTAATGGAAGTTTTAAAATTCCATTGAGTGTACAAGTTCTTAAAAGATAAAAGTGACTTCAGAAAGGGAAATTAAGTAACAATGTCACATGACTAATATTCATAATGTAGATAATCGGTCAGACGCAAATGAAGCAAACTTTTATTTTAACTCAATATTTGCAATATTTATCACTACGATTATAAAGAAAATTGCTTTTAACAATTTCAGTTTTAAAAACACTATAGAACCTTAGGAAACTAATATCATTTGGCATTCAAAATGAAAATTAACAAGTAATATGTCACATATCATACATAATAAGCTATATATGCCAGTTTCAGTCTATTAAACTTTTTTAAATAGTAGTAACATTTCAAATCATTCAATTTTGTTGTAACAATTAATATATAATTAACCCAACTAATCACGTAATATTTATTCATAAATATATAAATATACTTAATTAGACAATAATCACCTTTACAGAGATTATAAGTTTGTATCTAAATATTTTGATTAGATATTAAGCAAGTCTTCAGAGATCAGTCAAATGAGAATTAATGCATTGTCCATATAATTAAATGCAAAATTTAACATTATTGATGGAGATATCAAACACTAAAAATAAAAATCATATGGTGTTAGTTGCTTGGCATATCATGCAATATTTGGGCACCCAAGCAAAAGTTGAGGAAAACAATTCTAATCAAATGACCAACTGTTTTAATATATTCTTTATGTAGCTGAGAATTGATCCCAGTTAATAGGATACTAGGCTGTTCTTAATTAAGTGATTTTTTAAAGTCACATATATTCTTTTGATATTTATTTTAGGATACTAAACACTCCATCCAATAGTTCCACCCTGTGCGGATGCCAAAAGACTTGTGCATAAAATCTCCATCTAGTGCCTACTCATCCAATATCCCCAGGCTAATTTCTGGCTTGTGACTTTTGTCAGTGAGATCCTAAGATCTAGGTGCAATGCTCTCAGATCCAAGACTCCTATCTGATGAAGGCCCCAAGCCAGAAACTAGTCTGGCAATATTGGATGAGTAGGCACTAGATGGGGATTTTATGCACAAGTCTTCTGGCATCCATTGATTGATTACTCTGGTTAGCACAGGGTGGCACCACTGGATGGAGAGTTTTGCCTGTTTAATAACAGTTATGTGCTAGCATAAGAGATGGTGATTATGTGATACTAAGCACATTGAGTATTAAACATGATTCTTAAGTATTAGTCTTGCAAACTCAGAAAATAAACTTGCTCGACCAATTAAAGATTTGAAAAAATGACAACCTATAACTTTATTTACTGAAAATGATAATAAATGTCTACAAACACATATTATTTAAGTTTTTTTGTGAGAAATTATCTTCCACTGTCTATATTTATTAAAAAAAAAACTTTTTTTTAAATGGCCATCTATAACTTTATTTAATGGAAATGAAACAAAAACAAATTTATGTTTTTTATGAGAAATAATATTCCAACAAGTAACCTTTTAACAATCTATATTTATTATAAGTGGTAACCAAACAAAAAAAAATATTACATATATTTAATAGTGCAATTGTGTCCATTTACAAAATGTTGTTTCTTAGCATTACTGTTGCAGACTAAATTTTTTTACCTATAACTATACATTCTATTATGAATCACTACTTTCTTTTGACAATCTTGAAACAGCACCATTGCTTGTCCAAGATGCAGACATAAAGTATGATATTATGGCCATTTGTGCATACTTTTTTGGGAGGACAGGATGTCATAGTTTTGAAAACAATGGACTGCATTAACCTCAGTAGTGGGTAGTTTCAAATATTTAATCATTTCATTTTAGGAAAATAATATTATGCACATTCACTTTGGCTAGAATTAAAGATAGACAGTAAATCACGTGTACACATTTCTTTCACCAGATCATCAATTACTCATGTAAGCATTTTTTCATGATATTGTACCATAGCTTAACTCATAGAATTAACTGCAAAACCAACATTTTGACAAATAACTTTCTCTTCATCAGAATCTTATGTAATATTCCCTTACAAAATTCATTAATTTCCTTTTTAGAAGATTCTAAATGAGTTTATTTCATTCTTTATAGACACATTTATTAGTGCTGGTGAATTTCACCACCACTGAGCTAATACATAAGTACATTAAGCACTTATAATGTTAAATTACAAATTAATAAATATTAGTTAGTTATATTTATATTTTAATAAAAATATTTGTCTAAACAAATATAATTTTTTATCTTGAAAATCATTACCAATCACTAATAGTAAAGTTGTTTGAAGACAATAATTACCATTTAAAATGATGCTTCTAATTCAAATTTATATACAGTGATGGTCATTGGAATATGTAGAATAACTTCACTTAATTAATGAGATAAGTTTAAGAAACATGTAAGGCCTAGTTGCAAGAGTAGAAACAGAATTTTAAAACATGGATGAAGAAATAATGCATTGATAAATAGTATCACATATATTTCATCTTTTATATAAAATTAAAGTATACACCTGACTTAAAAAAATGTAGTTTATAGTTTTAAAATATTTATGAATTATTAATAATGAATTTCTTTGAAGATGGTAGTTATAATTGAGTACTATTAAAATAACTTTAAATAAATCAGTATAATCTAAATTCTAGAGTTTTTGCAAAAGTCTTTTTTTTCTTCTTCTAAAAATATGGAGGAAAATAATATCAAAGCATCAAATTATTTTTTTTCATAAGACAAAAATTTTGGTACTATAATTTGGAAGTTACAACAAATAGGTCATCTCATTACAACTAATGCAGGTGAATTTTACAGTAGATGTATTTCAATAAATGATCATTTTAACTTGCTAAATTATCACTATTATCAAGAATGATGCTCAAAGAGAAGATCATTTCAAAACAACCAAATAAAAGAGAATTACTGTTTTCTAAAAAAATTTTTGTGAATAAAATATTTGATATTATACTTGGTTCAAAAATATTAATTATTTTGTCTTCATTAAAAAAATATTGACATTCAAAGTAATATACCTAAAGTTTTTTATTTTAAAGAATTTTATTGTTCAGCATTTTTTTTTATAGTTTCTAATGAATTTGATGGTAAATTATGGATCCCTGATGAGTTTGTCTTGAGAAGCAAAAAAAATGAACAAATTTGCTGTTCTGGGCCAATTGCATAACAATAAAAGCCATTTTTTGCATATATTGCTGAATTTGTCCTTTTATAAAATTAGGAGATACAGTATTTGTAATATTGGGTTAAAGTTGTAGGATTCACCAATTCAATAAAAATGATATTAACCTGTGACATAGCCTTTACTTAAAAATTGTGGAATATATATGCTATGTATAACATTTTCCAACTTGATATAAAATTTTTCATTGAAGAAATGTCAACAACTATACATTAGTATGAGTTTGTATTATGTAATATAAAATAAAGATTTTTAATTAATGTTTTTACTAGTGATGTGATCACAATGCATTTTCCACTGTATTCCTTTTTTTTTATAAAACACAATTGAATAGTTGGTTGGTGAGGAAATCATAAAATTTTTGAGTACCAGAAAAGATAGATTGAGTTCCATACTAGGAAGCATTAGCTCTTAAATTTATTGCTCTAGCAATTAACTACATGGGGCAAACAAAAACCTCTTATGAATTGAATATAAAATATTTAACTAAATATATGTGTATTGTAAAGAATTATGTAAAGATAGATTAAGTTGATGTTCTTACCATCATTTTCATGCAAATTTCATCATTATCTTCTAATAAATAAGAGAAGTTAAAAACGGTTTTCAAACACACATTTGATTCTTTAAGTCATAGAAGTTGAATTTCTAATAACATATTAAAAAAAAAAATCTTCATGCATATCATTGAATTTTAATGTTAAATAAGACTATACTGAATTTCAATGTTAATTAGGAATTTGCTGAATTTCAAAGAATTCATAATTGATGATAATTTGATAGAGATCACAATTAGCATAAATTTTATAGCAACCAATTACTGCTCTGTGGATAGATTGTGCATACTTAGATGTGTCCAGTATTTTAAATCATTACATTTTTAATTGTTAAAATGTTTTCAATCTATATAAAATATTTAGTAACTTCTTACATTGTTTGCCCAACTTCTTTCATTATTTAAAATAACATAGAGATAGTCAAGTCCATTAAAATATAAACAATGCTTACTTTTCAGTGGGGCTTTTTTATCTTTTCTCTTAATTATAATAGTAGTGGGCAAATCATATGAGTATGAACCCATTGCTGTTGTTATTTTTGTTTTCAGCAATAGAATTTAACATTATAAGGTTTACCTTATAATCTATTTCAGGTATAAATTTTTGCTTCCAGGCATCTAAAAAAAAAACCTTTTTTTTTGGCAATTTACAGAAGAAAAAAATTTTTTTTCTCAAATGTTATTGTAATTATTCTTACTTGTAAAAGTTTTTTTTAAAATTTAGCTACTAATGCTTAAATTGAACTAAAATAATATTTTCTTTACACCTTAATAGACTTGGTAATTTAAAATGATAGTAGCATGACAAACTTGAGAGTTAAAAGCTTTCTGAATTGATACTTCATATGTTCTGAAATGTCAAACGACTTTCCAAGTAACAACTATTTGATTTTTTTTTTGCCTTATATGAATTTAGCATAAATACACAATGACAAAAATGACTGCTAAAGCTTTTTGGAAAAAAAAAAAAACTTAACCTGTACTTTTACGTTTCAAATCACTTAACTTTCTGGGTAATTAATTATTATTTACACAACTATATTTTTCATTTTCTTTAGACTTTACACTCAAGGTTCAGACAATTAGGTCAAAATTATTAGGAAAACTTTCTTGGCAAAATTTGTGCAATCAAATTCAGTCAAAGCCTGTAGGAATATTTAAAGATTGTAATTTTCTAACGATTGTAAAGATAGTTATTATTGTACTATATCATCTGAGTAACTAAAAAAATATTTAATATTTAAATAAAATTACATTTAAATCTTACCAGGGAACAATGCCATTAAAGAAATGACCTCATTATATATCGATGCTATAATTAGCAGCAGCAAATAAAAAAAAACACCAGTGATAAGAAATACTATTACTACAGTAAAAGTACTATCAATATATGGCAAGAACAAGGTATAATATATTGATTGAGTTATTTACAAAATAATTTAGTGATTAATCTTCAAAGGTTAATTAATCTTCAAAGGTTAAGAATTACCTTGTGAAATATGTATTGATACACAAACTATCTATATAAACATAAATGTCATCATGATATAATAATTAATATATATACCTGCAATATTTTAAATTTTATATCTGGGCAAAACTTGAAAATTGTTTTATATTTGAAGCAAGCTGAATATTTGTTTTATTTTATGCTACTGGTTTGTAGTCAACCTAGCCAAGCATTTAATTAATAATCAATAAATGATTATCTAGTTATTCTTATATAAAGAGTAAATTAAGAGAAAAGAATTGTAAACATTAACCAATTAGCATTTGAGTAGCTTGGTAAGTAGTTTTTTTACTTCACTGAATTTCTGCAGAGAAAAGCTGTAAAGAATTTTATTTGCAGTATGATATTTAAAAATATTGAACTTTATATGTGCAATATTGTTCATTTATTATTCCTGATTCCTAAGTCTATTCACACATAAAATGTTTAACAATGCATCTTTTCCATTACAATTATTTCAATGTCTTTAAATAATTAATTTACTAAAAGTAATACTTTTAATATATATACAATTAAAATAATAGTAAAACATAAAGAATTAAAAATTTCTTGATTATTATTTTAACCTGTTTTTTTAATTCACTGAAATCAATTTTAAAAAGCTTTCTGTTATAAACTTAATATCAACTAATTTAGAAAAAAGTATTTTCTCTTTTCAAGTCTTTTATTAAAAAAGTTTTTATTTTCTACATGTTATAATAATGTAAACTTTTTTTTTTTTTAAGTGTCATAGCATCGGCCGGGACGCGAACCCGCAACCCGGCAACTGCCTGCTAGTGAAAGGCAGTCGAAGGCAAAATACAATCATGATACTCTTCTCAATTAAGTTTATTAAATAACTGAAAGGGAGTTTAAACACTAGATGTGATAGAGTTGGAGTCGAAGCCGAAGGACCTTGAACTGCACAGCTTATCACTTTATTAGTAAATTAGTATTTTTTTCTTTAATTTTATGTATAATATAAGTATTGTATTTATTATTTTAATTTGAATATCTTCAAAATTAAATTTTAAAAATGACATTTAAATAATACATTTTTATTAAATAATAATATCTGGAGGTTATCAAAATTTTATTAATATATATACACTACAACATTTTATAAACAATATGTCTATTAAGTTCCTGAATTATGTAATTAATGCTACTGGATACCTGCATTTAGTGCTTTCACATTTGCAGCTTTGAAACAATTGTTAATAGTATCTCATATTTAAATCATACCCTTTAAAACCTCATGCATCATTAAAAAATTAAAATATAATTAATAATAAAGATATAGAAAATTGAATATTTGTATTTTAATATTTTTTGAAATCTAAGTAATGTTATTGTCATTTGGAGAAGCACAATCTAATCACAGTTTTATTAATCACACTACTCACTATTTTAATAATTTCAACAGAAGACTACTTCCATTTAATTAATAAATGAAAAGTTTAGCTAATTACTACTTTTAAAAAAATGTTCGAAAATTTAATTATAAGAAGTGAAAAATAATTGTATGAAAGAAATTCATTACGAAAATAATTAATTTGCATAACATTTATAAATCAAGATTGCATTGTTTCATTAAAATAATTAATGAGAACATAATCATCAGTTATGTTCTAAATCATTAGACTAGGAACAATGGGTTAACCCTTTCTACAAAAATTATAAAGATATATACTATTATATCTATACTAAAAGTATTTTTTATTATTAAATGAAGCACTCTTGTAAAATAGTAGTCAAGATATGTATAAATTCGCATAATAATAACGGCAATGAAACTATTATTTACAATGGACAATAAATACACTCAAATATATACCATATGGAGAGAATTTTTTATGATTTGTACAAAATTGGATCAAATTGCTTTAAGCTTTTAAAAGGATTCTTATAAAATAATATAGAATAATTTTTTACCCAAGTAATCAACAGACATCTCAATAAATTCTCCACTCACTCGGTTTTAGGTTATTGAGTTTATGGGAGCTGTTGCGATAATGTATATAAACATTTATTTCATATTCATGCATATAACTGCACATTGTTAATATCAGTAGTACATTGATGTTTGGATGATTGTATCTGCCATCATCTTATATGTAATGGATGTTACTCTTCTGATTTTCAGCTTCTTTGCATCAGTGCCATTCAACATTCAAATGATAACAAATGAGAAATCCTTTTCAACCAGATTTTTATGGTTTTTAAAGACCTAGTTTTTTTAAACATCATAATTATGTGTTATTTCAATTTCTTCAAGCATACAACTTTTTATCTTTTTTTGATAATATTTATATAAAAAAATTTGGAACAAAATTTGTATCTTATTTTATTAAAATAACATCAATCTAACCTCAACAGCTTGTTTCTGTACAATTGATCAAAGCATAATTTCAAAATAAAAAATATCTTTGATGTTAGATTTTACAATTATCCTAAATTTTTCAACAGAAGGTAATCAACCCTTTACACATGCACTAGAGTGTTATATTAAATCAACATTATTTCTGATGAATGTAAGAAAACTCTTCATCTGAGATGCAAGATAGAGACCTTGAAAAAATGAGTGGTCATCTTATCTTCATATCTAAATTCAATTATATAGGCCAATCTTAACTGTCTTGAAAGGAGATTGTGAAGATTTTATATTCTTTACTGCCATTTTCTTTATTACATGTATTAATACTCACAAAATTTTAATACTTACTGCATGTTAACATTCAGAGATTTTAGAATTAATGTAATTAACTGATAGATTTATTAGCACAATTTTAATCTGTAATTTTAAATAAAAAGTAATCAACCCTTTATATATGTGCTGTATTGTTATATTAAGTCAATATTGATTTTGTTGAATGTGAGGAAACTCTTGATTCAAGCCATAAGATAGAGATTGAGGGTGTCTATCTTGTGTGTTGGATCAAGAGTTTCATAACATTCAACAAAAACAATATTGATTTAATATAACAGTACAGCAGATGTGTAAAAGGTTGATTACTTTTTGTTTAAAATTACAGATTGAAATTGTGATAGTAGTCAATTAAATTATCTTAAATATTTATAATTATAAATTTTATTAAATGCATATTATTATATTAAGTAATATTTACCTTGGGAATAAGCATCTGAAAAATTTGAAGGTAAGGATCTCTACAGGTCTTGGCCACTAGCTTACACTAAGAACAAAAGAGGGTAACCTTCTTTACTTCAACCTACTTTTCTATATATGAATAGGTGAAGCTGAAGTGGTTAGATCTAAGAGTGTGAAGCCATTCAATACTTCACTAATTAAGTCCACAATTCTTATTATACATTAATACTCGCAAAATCTTATGATTTACAATGTGACTCATTGTAAATAGTAAGATTTTGTGAGTATTAATGTATAATAAGAATTGTGGTCTTAATTAGTGAAGTATTGAATAGCTTCACACTCTTAGATCTAACCACTTCAGCTTCACCTATTCATATATAAAAGTAGGTTGAAGTAAAGAAGGTTACCTCTTTTCTTCTTAGCATAAGCTTGTGGCTAAGACCTGTAGAAGTCCCTACCTTCAAATTTTTCAGACACTTACTCCTAAGGTTACAGCCTTAGTAAATATTACTTAATATAATAATGTGCGTTTAATAAAATTTATAATTACAACTTTAAATTATCGTAATAGATTTCTTACTATAAGATCTTTCCATTGACTCATTGTAAATCGTAAGATTTTGCGAGTATTAATGTATAATAAGAATTGTGGACTTAATTAGTGAAGTATTGAATGGCTTCACACTCTTAGATCTAACCACTTCAGCTTCACCTATTCATATATAAAAGTAGGTTGAAGTAAAGAAGGTTTCCCTCTTTTCTTCCTAGCGTAAGCTTGTGGCTAAGACCTGTAGAGGTCCCTACCTTCGAATTTTTCAGACGCTTATTCCTAAGGTTACAGCCTTAGTAAATATTACTTAATATAATAATGTGCGTTTAATAAAATTTATAATTACAACTTTAAATTATCGTAATAGATTTCTTACTATAAGATCTTTCCATTGACTCATTGTAAATCGTAAGATTTCACGAGTATTAATGTATAATAAGAATTGTGGACTTAATTAGTGAAGTATTGAATAGCTTCACACTCTTAGATCTAACCACTTCAGCTTCACCTATTCATATATAAAAGTAGGTTGAAGTAAAGAAGGTTACCTCTTTTCTTCTTAGCGTAAGCTTGTGGCTAAGACCTGTAGAGGTCCCTACCTTCGAATTTTTCAGACGCTTATTCCTAAGGTTACAGCCTTAGTAAATATTACTTAATATAATAATGTGCATTTAATAAAATTTATAATTACAACTTTAAATTATCGTAATAGATTTCTTACTATAAGATCTTTCCATTGACTCGTTGTAAATCGTAAGATTTCACGAGTATTAATGTATAATAAGAATTGTGGACTTAATTAGTGAAGTATTGAATAGCTTCACACTCTTAGATCTAACCACTTCAGCTTCACCTATTCATATATAAAAGTAGGTTGAAGTAAAGAAGGTTACCCTCTTTTCTTCCTAGCGTAAGCTTGTGGCTAAGACCTGTAGAGGTCCCTACCTTTGAATTTTTCAGATGCTTATTCCTAAGGTTACAGCCTTAGTAAATATTACTTAATATAATAATGTGCGTTTAATAAAATTTATAATTACAACTTTAAATTATCATAATAGATTTCTTACTATAAGATCTTTCCATTGACTCATTGTAAATCGTAAGATTTCACGAGTATTAATGTATAATAAGAATTGTGGACTTAATTAGTGAAGTATTGAATAGCTTCACACTCTTAGATCTAACCACTTAAGCTTCACCTATTCATATATAAAAGTAGGTTGAAGTAAAGAAGGTTACCTTCTTTTCTTCTTAGTGTAAGCTTGTGGCTAAGACCTGTAGAGGTCCTTACCTTCGAATTTTTCAGATGCTTATTCCTAAGGTTACAGACTTAGTAAATATTACTTAAATATTTATGTGAAAGAAAACAACAACAACAACAACAAAAAATCTAGCATTTTATTTTAGAGTGTTTTATTCTAAAAGTAATAAAATTCAATCAAAGAAATAATTAAAAAAACATCATTAAATGGATTTGTTCATTATTTGGATAAAACTGAATTACAAAAAGTAAATTAAAACAATGAAGTATAAAGTAAATCAGATTATAGTATCTATTTATAGTTTAAAATTAATAATGAAGCTCTACTTTCATAATAATATAATAAAGTAGTATTACCATTTACATATACACACCATCATAATCATCATCAACTATTGTCAATCCACTGCAGGATAAATGTCTCTCCAAGTTCAATCCACCTTCTTCAATCTTTAGCTTCTTTTCTCCACATCACCCCTGCACATTTTCATCCATCCATCTCAGAATATAGTCTCTTTCTGGGTCTTTTACAATCTCTTGCAATCCAGTTTAAGATTTCAATTGTGCATCTATTATCATCTCTTGTAGCAATATGTCCAGTCCAACACCACTTCAGTCTTTTAATTTTTTAAATGAGGTCAGTAGCAGCTATTTGTTCTCTTACCCATATATTGCATTTTCAATCTGTTCTTGTTACTCCCAACTAGCAGCTCTCCATACTTCTTGAATGGTTTGAAGTCTCTGTATTGCTCTTCTATTAAGTATCCAAGTCTCAGATCCATAAATAAGGATATTGTCATATTTTAAAGAATATTTATAAAAATGCAACAGCAACAATTAGATTACATAATGATACTAGGAAAGTCAACATTGAGAAGGGTGTAAGACAGGGTGACTCTATATCTCCAAAACTTTTTACAGCAATGCTGCAAAAAAATTTTATGGATTAAAATGGGAAGCTAAAGGAGCAAAAATAAATGGAGAGTATTTAAGTCATTTAGATTTTGCAGATGATGCAATTGTTTTTTCATATAATGCTTTATAGCTGGAGGAAATGTTGCAGGAGTTATCAGATTAAAGTAGGACTAAAGATAAATGTTAAAAAAACTAAAGTAATGTTTAGTGGATTTTCTCAAAATATGAAAATAAAGATTGATTATGATGAGTTAGAAGAAGTTAACAGCTACAAATACCTTGGTCATATTATTAATACAGATGGAAACATAATGGATGAAATTAATCATAAAATTAAACTTGGTTGGAGTGCTTTTGGTAGAAATAACTTGATACTAAAATAAAACATGCATATGTGTTTGAAAAGAAAGGTTTTTAATAAATGTGTTTTATCAGTTCTTACACACACACACACACTATATATATATATATATATATATATTGTAACCAGACCACCATACAACCCCTTTATTACCTTGGTTGTAACAATTTCCTGATGAGCATGTTGTAGGAAGGGACTATTGATTGGCATTCCCCATTCCAGATGTTAACCCCTCCCCCTACAACCATATTTCCTACTCATCAGAGGATGTAGCACCATAGAGACTGGAAGCATCTAGACATTTCTATGTTTGGTTTTCCAAACAGCGCCACTAGAGTTCCATCTCACTACAACCTGACTTACATAGGTCTAGTTATGCCAGACATAGCTCAGGAGGCATGAGATTCTCATGAACAAGTGCACTGAATGATGAGTGATGCAATAAAAACAAAATAGAATTGAACAACTGGATAACTAAAATTAATTTTAAGTAACAATAATTTTATTTAATAACAGGTTTAAATAAATGTCCATCACACAAAGTATTTCATTGACAGTCCATGTATCTCTTAGGCCTACTTCCAATAACATTTTTACATGACCTAAAAAGAATGTAATCTGTTGAGAGTATAACAAAGTCCTTCTTTCTATAGTTATTGAACAGCTTACATCTTTAATTATTTAATTAGTTCACAGAGAGGAGTGTGATATATTAAGACAACAGAGATAATAATGAAGACAACTAATAGCACTTAATTCAGAGTTCCACTTGATTGTGATTTATATTATTTTAGGTAGTAGTCACATGTAATGTATTTTAAATTATTCATGTATGAATGTATCCTTTACAGACATAATAATGAATATAACTAATAGCATTGTATTTAATTCCGAGTTCCACTTAATATTGATTTATAGTATTTTACAGTCCATTGTGCATCTTGGTATGTATCTAATAATAGGGCAATATGAATTAAAGAATGCAAGTTCTTTACCCATTTACATTTACATTTTATGTCTAATTCAGAGTTCCAGTTAACTTTAAGTTAGTTAAAGCATAATACATATATTTTTATTCATGGTTATCCAAATCCAGGTTTGAATCCATGCTATATGCACATTTATCCTAGGCTCATTGGTTTGGTATTCTTATTTCTCAACTCGTATATATAACATGTTTTAATTCTGTGTTTATATTACTTTTCTCAGAGTTTTCAAACAATAAATAAAATCTTTGATAAAAAAATGATCTTCTTAACCTTTCAACTTATTTAAGTATGTGCATTATATGCATATAATCATTAACTTTTATTGACATACTAATTCATATTTAAATGTTTGAATTTGTTCATAATATAGTATAAATTTACTAAATACATTTGTTTTGTATGTATATTTTCATTTTGATATTTTCTAATTTTATCTAAATTATAAATATGATATTATAATTTAATAAATTATAGTTGTGCATAATATTCTTATATAATTAATAGGCAGGTGAACATTTGTAATTTTATTTGGTTACTCTAATATCTAGCATAAATATTGCTGTTTGGTCTGGCACAGATGTATGTTTCCAGATATAAATTAATCAGCATTTTCATTGATAATTTATCAATGATAAACGTATTTTCATATAGCTACATTTTTTTATAATTTTAGTTTCATTTCTAAGACAAACATTTTGTTTGTCTTTTATAAACACATATAAATATTACATATTTTATAAAATTGTTACCTTCATTTTTTTTCTTGTTTATATCCAGTCTGTTCCATCAAAAAATGGTCATTTTATTTAAACTGAATGGAGTTATTTCCTTTCATGATGATCATCCAGGCAAATCTTGGAGAAACATGGCTTTTGGAATGGAGAGGAAAAGCTGTTACCGTTAGCCTTCCATCATTGTGTTTTCCATAATAATGTTTTCTTTTTCCATCATTAATAGTGGTTTTTTAACTGCTCTTAATATCTTTTTAAAATTGAAACCTTTTTTCAAAATTCTTCTTTAACATCTACTTGAAAAATATCTCTTTGAAAAAAATAGCTATTTGATCTCCTAAAAATCTCTTTGAAAAAACTTTTTAAAAATCTGCTCTGACTTGCAACTCAACCATATACACTCTGATTCTTGGATTGATTAAGCAGCCTTTCCCACTGTACCTGATTTGCATACTGCTCTCATTTAAGCCTGAGTGCTTCTTTTCTTCTTAACAATTGGACAATCCTTTTCAAGAAAGCATAAGGTTTAAGCTATGTTTTCCAATTTAATAAGACTGCCTCAAGCTGTTATCACACTTTATTCGGAAACATCATTCCAAAAATTAAAAATGTAATTTTTTTTAATAAATGTGAGCTTTTATTTACATCATAATTTGAAACTATAAAATCAATAATGATTTTCTTTTAACTATAAATTTTTTGCTTTATTTCTTTTTTAATTTGATCAAATCATGCTAGTCTTTTTTAAATGGGTGGAGGGATCTTTTGAATATATATGCATGGAACAGTATATCTGTTTCGTTATATATATATATATATATATATATATATATATAACGAAATATGTTACAATATATATATATATATATATATATATATATATATATTGTAACATAATTAACTAAATCAAAAGCTATTATATTATAAAATAGAGCACAACCTGATTGTAACTTAAATATTATGGAGAAAAGAATTAAAATATTCAAAAAATTAAACTATTACCATTTGAGACAAACTATGAATCAAAATGCATTGTAGCTGAATAATATATGATCAAAATGCTTATCTCAAACATATTAAGGAGACTCATAAGTTGTAACTCTAATAGTCATTGAAATTTATTACTTTCAATAATCAAGTAAATATTAATTATCAATAAAAATATCGGTGGCTTAAATTCATCCATTTCTACGTAAAATTTTTAAATATATCATAATATCAATGATTATAAACAATAATGCTTAGAGACTAGTCATCTCAGTTATCTGGTATCTGGCCTATTTCAAACCCTAGTTAGGCAGCCATTGTCTCATCAATAAACAAGTAGAAAGAATAAATTATTAAGGATAAACTATTATAACTCAGGAAATAACATCAAGTGGTTGAGTACACTGGTAACTCAATAAAATATCTCAATAAATTCAACAGTAGATTTTACCCACTTTCATCTCTTGGTTTGATGTCCAGTGCATATTTAAGTAAATAATAAGTAAATATGGTCTAGCAGTGTGCCACTAGATTATCTGAACCTAGACACAGTTATATCTTATAACCTTTTTACATGTACCAGGTTTGAATTCCTTTTTGGTACTTTATTTCTAACAAAAATGGATGATTTTTACTTTTAGACCCATATCATTGTATGCACTAACATTTAGGTAAATATAAAACATCCTTAAACTAAAGTGGTGTATAAAAAAATTCATCATACATAAATCATTTCCTAGATCTTAACATAATAAATGCATTTCAATATCTTTATAAGTTTTACTAGCTCAGATTATACTATTAATTTAGGATGGCAATTCACACATCCTTGCATGATGTAGATGATGGAATGGTGGTCATTATAATTATTCACGAATGTCAACTAAATATCATAAAATCACTTATTTATCTATGGCCTTTAAACATTTATCTAGCTCATTAATTAAAATGTGATGATGATGATGATGATGATAATAATGACAATGATAATAGTTCCATCCACAGCTTTAGGACTAAGCCTAATCATAAAACTTAATTTAAAAAAAAAAATCAAAACTATTGTTTAATCTTAGTATATCTAATTGGATCTTAACTAATTAATCTTCACCATTGATGATGAATGATCACAACTAATAAAGAATACTCTCAATGAAATATATATGCCTCATTTAATAAAACAATTTAACATTTATTAATGCATTACTAACATATACAAACAATTTAAAGATAAAACTAAGAATTTATATGAATAATAATAATAATAATAATAATAATAATAATAATAATAATAATAATAATAATAATAATAATAATAATAATAATAATAATAATAATAATAATAATAATTGACTATTTGGCAATCATAAAATTAATTTTAAGTTCTTCCCCCTTTCCCGTCAAAGATATAATGTATATAAAATTGGATACTAAATTTGCTAATGTTTTTAATTCACAAGAAAATATTTCATAAAAAAAATAAACACTCTTTTGGCACACATACTTTGGATCTTTATACATCTAAACTTAACATATAAAGTAGAATGGCTAAGAACCAAAAAAATATTAGTAGCATCGGAAAAAGATTTCCAGAAACAAGTTTTTAAATTGCTTCTCCCCCTTCCCACTAAGCTTGGAGATTGCTATTTTTTAAATCAAAACAAAAATAATCTAATATTTTTAAATGCTATCTATTTTTCCACATTCATACAACATCATATACATGTGGCGAGTATGGTTATATTACTGTGTATGTGTGTGTTTATTCCCATAATAACCAAAATATTATTTAAAAACAAAATAATAATACAAAAAAATCTTTTACATATTAACAAACATTTCATAATTTTAGATTGGTATACAATAATACCCTTTAGAAAATAAACTTCATTAATAAGTGGGGTATAATTGTTGTAGCATACTTAAAATTATTACTCAAGGGTATAGCTAGTATTATTGAAGAAATTTTAGGTTTCAATTGATTATGGTTGTTTTAAAATTCTAAGAAAAAATAGAAAACTTCATCTCTAAAATGTTACGAATAGTCTTTGAGATCATAAAAAGAAAATAGATAACAAAAATTCATATTACCAGTCCCAAGGGTTCAAACTTAGCTTGTTTAATGTTCATGCTTTTGTAGCAATCAATTTCCACAGTTTACTGAAACAGTTTCTTTTTCTTGAGGCTTGTAATTATTTAATGGTGGTGATGATGGTAATATTATTTGCTTCAGTGGAAATCCTATGGCACTAGAACTTTTCTTTCCTTCCTTGTTAAGCATAATTCTTCCAATAGAGTATATTAGTTGTTCTCACATTTATAAATTTTCTTGAGTTTAAATTCAGTCACTGGAATAACTGTACTAGATGATTTAATACTTATCAGTCGATTAATCATTTTTCTTCAGCTTTCAAATGCAGGTGAATGTTTTCTTTCACTGAAAATATCACATTTCTTTCAATCAGTCATCAGATGTAGAATATTTAATTTCCAACTAGACATTTTTTATATGATATGCTGGCTCTGTGATGGATCAGGAATTTTCCCCAGATGAGATCTATATATTCTTAACCTGCCATCCTTTTATTTTCACTCTTCAAAAAACTTTATATTAAAAAAAGACTTAAAAATGATATCTGGCAGAATTATAATGCTTGTCTTCCTTAGTTTCAATATTTTAAAATCCCTTTTTTTTCTGATTTTCCCAGACTGGTGTTTATACTCTTTTTTTTCTATTTTCAGAAAACTCATTTTTAGATTCACAGTTTACTGGAACCTGTGAAAAATCACACTATCCTGATTATTCAGATTAATCCTGTTCTGAAGTAAAAATTTCTTAATATTTTTTTTCACGTATCTGTCACAACTGTCTGAGCTTTAACAGAAAAACAACCAATCTTTATAAAAACAAAATTGTTAAATATATATATATATATCTAATTTAACAGATTTTCTTTTTTTTCTTTTTCAATATGCAATAATTGTAGATTTGTTTATGCAATGTACACACACTCATTCAAATCATTTATAAAACAGGCCCATTAAAACAATCTGAATGTTTTTAAAAATTATGATTTTAATATCTACAATTAAATCCTTGACTTTAAAACCCAAAACTACAACTTTTAAACCCCAAATTATAATCATAGAAAAACAAAAATAGAAATAGAATAAAATATTAGAATTTAGCAAATGCAGGTTAGCTTTGAAGAGAGTTTAATATTTGAAATATATAATGATAATTAAACAGTGTACACACACACTGCCTATATATGTGTTATAAATTTACTTTTTAACAAAAAAATTAAATATTGAATTCTTTTTGAGTTTTTATCAACACACAACAGATAAAAAACATAACTGTTGCCCCCTTCCCTTTCTGTCTTAAGCTTTCAGAACTTGATCTTGTAGGGTTTAAACTTGGGTGCCCTACAGCTTCCTTTACTATATAAAATGTGATGATGATTTTGCTCCACATTTTCTTTCATGCACATTACTACAAATTTAGCTACTGACTAAATTGTAATGGCACAACATATATAATGGTATCAAATAGTAAAGTTATAAAATGAATACATATGTTAAAGTGAAGGTTTTTACGGATGAAAAATGTTTAGAACTTACAAAAAATATCAGTTCGACTGTATAAAATATTAAATTATATAACTATTGGAGACAATTTAATAAAATAATATTTGCTTTTAACTAAGTACAGATATTAAGTGGTCATTGCAAATGATATAAAAGTTAGTGAAAAAGATTAATTAAAGATAGCAGAAAAAAGTAAAAATAGAACAAAGTGAAGCCTGTCTTTGTTTAATTAAAACAGAATTTAAAAAAAGAGCATTGGGGAAGATCAGTCAGTTGGGTTTAAATTTAATTGATGTTTTTTATTAATTTGTTTTAATTTTTTTTTGTATATAGTTGATAGTTTTGTTGTTTCATTATGTTTACTAATATAATTCAGTCTTATTAAGATCTCACTAGCTTTTCTAAATATTCTTTGATGATGATTCTTGTATTTGGATATTATTTTGGTTTTGGAAAATTATATGGGATGACCAATATCTAATACTTTGAGAACAAATATTGAAGATGATGAATAATGTCTTATTACATCAACTTGTCATATCTTCTACCACTGAAATGACAGTTACTCATTCTTATATAAGTAGCTTTGCATACTGCACAGGAAATCTAATAGATTATATGAATCTTAAGAGAGATATTATAAAATTTAGTGCTTTCCTGAAAAGTTTGTGATGATAGTATTTTAGATGTATTTATTGTTTGGAAATAATCCAAACAATAACTACAAATATTATAAAATTTGTCTTAATGTTGTAGCATTTCAAAACACATCCAATTTTGTATTTAACTCATTTATTTTGTTTTGTGATTTTATATGTTCTGTTTTTTTCTATGATTTTTAATTAATTTACAATAACTTTTTATATCTTTAATATCATTAATAACGCACAATGAAAGTTAATAAAAGTAAAATATTTTATTCAAACAAATTAAAATATTTAAAAGATAAATTACTAATAAGTTGGAAAGACTACACACATGCTGATCCAGATATGAAACAATTAATTAAAAGAGTTTAATAATTAAAGTTCACTTCCAAGTTTCTTCTAGAAAGTTCTTTAAATGAAAGTCTCTTGAATAAGAAAATTAATGTCTCTATCAGGATTATATTATAAGCTTAATTTAGACACAATCAGGATATGAATAATCTTACTGGTAAGTTTTGTAGTATGCATTTTGAAAAGCCCATTAAAGTTAACTAGTTTCACTCTGTCAACATTTTTATAGGTGCTTCACCCATCCTAATGGCTAGACTCAATGGTTTTGCAGAGTGACCAATATAACAAAAGGTATCTGTAAATGCATCGATTCCATTCCGCATGACAATTCACTTCAGCATATGAGTAATGGTAGTCCTACATATGATTAGTCCAGGATAGGATATTTTCTCTATCCTGACCTAATAGAAGCTGCTAGTTAGGGAAAAGGCAAAGACCCAGTTTTAGACTTTTCTGTGCATCTATTTTTTTGTCCTTTTATCAGCATACAAGACAATAATCTTGTATATTCTTTCTTAAATTTAAGTTATAAAGTCTTTTTTTTTTAAAAACATAATTCCGCCATCTTTAATCAGAGTTAAAAAGATTTTACTAATTGAAATCTGTGTGTCTTTTATTTCCTCCAATTTTAATTTTTATTTTTAACTTTCATTGTACATTAAAAAAGAATAAATTACACTAATTAAAAAAAAAAAATCTAAAATGTGTCTTTTTAAAAGATCGTTAAATTTACTTTTTCTTTTAGCTTTTACCAAATGCCAATATATTTGTAACATATATAAATAAATGGTACAATATATATATAAATTTGTAGCATTATGTTTGGTTTATTTGCCTTCTATCAGCATGATTTATTTGTAAATCTGGATAATAACCAAATTTGGATTATTTTTTAGGTTTCAAAAAGGCTGTTTTTATCATATAATCATCTTATAGCCTATTTTACTACCTATTAAAAAACTGATAGGTAAATGGAGATCTAATTATTCAATTTAGAGAGTACAACATGAACAATAAATGTTGGAAATACTGATTAATGACAAATGGCTAGCCTAATAAAATATTTCTCGAAGAACTTTTACCTCTTTACTTATAAAATGATATCAACTTTTGGTTATGATTCTCCAAAATATCCTGATATCTGTTTGTTTTTTAGCCTGCTCAAAATTATATTTGATAGAGTAGTAGTAGAATCCTCTTCTTTCAGGCCTAATTTGATTAAAAAATTCATTATTCATCTTTTGATGATTAAACTGTCTTCACCAGCACCACAGTTCAAAATTATCAATATATTTTCTATAATTCTTCTTCAATGTCAAACTTTTACATTCATAAATAGTCTGGGAAAAAATTATAGTTTACATGATTTTGACTTTATATTTAAAAAAAACTCCAAGCTCATTCTGTGAAGAATCACTTGATTATTGGTGACTTGGTAAATGGTGAATGGTTCAAGATGCCAAAACCTGTCAAATGCTTTTATGTTCTTAATTGTCATTTATAAAATCAACCATTAATCTTGTTATCATAATTTTTGTTTGCTTATGTATGTTATAATCCCATCTTTTCATTTTATCTTATAATTTTCCTAATGACAATTTTCAAAGTCTTCTCCATTTTCACTGATAAGTAGAATGTCATTGGCATATCTAAAATTGTTGGTGTTTTCCCAACAAACTTGAGTCCATATCCCCAACCCAACTTGGTATTTCTCTTTATAAATTTGAAATACAAAATAAATTAATAGGGTAACAATAGTTAGCATTGTCTAATGGCTTAGTAAATGTAAAACTTCGTTTTTTCATAGATTGTTTAACTGTAATGTGTTTAACCATTAAGCATCACATGATCACATTTCCTATACTAGCACATTAATTGTTGATAAACAGAGCAAAACTCTCCATACAGTATTGCCACCTGTGCACAAGCCTTCTGGCATCCATTGATTACTCTGTTAAGCCCAGGTGGCAATACTGTATGGAGAGTTTTGCTCTGTAATGTGTTTATTTAAAAAAACTGCTTTACTCTTTCTCTCCTTATATATATATATATATATATATATATATATATATATATATATATATATATATATATATATATATATATATATATATATATATATATATATATATAATAAAGCCAGTCAACACTTAGACAATCCCAATATCAATAACAATCAACAATTTCAAGCCATTGTCAAGGCAACCTCTTTATAACAATACTAAATATATAGATATAAATATATAAAATATTTATCAAAATACAATCTTAGTGCTTCTACTACATAGTAATACTCAGAAAATTAATATTGATAAGTATGTATGACAGGACAATTCCATATCTCCAAAACTTTTTACAGTAGATTTTCAAGAAATATTTTATGGATTAAAATGGAAAGCTAAGAGAGTAAAAATAAATGCAAATTATTTAAGTCATTTGCATTTTGCACATGATATAGTTGTTTTTCAAATAATATTTTAAAATTCAAAAAAATGTTGCAAGAATAGATAAAAGTAAAAAAATAAGACTAAAAAATAAATGCTAAAAGACTAAAGTAATTTTAAATGGATTTTCTTAGAAGAAATTAAAGATCATTAATCATAAATTAGATAATGTTCACAACTACAAATACCTTGATCATATTATTTATATAAATGTAATTATAATGCATGAAATTATACAATTAAACTTGAATGAAATGCTTTTGGTAGAAATAACAAGTATTAAAAGGAAATAAAACATGTGTTTTAAAAGTAAAGTTTTTAAAACATGTGTTTTATCATTTCTTACTTATGAATGTGAGATTTGGACATTTAACATAATAGCATATAAAGATGTCAAACTCAATAAAATGTGAAAAAACTTTGTTAGAAATATCAAAAAGAGACTGAATACAAGATACACAGGTGAGAGAATAAACATGTATCACTGACATCAGTGAAAGAATTCAGAGACTGAAATAGAGTTGATTGGACATATTTATAGAAGAAATAATAGATGGAAAGATAAAGATTTAAATTGGGTTGTAAAATACCTACAAAAGACTGCATATCAAATGAATAGATGAAATAAGGAAGTTTAGTTGGTGATATGGAAAAGAGACTCTAAAAGTCAGAAACTGAATTAAAGTTTGGAAGCTCTTTATTTTACTGTGGATTGATAATGATCTAAAATGATGATAATAGTAATTTATAGCCAACTTAAAGTGTGACTACTACATTCAATGGCATATTAAAATGAACAGACATGCTAAAAAATAATTATAGCAAATATTTATTTAAAGTTTAAGTTTTTTATATTATATTTTAGATTAAATCCAGTTTCATTAAGTATATATATATATATATATATATATATATATATATATATTTAATGAAACTATATGTTTAAATCCGATATATATATATATATATATATATATATAGTTTAAACAGGATTTAGCCTATATTCAATGCACTTTAAAATTCACAATAATCAAGCATATTTTGCCATTAGAGGGGATCTTCCAAACTATAACACAAGATAGCAACTTTTATAAAGATAAGAGCAGTCATCTTATCCTTAATCTAAATGTTCACTTATATAGGCAAATCTGAAGCATCTTGATTTGGAAGCATGGAGTACTTGTTTTCTTCACTGTTTAAGTCCACTATTACCTTTACAGTGGAGAAAACAACTACTTCATGCTTCCAATTGAATGCTTCAGATTCATCTGTATAAGGGGACATTTAGGTTAAAGATAAGATGGCTACTCTTACCTTTATAAAAGTCGCTATCTTGTGTCATAATTTGGAAGGTTCTCTCTATCGGCAAAATATGCTTGATTATTGTGAATTTTAAAGCACATTGAGTACAGGCTAAAGCCTGTTTAAACAATTTACATGTGCTCTTTGTGCACTCAATAAATTAATTACTACTCTTCAATAGTTTATAAAATTAAGTATGTATATATATGGGATTGAATATGTGTGATGTATTGTGTCTAATTGAGTTAAAAATAAAAAGCATTGTAAAAAGTTTGAATGCAAGAATTTACATTTAGTCTTCATTCAAAATTAAGCCATCATCATAATAGATATTATATCTATTGATGAAAAAAAATGTACTAAAAATAAATACTAAAAAGCTAAATTAATGTTGATTTTTTTTAAAAAAAAAATAAAAAATTCTATTGATTAATATAAAAAATTACCAACTATAATATATTTGTTCAATTATTAATATAGGCAAAAACTTATTGAATAACATAGAATTAAACTTAGATGGAATTTTACTGATAGAAATAAGTTGATATTAAAAAGTAAACATATTTACATGACTAAAAAGAAGATTTTAACAAATGTATTTATCCATTCTGGCACTAAGACAATTAATATAAGCATGAAAAAGAACCTTAAATAACTTGATTATGAACTCATTCAAAATTGGCTATTTTTCAAGAATTTTGAACAATCATAGACTTTAAAACAGGCTAGTGTGAAATTAGTAAGGAATAGAAGCATATGAGATAGATCGTTATTTGCATTGTTTTGCTATTTTTCAAATGATATAAATTTTTTTTCTATAATAAAATTTACATTTTTTTATAACAATTTTTGAAAAAAGAGATTTTTATTTTTTTTGCTTAGTTTGTATATCTCATGAAAAGAATAAATTAGGTTTATTTTCCCCTCTAAATAAGAATTAAAACTCCCATGTGTTGATATATACATTACTCAGATCATTTGAAGATTCCTGAAATATAGTTTTTTACTAGTTATAAGTATATAATCTTTTTCATTTTTTATATATATATATATAATTTATAATGCAATAGAATAATGATTTGTTTTGTGCTTTAGAATAGTTCTGTTCATGCTTTAGAATAACAACCTGTTTTGTGTGAACTGAATAATCTTAATGAAGGAATTTTATATTTCCATTTTTTCGATCTTCATTTATTTTCTATTTTTGATATAAATATGCTATTTTGTTACAAATAATGCTTATAAAGAAAAATCAAATTTATTTCATTGTCACAACTGAAGTTGGAAGCAGTGTCTCATATGTTTATTTTGTATGCATTTTTATCATATATCCATAACATTGACACATAACTAATTATATTTCATGTTTTGCAATCTTCTACTTATTTATATAAACATAATAATTCTTTGCAAGCAATTCTTATTTAAAAAAATATTTTATTGTCATATCTGTTATATGTATCTCTATCATATATTTCCATCATTTACACATAAGCAATTATATTTAATTTTTTGCTATGTATGGGTATTATTTATACACACACACACACACACACACACACACACATATATATATATATAATAAGTTATCTATATAATCATATTTATTATAACAATTTTAATTTTTCTAAAATAAGGTCATCTATTCTAGTAAGTAGTTTATTGTGCTTTATGAAAAAAAGTGAAGCTTGACTCAATCTTATTACAAGTTATATGGCTTAGCAGTTTCAGAGACCTTGTGTCTCCATAATCAAAGGTGAAGTAAAAAACTAGTATTCTATTCTAGTAAGCTATAGGCAATTCCACAAGGGCAACTGAAAAATTAAACAGATCATAAGAAGATCAATATTGTGACTAGTCTCATTAATATTTTATATTGCACTAAAATAAAAATAAAAAATCTTATTTAGTTATCACCATTTGTAGAAATGAGATAAACATATACCCCGAAAATACTTTTGTCTTTTTTTGCAATTATTTTAAAATTATTTTCACTTTTTTATAAATTACAATTTATTAAAGTTCTCCTTCCATAATATCTGATATATAATACAAAATATCTGATATACAATATTTATTGTGAAATATTACTTTTTTTACATTAGAAAGAAACTTATATCCAGCAGATACCTGCATGGAAGAGCAATCTGAGTCAGCTAATAAAAATGAAAGTCACCAGTGAATGCATATTCAAATATTTTGTAATGAAGATTTATCTGAGGCAAGTCATGTTATACATTTTTTATTTTTTCAAAATTTTAAGAAGAATGAAAAGAAGCTGTTTATATAAATGTGATTTTAACATTTAATTCTCAAAATTTAGAATTTGTGAACCAATATAAAAATAAATATTTTAAAATGTGTTAAAAATCTTGTTTTGTAAAATTATTTTTAAGGTAATGACTATATTTTCTCAGCTTCATCTTACATTCCTTGACATTTGTGCTTTGTGTTCAAACTGAAGATATTGTACAAATTGTATCTCAGTCCAATTATTTAAAATCCAATATGGTGACCCTCATTGATAATTAAGCCACACATTGAATTATGGAAAGTGATATATTGTGATTAAGAAGGAGACTGGAAGCAAATATATATAAGTAAAAATAAAACATGTATTAAATGAATTCGTTAAAAAATTAAAAAGCTAAAATAGAGTTAGGATGAATATATTAATTGAAAAAAAAAACAATAAATAGCTGGGTGAATATGAAAAAAAAATTAAGAGATCTAAAACAAAATCATAAGACGGATGCATGAAATAAAGTTTTTTGGAATAATGAGGAAAGAGAATAAACGGGAATAAACCTAAATATATTTATTCTACAATAATTCAATAATGATTGCAAAGGTTGATTATGGTAAAAAAATATTTTTGAATATTAGAAAAAAATGGACATGGTTCATTTTTTAAAAGTGATTAATGCATAAATAAGACAAAAATCATCAGTTCTGTTTCTCATCTTGATAATCACTTTCGTAAAAATAAAACAGAACCCTTTTTGTAATATGTTGAATTAACCTTCTATTAATAGTTTTAATAAATAGTTTTGCTATTTTATTTCAATTTATAATCATAATAATTACTATTTTTTTTAAAAAAAAAAAGAAAGGGGGGTGATTAAAAATTTCAGATCAGTAAAATTTATTATCACATTCCTATCTTAAGAATTTATTTGAAATATGTTGATATATTGGAAATATAATAAATATATATATACAGTATATTCAATAAAAAAAATAAAAGAGTTCTTATTGTCTTATAGCAAATAAATTGTTTTTATATTTATTTTTTAAAGATTATAATTGCTTCGATTTTGCTAACGTAATTAAATTTTTAAATAAACATAGGCATTATTATTTTTGAATTTTTTTTATTCAATAACAAGAAAAGAATTCAGTTAAATTATTTTCTACATTGTTTTTGGCTTTAATGTAATTTGGAAAAAAAATATTTAATTAAAAAATTATATTCCTTTGTAATTATATTTTATAATAAATAATTCAAAAATATGTTGGACGTAAACTTCAAACAAAGTATCACATGACTGTATTTATTTAGTCCCAATATCTATATTAAAAGTAGTAATTTATTTGGACACTCTAATAAAGATAAAAATGACTGTTCAGTATTTGAGTGCAACACCCAATACTCTTCATTGAGAAGGTTAGTGGCCAGAAAACTCAATAAATAGCTCTGCAGAAAAGTAAAAAAAAGTGAATTATATTCTAATGTAGACATATATACTAAGATGTTTCAGTTATTTCACAATTATTTGTATTGATTTAATAAAAGAATTTTAAAGTTTAATTTGAAAATATTATATCTTAAGATAAGTAATTATTTAAATTATATTACACTGAGGATGAAATTATTCTTGTAATAACATCTGATTGAAGTATTTTATTCAGCTTGAAGAAGGATTTTAAAAAAAAAAATTGGAAAAAAAATTGGAATTTGTTTCATGTATTATTTTTGCTATTTTTCTTTAATATCTTACAGGATATTAAATAAATAAAAATGTTGATTGCAGATTATCACAATTATGGAAGTAGTGAAACATTATTCTAAATTGCATGAAACAAAGTGTTTGTAACATATTCCTGGATATTAAGTTTGAAATAATACTAATGAAATCTCTTTTCATTTTCTCTAAAAGTATTGTAGTAATAAAAAAAAAAGATTAAAATTGTGAATAATTATGTTTACGTGGATCAACTGATTAACTGAAACTAATTTTAAAAAACCAGAATTGAAATAATACTTGATAAGATTAATATTACCTTATAATCAATAATTTATTTTATTTCAGAATTGTTTATTGTCAGTTTGAGTAGTGGATCCTCAATGATAGTATTGTAACAAATCTCCAGACTAGTTTTTGGCCATTCCCATTTTCAGTGATTATCAAAATTGCAATTACATAACAAATGACATCCAATTAATAATCAGAAATTCAAAATAATTGAAAGTTTTAAACCAAAATCAACTTGCTTATATAATTATATAATTCTGACATTCCACAAAATAAATACATATTTTTGTACTATTAGTTTTATAGATCTCATGAAAAAAAATGCCATATACCAATCATAGATCACAAGATTTTGTATTTACTACTAATAACTGTGTTAGTCTGGATATTTGGATATAAAATTATTATTAAACTCATTATTTATTCAAGATTATAATAAATGAATCTGAAGCAAAATAAGTAAATTGAAATATTACTTCTAATGAAGACTTTAATAATAAGCAGAGAAAGTCATGTGATATGCTATTCAATATGGTTTGAATAATTTATATTAAAATATATAATTTTATAATGAAAAAAAAGAAAAGCTTTTATTTAATATGTTACTTGCTTTAAATTATGATTGTATAGCAATGGGTTTTGAATAAAAAATTAAATAATGATAGCAGGCAATATAAAAGTACATGGGCAAAAACTTATAAATAACTAAGAGAAAAATATGGATTTAATCTGAAGATGCTAATATTGATGCTATAATAGAAATTAAATAAAAAAAGAAAATTCAAGTTATTAACGTTGTTATTATTTGCACAAATTGTTATTAAGCCAATTAAAAGAGAAGCAATACTGAGTGATTTTACAGAGAATAAAGGTAAAAGTAGAAAAGAGTGGAGATCTTCAATTAGAAAAAGTTGTTAAATCTTTCAGGAAAAAAAATTGATTACAGAAGTTGAAATAATTCAAAATATCATGTAAATGGAGTTCAAATGTGAACCTATTTAAGTTTCAGTTAAAGTTTTTTGTAGTTATTGCAAAGCTCATCCCGAAATTCTTATTCTTTGCCTTTCTACCTTTGTTAAATTTTTTATATATATTACAATTTTCTTTTTCTTTTGTCAGAAGTGACTATAGATCTTTCCATTGTGGCTATTACTAGTAAAAAATTTACATTGAGAACGCTTCCATCATAAATATTTCTTATTGCACAGTATGAAAAGTAGAGGGCATTTCAACAGAACTAAAAAACATAGCTATGATACAATGTTTTTCTTAATCAAATACGTACTAGTTTTAACATAAAAACCAGCTATTTTTCAATAATTTATTTTATAGTACATACAATTAACTGTTAAAATATAATTCTGATTTTATTACTTCTATTTTCTAATTTCTTAAATACTTTTAACTTTAATATTAAAGCGATTTAATTCATTAAATGGCTTGACCCCCAATTGAAGAACTAATTTTAATGATTGAAGATTATTAGATAAAAAAGCCATCTGTTCAGAATGTTATTAATTATTAATAGTTATTTCTTCTATTAAGTAATAAAATTCTTAGCATGTGGTAGACTTAGGAAGACAGCGAGTCTGATTTCGCTTAGATTTCTTGGCTCCAAGAGATAATAATAAACTCGTTGCAGGAAAAATCATAATTGACTTTTTAATAATAAATGCATTAAGCTTATAAATGTAATTTATGCATTATAGTGATGCTTAAAAACATCTTAGAAATAAATTTCTATTAGTATTCACACCCGTATATGTATATACATAACTGAATAAAAAATTGAAGATAATGTCTGGTAAATATTGTATTAAAAAGTAAATAAATTGCAACTTTGAAAAACGCAAGTAATAATTAATTCCCTCCCACCCAATGCAGTATGTATATACCTTTCTATACTGTAATAATCGTTTAATTTGTATGTAGCTTTCTATATTGTAATAATTGTTTAATTATGTTATATACACACATGTATTTATGTTGTATTTTTATATTGGACTAATTCCATCATCTAATATGTGTATTGAATGTCTTTAAAAAAATTATTTAAATATTTTAAATACATTCAACTGTTAGTAATAGCACAACAAATAGGTTAGTATATGCACAATGCTTCAATAGGTATTATTCTCCCCTCTTCTTCAAGTGTTGCTGGTCTGACCAGTGACAGTACGAGCATGAGATTCAAGCCAGGACCCTTAGATTCTTAATTATTGAATTTTAAGGTAATACTCTGACTAACAGCCATCCTGCCAAAGGCAATAGTCAGTAGAAATTTCATATACTTATCTATGAGGCTCCTCCTGATTTCTCCACTTTTTCCTAAGAGCAAAGTTGATTAATGGTTTTCATACATTATGTATAGTCACACTAGGTTGGCTTATGGGATTTTTTGCCATTTTCATGTGATGGTCTGTTCCCATAGACATACTGTTTTCTCTCTTCTAATTATTAATTTATGTTCTTGTAAATGCTTTTCAATGGGACAACTGGTCTCACCAATATATGTTCTTCCACATTCACATGGTATTTTATAGATGTAGTTTTTTTCATTTAGCATTTTATGTTTAGGCTTTTCAATGTTAAAATTCCTTGTAGGGTGATATGACTCTAGAAAGCTGTTCTGATGTTATTCTGATTGCATATTTCCCTTAATTTATCTGCTATTTTTGGAATGTATGGCTACACTATAACACCAATAATTGTCTTTTCTCTTGATGGTTCTTTTTGTTGCCTATTTGGTGTTTTCTAAATAACAGCTGATGGATAACCATTTTCATAAAAGTTTGTTTTATATATATATATATATATATATCCCAATTGCTGGTTTATGAACAAACTTCTTTTGCTCTGTTCCACAATGCTGGCTTAATGCCATATTTTGTGTTTCTGGTGTGATTGGATGTGTAGGCGAGGTATTTTCCTGTATGTGTAGGTTTTTAGTAAACTGTAGTTTTGATTTTGCCATGAGAGAGTCTTCTCACAAGAACAAAATTGGCATTCTTATATGTTATTGTGACAAGACTCCCTCATGACAAAATCATAACTACAGTTTACTAAAAACCTACACATACGGGAAAATACCTAGCCTATACACACAATCACACCAGAAACAGAAAACATGAAGATATACTATCACTGTACAACAGAGCAAAAGAAGTTTGTTCAGAAACCAGCAATTTGAAAAAAGAAAAGATCTATATAGGACAAACTGTTATGAAAAATGGTTATTCATCAGCTGTTATTAAGAAAACACTAAATACGCAACAAAAAGAACCATCAAGAGAAAAGACAATTATTGGTACTGTAGCATACCCATACATTCCAAAAATAGCAGACAAATTAAGGAAAATCTGCAATCAGTATACATTGGAACAGCTTTCCAGAGCCATACAACACTGAGGAATTCTAACATCTATAAAGCCTAAACTTGAAATGCTGAAAAGAAAAAACTACATCTATGAAATACCATGTGGAAGAATATATATTGAGAGACTAGTCATCCCAATGAAAACCACTTGCAAGAACATAAACTGATGATTAGAAGATAAAAAACAGATGTATATAATGTAGCAGAACATGTATGTGCCAATGAACATATGTTCAATTGGGAAAATACCAATATTGGATAAAGAAGAAAAGATACAAAAAAGAAAATTAAAAAGAAGCTGCTCACATGGCAATGGCAAAAAATCCCATAAGCCAACCTAGTATGACTATACATAGTGTATGGAAACCACCAATCAACTTTGTTCTTAGAAAAATTGGAGAAATCAGGAGGAATTTCAATAAAATTTCTACTGTCTGTTGCCATTGACAGGATGGTTCAGTTGGTTAGAGCGTTACTTTAAAATTCAATAATCAAGAATCTAATAGTCCAGGTTCGAATCCCATGCTAGTACTGTCACTGATCAGGCTAGCAATACCTGAAGAAGAGGGGAGAATAATACCTCTTGAAACATTGTGCATATGCTAACCTGTTTGATATGCTTTTACTAACAGTTGAATGTATTTGGAATATTTAAATAAAGTTAAATTTTTCTAAAGATGTTCAATACACATATTAAATGATGGAAATAGTCCAATATAAAAATACAACTAGAACACCATCAACATACACATATTAGATGATGGAAATAGTACAATATAAAAATACAAGTAGAACACCATCATCACAAATCTTCAAGAAAATATGTATTTATGCTTATGCGATCAGTGTAAATTATTTATATTTTTATAAATGCATTTGATATTGAATATTAAAGATTTAGTTTTAAAAAAATCTATATGTAATATTTTCTTCTTTCTTAATTACATTAAGATAGAATTTTTTTAAAAAAGTTTTTGTTCTAACATCATAGCTTATTTACAATTTTGAGTTGTTGTATTTTTAATGACACATTGCTTCACAGTGTAAAGATGACAAGAGATTGTGTTTGCAAATTCCAGTGAAACCATGTACTTTTTAAAAAAACTTCATACTATAGCAGTGACCACATTTGGCTGCATGATATAAATTTCAAATCAGGATTAAAACTTGGATATTTTTTTTATGGAGCTGAGATTTTCTAAATGACTTCAAGATATTTTTAGCTAACTCAGTTAAACCTAGTTTTTATACATATGTATTCATATTGAGTTATTTAAAGTGATTAAAAATGAGAGTATGAGCTAATATTCATTTAAGCAAACTGAAAACATATGTATATATTTCTTTACTAAGCTGAATTCTCAGTTCACCAGTCTCATATCTATACTAATTCATGGATTATGTATTGATCAACAAATAAATAATCTATTTTTAATTTTAGGATAAAAGTTCTGTGTTAATCTATGTTGATAAGGTATTGCTGATTGAATACCATAAGCAAAAATAATAGCAGTCTAATATCACCCATTAATTTTCATGACACTGAATCATTGTTCATCTTTAAAATAGTAGTTAACCAAAATTGTTCATAGTATAAAGACTACATAAATATAATTTGAAATCTTATAGTGAACTATTTCCATCAACTAGAATGTCTTTAGTAAAATTCAAAATTTATTTAAACTTTTCAAATATATTCAAGCTATTAGTAATAGCACACACAGGTTATGCAAACACTTATTAGCTTAAGTAAAGTTGCTGTTTTTTTTAAGTTTTGGTCAGATGTTTGGTTTATGAAAAATGTCAGATTGCCATATAATATTCTTATATTATTTGAAAATATACTACTATATTAATTATAATATTATACATATAAATACTCAGAAATTTATATAGAAAATATAGATATATTGTTTTAAAGTTAGGTTTATTCATACTGAGCATGATAATTATAAAATTAATTAAATAAAAAATAAGATTATTTAGGAATTATTTTAATTTTTTTTTATTATTTTTCAAATCACAACTAGACATGATTTTTTTTAGGTATCTAGCTTATGAACAATATAAGCTATTATTAGTTAGATAGCAAAGGCTCCCCAAGTGATCTAAATTAGTTAGATGATTCTCTAGGTGTTGCTTGTAATAACTATAATATAATTTTAACATAATGCAGCTATTATTATTTATGAAATGGAAGTCTTACAGTTACCTTTACTATAATATGTTGAAAAAAATTAAATACGCTTAAAGATTATTGAATATTTTGTAAACAAAATTGTAAAAAATTAAAATTCTTATATTAAACTAGAGAAAATGAATTTTAGAAATTAAAAAAAAGGGTTAAAAATATTAAAATTTATACCATATGTATGTATTACTCATAAACAAACTCAGGTGACTTAACAACATAGTAGTATGACTAAGCAATAATACTTGATCATTACTGGAAATCATGGCAAAACCCTTCATATAGTAGTGCCACTCAATGCATGCCAGAGTAATCAATGGATGCAAGAAGGTTTGTGCATAAAATCCCTGTCTAGTGCCTACTCATTCAATATCCCCAGACTAATTTCTATCTTGTGTCTTTTATCAGTGAGGAGCCTTGGATCTGAAAGCACTGCACCTAGATCTTAGGATCTAATGCAAACCTTCAGCAGCCACTGTTTATCTCTACTTAACAACAAAACTACGAGTCTAAAATTAAAAACATAATATTTTCAATCTAAGCTCATGAGCTTATATAGTCATATATGTCTGAATTTAGTTCAGAAACCATACATTTTGATGTCAATGGTTTTATAATAACCATAATCACCACTATCCTATTATGCAGGATTGGTAATAAACCATTAAACATCATATGATCACCATTTCTTATGCTTGCTCAAGCTGTTAAAAACCAACAAACTCTCCATACAGAAGTGCCACTCTGTGCAAGCCTGAGTAATCAGTGGATGCAAAAAGGTTTGTGCATAATCCCTATCCAGTACTTACTCATCCAATATTCCCAGACTAGTTTCTATCTTATAGCTTTCACCAGTGAAAAGCTTTGGATCTGAGATCATCTTAGGATTTAATGCAACCCTCCAGCAGCCAACTAGAAACTAGAAACTACTCTGGGAATATTGGATGAATAGGCTTTAGATATGGATTTTATGCAAAACCTTCTTGCATCCATTGATTACTCTGTTTTGCATTGATTGGAACTACTGTATGGAGAGTTTTTCCTGTTTTTAACAGGTTGAGCAAGTATAAGAAATGATGATCATATGATATTTAATGTTTAATAATAATCCTGCCTAATAGTATAGGTGCTGAACTGTGTTCAGAGCTATATGACTATATAAGCTAATGAGCCTGGATTGAAAATATTTTTATGTTTTCAATTTTAAACTCATTTAGTTTTGTAGTTAAGTAGAGATAAAAGATGGCTGCTGGAACATTGCATTTCATCCTAAGATCTAGGTGCAGTGATCTCAAATCAAAGGCTTCTCACTGATGAAAGCCATAAGCTAGAAACTAGTCTGGGGATATTAAATTAGTAGGCACTAGATAGGGATTTTATGCACAAACCATCTTGCATCCATTGATTACTCTAGGTTGCACTGAGTGTCACTACTAGATGGAGAGTTTTTCCTGTTTTTAACAGCTTGAGCAAGCATAAGAAATGGTGATCATGTGATGTTTAGTGGTTTAATACTGGAAATTATTCCAGTATCTCAATTACAAAATTACATTATAAACTTTAATAAATTCTTTATATTTTTAAGCAACATTTAAATTTTAAAACAAAACTTTTTTATTTTTATTTAATTAACTTTAATAAACTTCAAGTATAATTTTAAGTATGCTACCAATATCAATCTGGTAATAAAATGTTTTAATATTTTTATATGTAGCACAATAGTGGATCAAGCACTTGGAAAGCTCTATGTACAACGTTATTTTGAGGCCCCTTGTTTTTAATGTTAAGTGATGTTATCAAATTAATTTACTATTTAATAAAAATATTGATCAATCAATCATTTTCTTAAAAACAAATCCCTATTTTTAGCCGTTTGCAATTGCAGATATGATAATCATATGATAATCATAACTCATCGTTTTTTATTATAGTATTTAAAATCTCAATTCAAAATTTAGCCAACTAATTTTTTTGTTGCAGCTATATTTTTCTTTTAACCATTTATATGTTTTAGCTTGCTCTAATACTTTCTCCTCATGTCTAAATCAAATAAAAAGTGCTGAGAAAAATTAAAAATATTTAGAAAATAAAATTGAGTTTTGCCTTAAACTGATTTAAAAAATCAATGATATGTCTTGCATTGGTGGTCGAGAGGTCAGCGTGACTGCCTTGCACTTTCAGGCAGTTGCCCGGGTTGTGAGTTCACGTCCTGGCCGATGCTATGACACTTAAAAAAAAAAAGTCAATGATATGATTCTTACAATCGACTAAAATGCATTGGATCTTCACCATTGATTTTTACAAACAGAAATCACAATAAATAGTGCTTACCATATATAATAAAAATAATAATATAGTACATGAATATTTATTTAATGATATAATGTTTTCTTTATAAAAAAAAATTGATACTAAAAACATCAAGCACAAACAAACATAAGCAGTTAAAAAATTTTTTTTATTCATTCACACAATTTGCAAAAGAAAATCAATAGTGCTATTTGGCTGGATAATTTGTATAAAAATATCAAAAAATTTTAAATATTACTTACAATCTAAAATATTTACTCTTATTGGTCAATTATCAGTAGAATGAAGCACAATAAATGCTAACAAGAAAAAGGGTATAAAAGAAAAGCTTGAACCAATCATCATCACAGAAAATAGAATCAGAAAAAAAATTACATGATCTTAAATATATCAGTTAATCCTAAAGATGAGTACAAAAATTGATAGCAAGAGAATATGATAATATAAAGCACAAATCTTGGGGAAAATGAAGAATGTTTTAGATTAAAAAAAAGAAACTTGAGAGAAAAAAATAAATGAAAGCAAAGAAAAACAAAGATAAAAAAAGCAATAATAAGAGGGTAGAAAAAATATTTCAAATAAATGAGATGTTGAAAAAAAAATTAGGAAGAACCTTTAAGAGAAGAAATAAATAATTATGAAAACAAAATAAGAAAATAAATAAAAGAATTAAATGGAATGAGAAAGTAAACTTAGAAAAATACAAATGAGAGATCTTGCTAGAGAATAAAGAATAATATTAAAGATAAAAAAGGAATGAATCAAAGAGAGATGCAAGAACAAATGGAAATGACAGCTAATGTGTAAGGAAAGAAAATGTCAATTGTAAAACATTTTGAAGAGAATTTTAGGCAATGTATAGAAGAAATACGAAGACATTTTTACATATAGAACAAAGAAATACTATTAAGAAGTCCATAATTTCTATACTAACCAAGATTTTATGAAAGAAGCATATGATGAAATAAATGATGTGAAGGAGTCTATAGAAACTGTTAATCAAGTTCTTGCAAAAAAAAAGAGTATAAACATGGAATAGACATGAAAGACTCTAGAGAAACTTTTATATGAAATTTGGTAAAAAAAAGTTCAGTAAAAAATATAAATAATTTAAAGAAAAAATGTAAATTTGAAATTCAACAGAAAAAATAAAATAATGAAATCAAGAAAATAGTTATTTTAAGTAATGTGAGAATGCAGAAAGAACTCTTCTAAAACATTTAAATTTAGAATATTTTTTTCTTAATAGATTAGATGAGAAATAATCTTAGCTGAAGACTAGTTTAATGATAGATGGAATTCACTGTTTCAAGAACCAATCAAGTTTGAGGAATACAATTTTGATGCAGTTATTTTTGGACATTTAATTGCCAGATGGAATCCAATACCAGATATCATAAGAAAATACAAAATAGTAGTATATGAAAGTTAAAATTTGTTTTATTTGAATATAAATTGTCAAGGCCTTAACTGAAGATCAAAACATTAAAGAACACATGATCACCCATTTCCTATGATTACACAAGCTGTTAAAATGATAAACTCTCCACACAGTAGTGTTACCTAATACAAGCCATAGTAATCTATGGAGGCAAGAAGGTTTGTGTATAAAATCACTTTCTCGTGCCTATTCATCCAATATCCCCAGACTAGTATTTAGCCTGTCACTTTTATAAGTGAGGAATCTTGGATCTAAGAACACTGCACCTAAATCTTAGAATCTAATGCAACTCTCCAAAAGCCACCTTTTTATCTTTTTAGTTAATTATAAAGCTATTCATCCAAAATGAAAACAGATGTTTTCAATATAAGCTCATTTGTTTGTAAATTTAAATATATGGTGTCTGTGGTTATTTAAAAAACAAAGATCTCAAAATGTATAAATACTGAACTGGGTTCAGATCAATATGACTACAAGTAAATGAACTTGGATTGAAAACATTATGGCTTAAATTTTGAACTCATAGTTTTATAGTTGAGTAAAAAGATAAACATCACTGCTCAAGGGTCACATTAGTTCCTAACATGTAGGTTCAGTGCTCTCAGATTCAAGGGTTCTCACTGATGAAAGCTGTAAGCTAAAAACTAATCTGGAAATATTGAGTGAGTAGAGACTTGAAAGGGATTTTGGCTTGCAATGGATAGCACTAGTGTAAGGAGAGTTTATTACTGTTTTAAGATAAAATCATCAAGATAGTTAGACATAACCTATCTAAAAGAGTGGGACAAATGATCAAGCTATAAAAACAAATACCAGAGAGCAGATTGAAGTACTGCTCAATATGAAGTTATGGAAGAATAAACATAAATGAAGTGATTATGCAGAAAGTGGGTTATTGATTTTTGTGCTGGGTTTGGAAAAAGATAAGATTTAGATGAGAAGGCCATGGAGTTGAAAAAGATTATGTTGTGAAAATGGGATGGAACAGATTATGGAAAAACTTAGGGTGGGGAATGAAAAGGGAAGGTAAAGTGACTAATAGGTTTGCTGAGAGATTCCTGAGTCTGTATAGGGAGAAGTTACAATGCATCACATCACATGAACAATAAAAGTAATCAATTACAAAATAATCCAGGAAAAAAGTAAGAATGTAAAACCTTTTTAACAGCACAAACAGAGCATAAGGTCATAATCCAAGATTTTACACCAGAAAAGAATATCAGAAATAAGAAAAACACTGCAAATTTATAAAGAACAATGATAACAAAAAGAAGTGACCCAGGCAAAAATATTTGAAAAAAATAATACTATTGTCAGGCCTAATTTATTGTACAAAGATTCTAATAATAGCAAAAGCAAAGTAATGAAATTAGTTGTTTATCTGAGCATTATTAAAAAGCTTTTGGGATTTTAGGTGCTGATATTGTTATGGAAATATTAGACATGAGTATGAGTTAACACTAAAAGCAAACAATTTAACTTGAAGTTGGAAAGAAGTCTCTACATTTGCATTGCACCCTATAATTAAAATTACATGGGCAATAGTAGATTCTAAATCTGTGATTTTTAAAAAGTTAGTCAATCACATTCTTGATATAAAAACAAATATATATCCATTGCCAATAAAAGAAATCAAGTTACTTTAGAGCAACAGTAAAAAAACAAATTGGAAAACAAAACAAAGATAGTTTAGCCTGCATCTGAATCAAAACAATGTATATCACATATTCCTCATCATATCAGGGTTTATCCATGTAGTCATCCTAAATATGATTTCAAGTATAATATTAACTGCATATTAGACTGAGAGGAACATCTGAGATGTGATGGCAAAATTTTTATCCAAAAATTACTTTATTCAATATTGATCATTTGAATACAAGAATCTTCCATTGTTCTGGAAATTCAAGGCCAAATTAAGGTATCCAAATGCAAAGGTGATAACAAGTTTGAGTCTATGTTGAAAAAATAAAGTATTTTCTTCAATGTTTAGAGTTATAAAGAAATATGTACTATTCTTTGTTATCCTTTTTATTGTTGTTTGTAACAACTTGCCTATATCATTTTTAAGGTTAGTGAAAGAAAAAGTTTTTGATATTTATTTTTATTATTACTAAATGATGTAACTGATCACACTTTCGATGTAAAACATCATATTCATAGCACTTGTGGGTACAGAAAAATTTATGAAAGGCATGCCAATTATTTAAATTAGATATTTAAATATTAATTTACTAGACTGTTGGATACTATTTTCTTTTTTAATGACATTGTTGTTATTAGTGATAAATCAAGCCTATTTTCGTTTTCTATTAACTCACTCTGTGCAAGCAATATTGATCTTTGGGTCATAAGTGTAGTTGCATTTCTGTTCATGCTACCAAAACATCTATTTGTATTTTAGGTTATTTTTTGCATGCTTGTATAAATATTTATGTTGCTTGTGGCAATATTTGCTCTCAATTCCTCTAATATAATGCAGGTGAGGAGGCATTGCTGCATTTAATTTTGTATATGATCTGCAGTGTTTCACATGGCTGTAGTTTGTCTTTGGGATTGTTTAGTAATCTATAGGTTTGGGGAGAGGGCTTCAGAATCTTATGTTGAATGTTGAAGAACAGATCTTTTTTTTATTTTCTGTGTTAGTTTTGGGATATATTGCGTACTCACCCATGGTCTGCTTTCCTTTGGGATTGGACTGGTTGGTTTTTTTTTAAATGGCCCTAGCATAAATAATTGAACAAGAAAACATCTCACAAGACCTATAATTTTTTAGATCTAATAATCCAAATAAATAACAATCATGTAAAATACCATGGCTAATAAATTGGCTGGAATTAAAGGGTTTTTAAAAAGAAACCTTAATCTTTGCAAACATGAAGTAGATAGAGGAACAAATACAGATACATATGAAAACAATATATGCAGCATAGGCTATAACAAAATCACCATAATAAAGACAAAAAAAATCATTAAAAAATAAAACAACCAGTCCAACCCTAGGAGGAAAACAAACCATGGGGGGGGGGATGCCATACATCGCAAAACTAACACACAAAATAAAAAAAGATCTGTTGTTCAACATTCAACATAAGTTTCTGAATTTCCCCTAATCTTAATGGATTATAAAACAATACCAAAGATAACTACAACTATACAAAACACTGTTGATTATTTACAAAATTAAATGCAGCAATACCTCCTGTTCTGCAGTATATTAATGGAATCAATAGTAAATATTGCCACAAGAGTGCAAAAAATAACTTGAAATACAAAGCAGTTTTTTGGGAGTACAAACAAAAGTCCAACCACACCTTCAATTTAAAGAACATCAATATTATTTGCATACAGCAAGACAATGGAAAAATAAAAATAAAAGAGATGTGGTTTATTGCACACCACAAACACATTATTAACAAAAAATAGTTATCCAGTTATCAAGTAAATGTAATATTTAATTGTCTAATTTAAATAATGCATATTCCTTTCATATATATTGCAGCATATCTAACATATTTATGAGTGTTATGAATCTGATATTCTGCTTTGAAAGCTAGCTCAGTTACACTTAATAATAATAAAAATAAATATGAAAAATCTTTTCTTTTACTGGAATGTTTCAGCCAAATTATTACAAAGAAATATATACATTGAGGCTACTAATGATCAACCTCAAGTTGCATCGCATGCCTCAAAAATTTATATCTGAGGTTGAGGAACAGTTTAACTAGATGATGGATCCCTGATAAGTGCTCATTGCATTACAACAATCTTATTGTTGTTGTCAAAAAAAGATGGATTAATAAGGCTATATCTAAATTTTAGACTACTTAAGAAATTATTATTCTAGACTGGAATATTTCTTTTCCTTTCAAGAACAAAAATGCAGTTATAACATTCTCTCTGAATGTAAGTTATTAGTAGATTTTATTAAACTTAGATTATCAACAGTATACAGCATTTTGATATGGAAGGTATTTCTATCATTTCAAAATAAATGCCATTTGTTTTAATGAATAATAGATCAAAGCCTGTTGAAATATATGGATCAAATTATTTTACAGGATAGAAAAAGTCTAATTAATATGCATTTAGATGATGTCATGATTGTCTCAGAGAATTTGTTTATTGAGAAATGCAAGTAGAACAACATCAAAATAAATTTCAAAGTGTTTTATCTGCAGATAAAAAAATATTCTCTAACAATATTGTAAAAAAGAGAATAAAATATGCTAATATCCCAATGAGGTACTGACCATCATTTAATTTCCTAGTCCTCAAGCAAAAAAAAAAAAAAGACCATTTATGTGATTTTGAAAAAAAAATAATTTTTTTTTAGGATTTTTATTTCTGATATCATTGAAGTCCATATTACAACTACTAAAATAGAATATATAATAAAGGTTGACATTCAGAAATAATCAAAATTTGAATTCATTTTAAAAACAATTTTATAAAAATGTCATATTGTCTTATCCAGATTTTATCAATATATATATATATTTCATGTGTCATAGCATTGGCCGGGAAGCAAACCTGCTAACATGGGACAACTGCTTGTAAAGCAGTTGTGCTGATCTCTTGACCATTGACAGCAGCTATTATAGAGCAGAAGTAATGCCATTTCAAATTCAAGAAAATGGATAAGGAGTCATGCATTTTATTAGCAGTAAAGCAGTCTTGAAGTAAATTATACAATTGCAAAAAAAGCACTTATAAAGACTTTGACATTTCAAAAAATTTGTCTATAGCTGATGATTCGGTAATCATAAAATATTAGAATTTTTGAATTACAGCTACCTGACCAAAACCAACTTATATATGTTTATGAGTACAACTATTTGATGATGTGATATTCCTGAGAATGTTGCAGCCAAAATTTGAAGCCATAATCTATTATAGTCTAAAAAGCAATATTTATGAGTAGAGAATGCCCACACTGCAACCATAACCTGATTGTAGATGAAAGCTAAGAACAAGAATACCAATATATTATTCTATTTCTTGAAAAAATATTTAAACAACCATGAAAAAGAATACACATGATAAAACAGTACTATATTTATCAAAGGAAAATATATTGTACAAATCAAAATCGTGTGTTCATTCAACAAGACCTAGAATCCAAGCGAACATATATCCATCTAGTATGTGCAAGATGCAAAAGTCAGGAACAATACCAAATATCAACCTAATATTTACTAGTGCTCCAGGGTCTATGACTACATGAACAATGCTTTTGATGATATTAGTGAGTTTCATTCTTACTCCACGCCAGCTAGAGTTCAGGGTCACATGTGACTTAATACAACAGATTTACATTTCATTAACTAATACCTATCTAAATTTATACAGAATGGTGTGGAGTATACCTGACATTGATTGATAATTTAAATAGGTTGAAGATTTGATTGAATTGAACTGCAATAATAATAACTTCATTATAACATGACAAAAGGAATGAGTTTAAACCCATAAAATCTTATAATTAATAATAGGGATTTATGTTAGAGATTTGAAATAATGACAAACCTAGATTTCAAAGTACTAATATAATATGTATTTATTATACATATAAATGTCATCATACAATATAGTCAATTCTTATCTACACAACTTTTAAATGTATTGGACTCACAATTACAGTAATTTAAAATTCATTAAATAAATCATATAACACTGTGATTAATAAATATTACAACATTTCAATTTAACAAGCAACTGCGATCCATTTAAGACACAAATTAGATTTTGATACAGCCAAAAATATAATACATTTGTTTACCAAATATTAATGGTTGGTTAAGTGGTCTGCCAAGTATAAATAAGCAATAATCCATCATTTTAGCCATCAATAAACTTATAAATTGAAGAAAATAAATCTATTTTCTTCCTCCATACACATATATAGACAACTGAAGATGAATGAGTTGTGTTAGACCATTATTACATTTAAACAAACGTTTATCTTATGTAAATACAATTTTACATTATATGTGATTAAGTAGTTAACTGGATTAGCTAATGAGAGATGTGCCATCATGGTAGAGGTAGCATTTCAGGTTTATAAATAGAGAATAACTAAATAATGCTAAAAGTGGAACAGTATTATGGCTACAATAAAAGAACACATGAGGTCATTTGCAATCCTCAAAGAGGCTTTGTTAGGAGAAGTCAATGAATGAGAGGATTTGCTGGCCCACCAACCAAAACATATCTCTGCATAACAATAAAAATTGATGTGCTGGGATGATTTATTCATGTGTGCCCATGCACATTTTACTGGCAGTATTTGGACAAGGCAAATCCCCAGTAGGAATACATTTACTTTTACAGGAGACTAAGATTATTGGGTTAGTCATATTTAAATTTCAGCAGGTCCTGGGAGTTAAGTAGCAAAGCATGAACAATAATAATAATAAGTGAATAATTGTAAACATAAAGTACATAATACCATATATATATTCTATTAAAAGGTGAGAATGTTGCCTTGACAGCAGTGAGAAATATTGATTATTATCTTTACTGTGAATGTTTAGGTGGTTACTGGTTGGTATCTAATTACATCATTATCCCATTTAGCTTTAAGCACTATTTCACTTATTATTTCTAAATAATACAAGCGCAATTTAAAAGTATTGCAGTTTGTAATGTTATAATTCACTATTTATTAGTCTGCATTATAGTGACATGGGCAATAAATGAATTTTAAGAAAGTATAATATAAAAAAAACAGTGAGAATTAAAACCAAATATAAAGGAGTAGATTGTTTTCCCACACATTCAAACTTTAAAATCTCTCATGGCTTATACTTTTTAAGCAAAGAAGTTTATCTAACAAAACATTAAAATAATACTTGTATAAAAACACAAATTCACTTCTGATGAGATTTTACAAAACTCTCCATGATAATTAATATGTAGATGCTAAAGATCAGACGCCAATGAGATATACAATCTAAATACTGATAAAATTTAATTTTAAAATTTCTATAATAGGTTTTCCTAAAGAGCTAAGTTTGGTTTAGGAAAATATGATGGATTTTGCTTAAATAAGTTAATAAATTACATTTTCTTTTGAAAAATGATTACGGGCAAATATTAATTAGCAAATAATAGGAAACTTAATTTTTTAATACTATTTCTATCATTTAAATTATTTACAAAATAACAAATGTACAAAACTAAATGAGCTTCATCTATTGTTTGCTTAATGAAAAATCTACATCTCCTGCAATAATCTTGACTGGAGAAAATAATAAAGACTAGAGTTGTAATGTGCTCTTTGAATTTTGTACTTAACTTGGTGGCTTAATGTAAGTCAACATTAAAATAAATAAATTACTGTATCAAAATAATATGGAGTTCTACTAAGATTAAAATGATTAGCTTTTATAAAAATAAAGTTAATGACATATTTAAAGAAAGTTGTATAAACATTACATATAAATATTTTAGAAGAAATAAATGGGTATAAACTAATCATAGATTAATATTAATTTAAAACCAATGTTGTTAAAAGAGCAGATGCTTTGTGGTAAATGGGATTACCTCAAAACATAGCTGGAGAAAAGCTTATGAAGGCAGGCTTCTTGATTTATTCAGCATCATGGGCTAGATGTTGACAGCATTGGAGTGGCATTTAGCAGGTGGTGACAGAGTACAGGAGGTGAATAGTCATATTTTACCCCAACATTATTTAGATGAAACTTAAACTGGCTTGAAGTATATTCACTCTGTGAACAAGGCTCTGACTATATTCTGATGACTTTCTCTGTCGTCAGTGTCTGCCTGGGTGGGAAATCTACACTCCTGCATTAAAACATGCCCCAAGGGTATATTTGCTAATTAAAAAAACAACACAAATCTGATTTTCATCTTCATTAAATTTCACAAGCCATCTTATTATTGAGATTTGCAATGAAAATTAAACAAATATAATATAAAAAAAAGAACTTTATTCGCAAAAATTTGAGGAATTTGTTATATTCTATAAATAAGAAATTTTATAATACAATGGTACTTAACATTTACATTTAATGAAATAATACATTTATAAAACATGACAAAAATACAAAGTCTACCTTATAAATACTGAATTGACTGTTTTTACATACTATTTGGGTACATTTATTAAAACAAAATGTAAAAATATTATAACCTAATTAGGAAACAGACATAACTGAAAATTTTAAAACATTTATCACACTTTATAGACATCTGAGATTATGTTTACACTTATTGCCCATTTATTTTATACATAATTAGTAATAATAACACAAAATAGTCAAATGTTATAGTTTACACATAATGATTATAAATATTAATAATAAATTATACATATACTACCACATCAAGCAAGACAGGTGTCAGTTAATAAGACTGGGTTCAAACCCATACCAGTGCTGATGACATTGGCACTAGGTGAAGTAGAAATGTGCTATAATATTTCCAGCTTCAATATAGACCTATCAAGTGAAAAAACATGAAGATATCCAGTGATCCCATTACCTCATAATTCAAGCAAAAGGAACTAAAATATCCTATTTATTGCCTTTATGAACAACATAACCAAAAAAGTAGGATCTTAATATGTACTATGTGTGAGGGGTCATGTTGATTTAAAGTCAATATGGGTATGACAATAATAATGGCATCATCAAGAGCTTTGAGCATTTCATTCTACGATTTTCAATGATGTGGATGACTAAAGATTTGGAGAATGGAGAAGATTGAAGCTTGTCCATTAAAGTTTGAAGATTTTTTTTATCTTAATATAAACTAAGCCATGATTGTATATATGTGTGGGTGATGGGGATCTGAACCAACTGATTTTTGGCACAAAATATGTATATTGGAGAACATTTTTCCTTTTCACATGTATGTGGTCATGTAAATCAGTTGTATAAGATATATGAATAGCTGTAGCCAGTTTGAAAGTCTGAGTTCAAGTTTATTATAATTACATTAAGTTTAGTATAGACAATACAAATGTGTTTTAAATATTATATATATATATATATATATATATATATTTAAAACACATTTGTATATATATATATATATATATATATATATATATAAATAAGAATTATTTTTAACAGATATATAATTAATTGCTGGTTTGTTGAACAGCATTTTTTAGAGCAAATAAAATCACTCTTTCAATGATGTCAGTGATAAGTTTTTGGTTACTCTTCCATATATTTTGCTTTTTAAACTCTTCATGTTACTCCTGACAACATCCCTATACACTTTGTTGAATAGTCTGACCTCTACATATTGCTCTTCTGTTAACTGTTGAAGTTTCAGAAGCTTGGTAAACCACCTTTTAAAATCTTTCTTTTCAAATTCACTATTTTCTTTTAATATTAAATTATTTCTATCAAAAACATCCAATTTAATTTCTATATTAATTTTATCCATTATGTTTTTGTTTGTGTAAATAATCTGATCAACCTTTTTTAATTTATAATATTCAATCTTTATTTTTTGTTCTGAAAAAAAATCATAGAACATTACTTTAAACTTTTAATATTCATCTTTATTCCTACTGTCTTACTTTCATCTCATAATTCATAACATTTTCTAAAAGTTTAAATTATTATTTGCAAAAGCAACACATCATCTCTAAAACCTACATCTCATTTCTTTTGCTTTTTTAACTTCCCATTTTAATTCACATAATACTGTAAAAAGTTTTGGAGATACAGATTCACCCTGTCATACACATTTAACAATCTTAATCTTCTTAGTGTGATTATGTACTTTAATCAGTGATCTTTAATATATATATATATATATATATATATATATTAAAGACCACTGATTAAAGTTATATATAGATATATATATATATATATATATATATATTCTCAAAGATATAACAATATCCTGGGTCTATATTTTGATGATTCAATACTTTAATCATCATAGAAATTTTTTTACAGAATCAACTGTTTTTTTAATGTAATTTAAAAAACTAAAGCATAATGGCAACTCATATTCATTGGATTTTTTTATAACTTTCCTCACTACTTGAGTGTGATCCAGTGTTCTAAAACCACTTTTAAATCAAACTTATTCTTGTGGTTGATTAGATGCCAACATTTTCTGGATATGAGTAATAATTATCTTAATAAAAGATTTTGTATAGAACTGATAAAAAACTGATAGGGGTCTACAATTTCTAATATCAATATCCTATTTATCACCTTTCTAAAATAACAATATTATGATTCTTCCACTTTGCCAACAATTTTTCTACTTTTCATCTGCTTTTTAAAGATCTCAATTATAATTCCATCAACTCCTGGAGATTTTCTTTTTTTATAGATTTAATTGCATGCATTTCATGCAAAATGCTGCACAATTCAGATGAAATAATTTTAGAAAATACTTTATTTTCTGACTCTTTATTACCATGTAATTGTTTCTACAGAACTCTTCAATTCATTTCATAATGTCAACTCTTTTTTTTTGTAATAGTTTCATCTTTTCTTCTTATTGCACAGATAACTTTTCTTCCAATACTAAAATGTCGTTTTACAATTTTTATTCACTTTTAACTTTCTTTGTCAAATCACAATTAATTCTTTTATATCACTATTAATTTTTTTCATATCATTTTACAAAACTATAGCTATTCAATTATTTTTAATGGTCATTAATTTAAATTTTCATATTCCTTAGTTTCTTGTATATTCTATTGTTCCAGTCAAAATTTATTGATAAATTGCTGCTTTTTTTTGTACCGGCTATCTTTACTGCATTCTTAATAAAGAATCAGTTATTTTTAATTGATTTTAATAAAATATGAAGCATCTTCAAAGTCTATTAATATTTTAAAACAATTCTACTTTAAATTCATTAGAATGTGACTTTCTTAATAATTTTTATCTCTAGTTTTGCATTATCAAGCATCTTGCCTCCCTAATCGATGATACTTCCTGTGTTGAATCTATTAAGAACATTATATTTTTCAAATACATTTTTTCTTTTTAGTCAAAAATATAATTCTGCTTTATTTTTATTTAGATCTATGTTTATTCCATTTAGCATTTTTTTTTCAAAAAAAAAAAGGTTCATAATATACATTTTCTTTCTTTCTGTATATTCCATAAGTTTGTGGCCTCTCTAATTTCTATTGGCATGACCACTTTATACCCAGAATTTTCATCTTTCAATCAAGTACTAATTGTAGCATTAAAGTTATCCCTGACCATTTTAAAATGTTTGATATGGTCAAAATCATTTTGTGCATCCACATACAAATCCTATACTTTTTTATTACAATGATAATTTGTTGGCAGATAAACCTGAATCAGTTTCTATTTGATGTCTTCCATTAAATTCAATAAATAATCTTGCTACTCTGTTTAATATATAATCAATTTTCACAATGTTGTATTTCCACTTTTCATTTATTATGAATTCCACTCTTTCTGTACTTTCAATATATATACTCTTACTAATCTCTTCATTCTTTTCTTCTAAGTTTCCAAAATCTGATAATGTTGCTTTGAATATTTGACCATTATTCTTCCAATTCATACAATATTCTTGTATTTTCAGTCATATATAACAAATAAAAGGTTAACATAAAATGACAGACTAATTTGGAATCTAGACAATTCTTAATATGCTCCACTCTTGCCTAGTGACTTTACAGTCTACTGGAATTAAGTGCCATAATTTAGTTTCACTTGTCATGATTATAAAAATATAATTTTAAAAATTATTTATACACATTCATTTTACTTTCAAGAAAACTCAACCAATATTTAAGTTAAAACTATCAACAACTGAAAAAAAAGAGCACAATGTTTATTATCTCACAAGTAAAAATCAATTAACTTATCACACTGGCTGATATTCATAGGTGAAAAGCCTTTACTACATAAACAATCACATAGCAATACCAGCATTGATATCTAAACATGTGATTAGTCATTAGAAAGGGCACTCTTTCACTTAACAGCAAACTTTTTTGCTGACACCTCCCATATCCCTCTCACCATCTCTCAATTATTACAATATAAATATGAATACACTGATAATTGTATAAAGCTGACCAATCTATGAGGGGGAGACCCAAAAATAATCAAAATCATTCTCTGGTTTGCACACTTGTAGTATAAGCTTCAAATGCTGCATGCTTCTTGTGAGTATCTTTCTACAGTAATCTGCCAAATTACATTACCTTGTAAAATAATGGTGCCACGCAGCACATTTTTTTGTAAAGTGCATTTTGCATATTTATCAATTTTTTTCAATGATTGAAAAGTTTGAACAATGTTAAATTCTATTATCATTTGGCAGTAAAAACAATTGCAATGCTTAAACAGATTACAAGTAAGCTAACCTCATAAAACATAAGTTTATTAGTGGTTTAATTGAAATGTTGAATATATCACATCCCTAAAAAGTATCACAAATGAACTCCAAAGTCAAAACAAACTGATTTTTTTTTAATGAAACTGACATTTTCTCTCAGATATAGTTTGTAATGATCGGGTATTTTATCTGCAAATTCAGAAACATTTACATGATATGGTAAAACAAATATACCATTTATGACTAAGAAAGAATGCAAGCTCCACCCAACAAAGTGTCTCTCTCAAAACCTTGAGTTTGAAACACTTTAATTAAATTCAGTATGACTCAGTTTATCTATCATTCATATTTACTTGATCTTGTTTCATGTGATTTTTTTGAATCTCTTGAATAAAAAAAAAATGTCTCAATTTATTTTGTGAACTTAGAAGTAGTGGAAAAAATGATGAAGATATTAAAAAGCATCATTTTGCAAGAATTTTCAGACTACAATGAAAAACACATTTAGACTGATGTATTGCATCAAATGGATAGTAATTTGAAAGAGATTAAATTTATAACACTTACAAATAAATAAACATTTTTTTATTATAAAATTCTGGGAATTTGGGGATCTGGTCCTTATATGATTTATAATAAGATGAAATATGACTTCTTGCTTATTAAAACCCACAATCTTTGAGCCAATAAGATAAAAAAATATTAGCTATCTTGTTCTTTTTTTTACTAGTTAAAACCTACTTTATTTTTATTCCACTTCACAACTTTATTTTTATTCATTTTATCATTGGCCAATACAGTCCCCTCTCCCCAGAACAATCTCATATGCAATCCAATTCATTAGTGTAGGTAAATGATTACATATTTATATGCAAAATTTATTTAAATTTTATCTTTAGTTTAGAATAGATTAGATAAGAATCAAAAAGATGAGTGCAACAAAAATAAGGCCTCACTGAATTCAGTGTTCATAGTCTGAGCAGAATAAAATGTAATGTTACATAAAAATAATTAAATTCTATACTCTCTTTTTCAAACCATTTATGTATGTAGTAGTTCCTCTATACGTCAGATTTCTGTCAGTGATTTTAGATAACTATAATTCAAAAGAATAAAAAAATTAAAAAATATACACAAAATATTTTTTTTAAAATTATCTTTAACATTTTGGTTTATACTTTGTCACTGTATATCCATTTCTATTGTTTTTTTTTTTGTTTACTAAATAGTGAAATGTTTAATTTTTGGGACATCTGACATCTGTGTATCTGAGTTGAAACTTGATTATTAGCTTTTGAGATAGACATTATTACTGCATTAAAACACGCAAGACTGCCATTTAAGCAAAGATATAAATAGAGACATTTTTAAATGAAAAAGATAGCCAGGTCTTGAGAAACTGGCATTTATTCACTAAAGTCACTAAATATAATAATAAAATCTATAACAAAAAATATAACTAATTTAAAATACACAGAGGCTAAATTCTCCATAGCTTAGTGCCACTCAGTGAAATCCAGAGTAATCAATGGATGCAAGAAGATTTGTGCATAAAATCCCTATCTAATTCATACTCATTAAATTTATGGACTAGTTTCTAGCTTGTAGCTTTCATCAGTGAGGAGCCTTGGATCAGAGCACTGCACCTTTAGCTTGTGACTTTCATCAGTGAGGAGTCTTGGATCAGAGCACTGCACCAGGATCAGGTGCAGTGCTCTGATCCGAGGCTCCTCACTGATAAAAACCACAAAACAGAAACTGGACCATGGAAATTAGATGAGTAGGCACTAGATAGAATTTTATGCAAAATCTTCTTGCATCCATGGAGTACTCTGGCCTACATTGAGTGGTGCTACTGTATGGATAGTTTAGCCTCTGTGTAAACAGCTTTTTAAGCATAAAGAATGGTGATCATGTGATGTTTAGTGGTTTAATTTAATATATAAATATTAAAAGATTCTTTCTTCAATGCATTTATTACTGCACTGATTCTGAAATGAAAAGAGCTATTTGATGAAACAAACTTATTAATTAAAAGATATTTATTGAACTTGTTTTTTCTTCAATTCATATTTACTATCTATGAATTCTGCTATTAGACACTGTTTGTATAAAGAATTGTTTCTATCCAATTATAGTGATTCAGACTATATAATATTCAAAGTCAATAGAGAGATTAAACCATTCCTTATGGAGAAATAATTGTCTCACTCATTATTCAAGAACTGGCCACTCTCCAAAGCATATATCCAAATATCAAAGATATGCTATAAAAGACCCTTAATGTAGATAGCAATTATTTAATATATGAAAAGTATAATATATCTCATAAGCTTAGCATAGAAAAATAAAATAAATAAGAAAGGCAAACCAAAAGTCTATATTTGTGAATTTAATTTTTGCCATTATTTTCATTATATAATTACATAGACGATAACATCAGAACTAAAAAAACTCAGTTATAAAACTAAAAAAACTCAGTTATAAACATTTCTAATTTTTTCTTAAAAAGTTCATCTGCCAATTACGAATCATCTTCAGTTAATTTTTGTAGAAGCTGACAATTTTATGTATGCTATTGGTTAGGGTAATTAATGTTACTTTTTATACTAAAAAATATTTGGAATTTTGTCTTCACTTAGCAAAGACTGTCTATCTCTCGAAGGTCTACTTCACAATTTATTACATAGAAAATCTATTTTTAAATCTCACTGTAAGATTGCTGACACATTTATGAATCATTGATTTATGATTTGATGCAACCTGATATATTTTTAAAAATCTCATTTTGAAATTTGATTTGCTATGAGAGCTTTGTTTGGGTTTATATTTTATTGCTTAACCACAAAATAAATAGTCTACCAAAATGTATAAAAATGAACATTAATTTTTATAAGTTATGACTTATGAAACACTTAATAATTTTTTTTCCCATAAAACTTAAAGTTTAGTACTAAACTAATATTTTTTCTTAGAATGTCCAATTTTTTTTTCATAGAAATTAACTTTACTTAATAATCATTTGTATTTTATATGTATCCCCACCAACTATGCAGACATTTGTGGTAATAAAAACACCATTGGAATATGGGAGTTTTAACTGATGGTATTAGTAATTACATTTAGCTAAAATAAAAAGGTTAATTTTAACCAACACAATTTGAAATTTTTACCAATATACATAGTAATGGTTAAAAAAGGGACGGTAAAATTCTGCACATGCACCAATTTGGAAGAGTCTTACACTTACAGTGAGTATGAGTTCATTTAAACTTTTTCACACTATCAAATTATTACAATGAATGAAATAGAGGCAGATATTTGTCTTTAATTGATCTTGTTTTTTATTCACCAGCATAGCATTGTATAATCAGCATATCATTCAAAAACTTATCTTTTTCAGATCATTCTGCTGTGATGGTCTGTCTTAAAAATGACTTCTTATATAGAATTAAGATCACAACAGGTAAAACTATTAGAATACTGCTCCCAGAGTGGGTTAAAAATATTTCTTCTCAGAAATATACATAATCCTTATTCAAAATTCATAATTTAGAAATGGACCCTGTTCAAACATGGATTGCTTTGTAAACATGATATCATTTACCATTTATACAATGATAAGAAATCAGCTACCTCATTAAAAAGTTTTAGCACTTGCAGATGAATTACACATGAGAATGAAACTTAGTGCTACCACAGCAAAGAGGTGAACAAATAAATGCAATAGGCCTAATAAAAGCATATTGGTCAGCTTGTAACTAATTAAAAAATATCTGGCTACAAAGAAAAGGAAAAACAAACCTTAATCAAACTCTATTTGTTGGGAACTGGGAAAAGATCCTCTAAACTGCATTCCAAAAGCAATCAAAATAAAAGAGCAAATCATTGCAGGCAACAACATATTGGAGTCACTTTATTCATATTACATAAATAACTTTTAAAGGAAAAAATTTAACTCTTCCCAAAACTTTCTAGGACTACTAAAAGACAATAAAATATTTATATAGAAAAAATTTAAAGAAAAACTTGCTTCAATGCCAAACTCATGTAATCTAGGGATACATGGAATATCTTGTTTTGTATATAGATGTTGAAATCAATTCACAGCAAATTATCTGAAAAATTTAGGTAAATTCCTAACAAAGAGAATCTATCACATACATGGGCTTTATTCCATCACACTGTTTTCATTTGTTAAGAAGGAAATAACCAAAATCTCAGACCCATATCAATGAGCACACCTGGGATTAAGATCTTGAAATCAGTGATTAAAGATAGAATTTAATGTTATATTTTGCTATTGCTGTCAAAACCCAGGTTGCAAAAAAAGGCTCATCAACTGGGCAGGCAGCATTTTTATATAAGATGGTAATTGATACAGTCAGAACCAATAAAAAATATGAATCAGTTATAATTAAGATGGACATTAAATTAGCTTTTGATATAATATCAATTGATATCTTAATTAATGTACTTGCAGATACATTAATACCTAGGGCAATAATCTACTTGATTATGAATCTTCTTCTACTTGATTATGAATCTTCCTCTAAGTTGAGAAATTCAGATAACTCTTAGTAGGAAATATTCACAATTATTCATTCCATTTAATTCGATTCCACAAGGTTTACTATTGAGTGTTCTTTTATTCACATTCTATATCAATCCTCTCTTTAAAGCAATTGAAATGAATGAAATGATTGGCATATTTATATCTGGATGAAGGAACATGTATTGCATACATGGATGATATAACAATCTTTCTGCTAACTAAAAAACCAAATAAAAATTCTAATCAATTACGTAGACAAATATAAATGGAATTCAATTTAGAAAAATGCAGAAGATTGAAGATACTATCATGAGCAATACTTTAGAGGAAAGCCTAGCCCAATTGTGGGATTTCCTTTTCATTTGAGTAACTCTGAAATGCAATTGCAGATACAGGGAACACTAATGCATAAAGTCGCTAATATAATTAATTTTCTTTCCAAGTCATATTTATCACTCTATGCCAAAGTGGCCTTTTTTAATCTACTAATGGGTCACATTCTATACATCTAAAATTTACTCAATATTTAGGAAATTATTGTGGGGGGAAAATGGCATCAATATCCCTAAGTAAGATTTTGCATTCTCTATCTCAAAATGGATTGGATTTACATTCTATAAAAATTTTCCAAATTTAAAAAAACACTTAATCTTATATCATCATGTGCAAGGATATTTCTATATCTAGAAATAGTTTTTAAAATTATGCCTACAGACGAGTTGCCACCCATATGCTATTACTGGAATAAGTTAATTTCTCCACTTTAATATATTGCCCTTCCAAGAATAAAATTAAATACGGGGAAGTATATTCAATCTGTGCTTCCCCATCAAATGATAATAACAAACCACTTTTAAACATAATCAATAAACAGTTGACTAAAATTCAAATACTGGTCATTAGAACCAAAATACCATGATTTTCTCTTAAAACTAAATCTTAAAGCACTTTCCACCCTTCATTTCTAAAGATACAAAAGGAATTGTGCTAACATGGAAGACATATACAAACTATACCAGAGAGACTCAGAAACACAATCACATTTTCTATTCCAGTGCTCCATGTTAAATAATATAGTGGGATATTCTCAAAATATTTAAAAATAAAAAATTTCAACATATCTATCTATCTCAATACATTTTAAAAAAAGGTATTTATGCACACATTCAAGCTAGCACCTTTATACTATTTTCAATATGATATGGTATATCAGATGATTTAAATAAAAGAAGATATCCTAATACATTTAGGAACAAAATGGATATTATAAACATAAGGGATGAAAAAATCTCATCAACTGACATTTATTCAGACACATGGTCACTAATGTGCCTTAACCTGAATTTATAACATGACTCACTATTATAAAATAATTGGATAATTAAAATCAAAAAAGACATTAATGCAATGATTTACATAGAAAGATGTAAATCCTATGCAGTAGTCAGAAAATGCTAAGCTGCTTTCAAGATTGTATTTTTTTTCTGTTACACAGATTTGTAATTTTTCTCAACTCTAATATAGAATAAAAGTACAAATGTATGTAATGTAAACCACATATCTCCTTTTGTTCAAAACCTCATACTCCTTTCTTACTTTATCTTATGTAAGTGGTACTAAGAACTATTTGTAAACTTATAATTCAATAATGCCTTTTGAAACTAAAAAAAGGAAAGTTTCTTTATGAAGGACAATATATTTCCAGCATTCCTCTATAAAAAAAAGCAGTAAAAAAGAAAATAATATGTGCTGGAAGTGATGAAATATCAGGTAGTAAAGTTTTATTTAAGAATATGTATATAGTCCCTTATAACTAATAATTAAATGGCCATCTGGGCTGTTAAGCGTTAGATATTTATAAAAGCAAATCTTGCATGAAACTTAATAAAAAAATTTTTTCTAATTTTAACTGGATTTGAACTTTAGATTGCAGGCATGACAAATGAATACAATGTAATTGTTACGAGGTCTATTATCCTGATATATATATATTTAATTAAGGAATGTTTGAGATTATCAAGCTTTAGTCTGACATATATATATATATGTAAAAATTTATCTAAGAAATTTGCTATTAATAAATTTATGCCAACTTTTTCTGTTACTATGACATTATTAAATCCCTCCCACCAATTCACCTGAGAACAGTTGGTAAGTAGAAGTTTCCTAATATAGCTTCATTTCCTATTCTGTTATAAATGTCTTGTCAATTAAAGAATGGCAGCAAGTGTTATTAGCTGCAAAATGTGGAGGAGATGAAAACGAAATGGAGGAGTTTAAACTTATATAGCAGCTGAATTTATTTCAATATTTTTAAATAAACGTGAAAACTTTAAAGAATTATTTGGTTTTCGTAATGTCTAACAATACTCTAAGGTTTATATTATGTATGTTAAAAATAAAACTTATTTTTTTAAAAAAAAAAAGTAAACTGTTTATTTATTATGGTATATATTTGTTTTAAAAAACTTTAATCTTATAAAAGTAAACTGAATACATTTTATAAGCATTATTGTTGTTTTTTCACATGAATAAAATCTATCATTATCTCAGTGGTTAAGCAGCTTTCTGGTGAGCATAAAAATCTACTTGATTCAGAGCAAAAAAGAAAAAAGAAAAGACACAATGTTTTAGATTTGCCTTTGTTCTGCTAATTTATTGTAGCAACTGAGGAACGAACTCAAACAATTAAAATGTTTGAATCAATTCTCATTTTTAAAAAAGGGGGTCTATTTAGATATTTGAATTACACAGGACTTTTAGAAAAACTAGTCCAAGGATGCATGTTATTTGTTTGCAAATATTTTATGCATAATCTCCCCTAAAGTATTGTTTATTAAAATATCTAATAAAATATTCATGAGTCAATGAAAAATTTACGAATTTATTGATGAAAATTTCAAAATAATAGACGAAGAAACAATTATATACTTTTTTTATTATCCCATAAAAGAACGTAATATCAACATGTTTAGATCTAGAAACTATACTAAAAGAATAAAGGCTGCTAAAATATTGGGTAATCATTTGCTTAGGTCTAAGATTGATATTGAATTGGATAAATTGAAGTGGAATTTAAGTTCCATAATAGTCAAGTAAATTATACTTCAATAGATTAGCTAGTAATAGTGTTTGAGACTAGAGGCAAAATTTCATACTCAAAATGATGAATAGCAGCAGTAACTGATATTATTGAAGTGAAAGCTATCAACAAATAGTGCTGAACTATTGATAAAGCTAATAGCGATAAAGAAAGTAATAAAAAATATTTTTTAAAGATTATTCTATAGCAATATGATTTTTTATTTATATGTTTAAAGAAATACTCTTTCAGCTCACCACATTATTGCCACCTAGTATAAGCTTTAGTAATTAATAGATGCCAGTTGTTAGTATTTATTACTATTGATTACTAAAGTTTATGCTAGTGACAAAATGACATAACTACAGTATAACTTAAGCAGAACCATGTGATAATTTGTTGGTTTTATACTAATCCTGGCTGTGGATAAAGATGACTAGAGTTATTAAAAAAATTAAGGTCATCATAGTATATTGATACTGAACTAGTTTCATATCAATATAATTTTTCAAGCAAATTAGTTTGTATCAAAAACAATATGCTTTTTTTTATTTAGACTAATAATTTGTTAGTAAAACAAAGTAGTAAAAGATGACTTTTAGGGGTTCATGTGTTCTGCTATCAAATTCAAAAGCTTCTCAATGATGAAGACTATAACCTAGAATTTAGTCTAGGGATTTTGGATAGGATAGCACTGGATAGGGATTTAATAAAGATTACCATCTGGCATCTATTGATTACTAAAGCTTACCCTAGGGTGGAAAAAACATGGTGAGAAAAAAAATATTACAAGATTTACTACTAAAGGAAATCTGACATTTTAATATAATGATAATAAAAAAAAGATATGAAAACATTTAATAAATTAGTACTGAAGCGGTCATATATATATATGTTAATTCTAATATTTTCATGGATAAAAGATGTCATATTATTATTACTATTTGCAGGATATTCCGTGTAGTGAAAAAGCTAAATGCTGATGTTTCAGTACAATATCAAGTACCTTCCTCAGCTCTGAGGAAGGTACTTGATATTGTACTGAAACGTCAGCATTTAGTTTTTTCATTACACGGAATATCCCACAAATAGTAATAATAATATGACACATATATATATATCTGTGTGTGCTTCATGTATATATTTGCTATTAAGTTAAACAAATATTAAGGCATTTTAAAAAATATAATGTATAAAAAATAATATTATAAAAATGTAAATTTTACTATGAAATTTAATTATGAGTTGGTATGTGTGAAAAAAGATGGGGGCTCAAATTAGCAAAGAAAGTTTAACTTTCTAATTAATTAAAATACCAATTAATATTAAAAGAATGTAGGTACTAAATTCTAATTTTAAAATTTATATTTTAGGGTAGCATTGTCATTACAATAAAAGGTGAAATTGTAATTACTGGGGAATTTGATAAAAATCATCAAAGACATTCAAAATTTAATTAAGAAATGCAACTAGTAAAATTTCAAAAATTAAATTGATTAAGATTATAATCAGTAAGATTTTTAGATAATAAACAAATGAATTTTCTTTAAGTTTAAATTAATTAATTAATTTGGAGAACATCTGGATGGTTTTGTTTTTGAGATATATATATATATAGAGAGCAAAAAAAAAAGGGGGATTAGATATATATAGAGAGAGCAAAAGAAAAAAGGGGATTAGTTATTGTAAACTTCTGGTAGAGTTTTGAAAAGTTTTCTTTTAAAGCGGTTAAATTATGTAATGCTATGAATAGTGAATAGCTCACTTCAATTTTTCTGGCCATCACCAAGAAGCTGAGTATGAAGTTCCCTCATACTATAGAATGCTAGGCTGACCAAGTCCTTTGACCATCCAAATTGCTGGCATACTATGCCATCACTATCAAAAGGAAAGCCCCTAGTATATAATGCTACCAGTAAATGATTAAAGCCTCTTTATTATTCTATTTCTTTGCTTTAAATAATTATATATTAATCATTCTGTAAAATATATTTATTACCATATTATTTAGATATTTTATTACATTACTTAAATTATTTTCTTAATGCACGCTTAATTAATTGTATGTAAAGAAGTTCGACTATTACAGTATATACTCAATCTTTCTTAAGAATCCGATAAATTTAATAAAATATTTCAATGATTAAAATATTTGATATTATCTCAAGAAAAGTCCAATAATTAAATAAAAGCAAGATATTTAAATCCCTCCTCACTGATTCTAATTTGTACTTTAATTTTATTTGTGATTTTAAATTTGCCTATATTCTTTTAATCCACAGCACTCCTAGCAGCTCCTGTTCAGAAGTTTAGAGTTTCAAGTGAATTTGCACAAAATCAGTAAATCCTACACATATGGGTCTTAGACCATTCATTCTGCCATTTTATTATGATTAAAAAGTTGTATATATTTTTTTCTATGATGAAATTTGAATTTTTTATGATTTTTTTTTTTTCTAAAATACAATTTTTCAATTTTTTCTCATTTTTTTTTTAGATTTACTAACCGTAAAGCTTTCTTACAGCTGAATTGCATTGTCTTACCACTTGATATGGGTATGAAATTAGTGATATCTGTGTTTGTAAGCCTTCTTTTTCTAGAAGCTCATTTTCATGGCAGTTCAGATTTGGAAGCTGCAATGTCAAAGAAAAAGGATAGGAGTCATTTTTTATCAGCAAGGACAACCCATGGTAATAACCACATCTAATGCCTTCATAACTGTATTCAAATTTGAAATGGATGATAAGATTTATCTAGGAATCAGTGAGTATTCAATTAGTTTTATTACTTTTTTTTTTACTTATCATTTACCACACAACAGCACCCTATTAATCATTTTCAGATATCTCTGACTAAATTGATGATAGATCATGTTAAAGTCCTCAAATAATATTATTGGTGACACTGATGAGACCAAGACTGAGTTAATCTTATTAATTGTGTATTCAACTAATATGGGGCCTCTTTGAAGGTATGCATATATATAAGGATCATGATACATTTGTAATTGTAATTTCAATGATTAATAGATCTTGACTAAGATATAAAGTTCTGCATCTGTCTAATTTAGAGTTCTTTTTAATAATTACTGCTATGTCAGATGAGGCTGTATTGGATGGATGATATATTAGGACCTCAGATTGTTTGAGTTTAGTCAATCCTTGCATTGAACTGCCAGTGAAGTTTTGTTTTACTCAGGCAGACTATGTCAAGAATCACTGTTGTCTATTCATCTCTTGAGAGTGTAAACTCTTTCCATGGGATTTAGCCCCCAACATTTACTGCCCCAATTTTGATAAGCATTTAACTGATATGGCTATATTGGGAGATGAAGTTGTGGTGCTTCTGTAATATATTTAATCTGACCATCTTATAGATTTTCCTAATCCAACAGAATAATATTGTACCCATCCCCAGATATATTATCTGAAGGGATGTTTCTTTCAATTGTCTGCTGCTGTTGATTTGATTCAACATTCACCCTTCCTGGATCTTTGCCCATCTGCTCCGTTACCTTTTCAGAACTAATATCTGTATCTTCTGAATCTTCACAAGTTTGCTTCATAACTGCCTCACTATTTTCTTTTGTTTTCTTTGATCTTCTCTTGGTTTGTTTTAATCTTGGACTTCTGTGCCTCATTGTTTTATTGTGATCACAGTCATCCTCATAACCAGTTTCTGAAGTCAGAGTTGAGTCATCCTCTAGTTGTGAACTTGAAGAGTTGTGTGATTTCTTCTTATTTGCTATTAGGATTGATGTCTTGCTCCCAGTGACCAAATAAGAATCTTCTAAACCAGTTCCACCAGTTATAGGCTGCTTTTCACTCACCTTACATGCATTAAATTCTGCTTCCTCACTTGACATCTGAATAGTAGGTGCTGTCACAATTTCAATCTCCATATCAATTATGCTTACTTCTTCATGATTTTCTAGCGTGTCTTGCACACTTGCCGAGGCTACTTGTTGTTGATCCATGATTTCTTTACTCACATTAGCAGAATCTTGAGTTAATTTGGTATTTTTGGAATTTACCCCACATCTGTGAAATCTGCTATTCCTAATACCACAACTTTAGCAATTTTTAGTTGGGAATGACCTCACAAGATGTGTTCTGTCCCCACAGATGAAGCATTGTGGCTGAACACCATGTATGACAGGAACATGGGGCAATTTATTTCCTCTAATACTGATGGAAGATTGTTGAGCAATACTCCTTCTAATTTTAGAGAGAAAGTTACTGTATTTGATGGGAGTTCCAGCCTGAACCTTCTTTCAGTAAAGTATTTAAATACTGTGATTACACCATAATCTTGTAATAGTTTTTGAAGGTTAGTATCATTAAAATTTCTAGAACAATTTCTGATAATTCCATGCACAAATTTGGGCCTTGACCTGTCTATTTTTATCAGGAATCTATTGTGCAACACATTCTGACCATTTGAATATTTCCTTCTGCAAAATATTCATGAATTCTATGACAAAATACCTCCCATTGGGATGGTGGAAAATTTTCTTAATTGAGTCACATGGATTTTGACTTTTAATTATTAAAAAAAAATCATTAGTGGGAAATGGAAAGAGATTACAATGTTCATTTGTTGTTGTCAATATCAATGTAGAATTGCTGTCATAATTTTAATTGAATAGCAAGGGAGGTATCCTGTCATTGAACTCATTGCTAACTTTCTCATAAAGTTCTAAGTTCACTTTGGTGCTAATACCTGCTACCTTTGTTGCCAAACACTTCCCCATCACCAATTAGTTCCAACCCACTCATGTGATCTTCTGTAATCTGATCAGCATCAACATTTTTTCTTCTATTTTTTCTTTGGCTTTGTGCATTTAAAGCATTTTGATTTTATTATTACTATTAGTTTTTAGCTTTTGAGCATAAGAAACATTGTGTTCTATTGCATTCCTATTTAGTTTCTCTTTGTTTGTAATATTAGTGGTTTGATTAAGACCAGGAAAATGCCTTTCAGTTTGTAAATTATTATTATTAATCATTTAACTTTGATTTTTTGAAACATCATTACAATATGAATTTTTAAAAATTTTTTGATTTTTACTGGTGTATTTTTTGCAATGCCACTTCCTTGAAATAATTTTGGAGATATTCACTTTACATGGGAAGCTTTATTTAAGTCTTTTTCATCTAAATTTTTTCCTGAAAACATGTTATTAGGAGAATTACTATTTAAAACAAGCTTAAACTCATCAAATTCAGGCACTTTTAGTTTAGCGCCCTCTATATCGTCATTTTTTTTTATTTTTTGCATTGTAACCACTAGCGATCTATTTTCACCTGTAATTGGTTCAAATCTTGATGAATTTTCCTGAATTTTTGATAATTCCAAATCACTATTTATTATTATACAAAATTAAAAGCGTGTGAAGCGCTTGAAAGAGAAGCTATAGAGATTCAAAAATTATTAAATGCTAAGCGCTTTCGAGGCCATTTGCCTCATATTCATCGATGAGGCAAATGGCCTCGAAAGCACTTAGCATTTAATAATTTTTGAATCTCTATAGCTTCTCTTTCAAGCGCTTCACATGCTTTTAATTTTGTATATTAAAATATCGAGTGAGAAGTTTAAAATTCTTAATAGTTTACTATTTATTATTGAAAGATCATTTTGTTTTTGCACTGAAATATCTTTTTGATTCCTAGTTTTCATATTCATTTGCAACTCTATCGTAACATTAGGCTGAGATTGATTACTATCTAAAGATTTATCAATGAAACTTTTTTTTTTTTTACTCTGAAAGTTTTTTTGAGTTAATACATTTTTTTTCCTTTGTATTTTTTGTCAAACTAGGTAACTCTGAAGGATTATTAATCTTCTTAATTTCTGTCTTCTTGCCTCTTAAGTTCATATTCTTTTTGTCTCCATTAGCCGTAGAATTTTTACTAGCATCCATATTAGATTCTGCTGTCAGTAATTGCAGTTTTAAATTTTGCTTTGCACACCTTTAATTATTTAAAATAATTGATACAACACTGTGGAATTTTAAAGCCAAGGTACTTACCCCTTTGTTTGATACAAAAAAAAATCCACACTATAAGATATACAAGTAAATTATTTTGAGAAAGATAATCTACACTGCAGTTGTATTGTAAACGCCACCTAGTGTTAAAACTAAACTTTATTTTCTTTTAGAAGGGACACGTATATATGTATGCTGCATATGATTTATAATCAAGCCTGCAGTTTTAAAATAAAATTTAATGTTCGAAGTTGAAAGTTAAAACTTCGTTTTTTTTCTTTCAGCAAATATATATAAGTATACTGTACAATACGATAGTTTATTCTCTAAAACTTTTAATTCAATTTGATATATTATCAAGTGGCAGGCTATTGTATCAATAATTCCTTACATATGTAAGATTTATGGGTCAGATATCTAATTAAGTAGGGAGTAATCTCTTAATATTTTTTTTTAATATATGATAACTGCGTTGGCCCTGATTTAGCCTCATATAATAGATATTCACATATTATGAACTAATGGCATGACTGTTCACATGTTATTTAATTCCTAACTTTAAATAAGTCCAAATATTTATTATTTTATATAAATATAGCATTACTGGATTGACTGATGATGATTTTATTGCATTTCTTCAGCAGGTGTATATTCCTGCTTCAGAAGATTTAATTTGATGGATTCCATTTGTTTAAGTTCCATGCAAATGCAGGAACATTCTTTTACTTTTCAAATTCAGAAGGTCTTGTTCTTTTCTTTTTGCCAGTGCAGTGGATCTTTCCTGCTTGTTAATGAGCATTATAATTTAGGGTTATATGAAGAAGCTCATTCCTTCATTCTATGACCCATTTATTTTATGAAATTTGGATCTAACTTCACAACAGTGAAGATATTTCCATCATACCTTATTATAAGACTTGGATATGACATCACAGAGGTGATCATATTCTAGTCTGCCTCATTATTTGTTTATTACTTTAGCAACTTAGTACTGCCTTCCTTTCCCCTTGTGTATATTTCAGCATTTATTGGTCATGATCAGGAGAGTTATGCATTTATCTATTTAACCATATTTTTCTAGAATTAATTAAACTTACCTTGCTTTATTTATTATTATATATCTGCTTGAGGGACATCTACCCCAGAGATCAAAATAGATTCATCACCTGAGGTCCCTTATTATATGTCTGTTATATATTGAAACTTTTATATATGGAATCATCAACTAATGTAATTTCCACTATTTTATAAGTTTAGCAACCAAATTAAGCAGAAGTCATTTGTTTGTAACTTAAAAGGTTGTATCTTATATATACATTGCATTGAGTATCTTGTTTACCACAGGGAAGTCATATAGTTAATAATCTACTTTTAAGAGTCTCTACTTCTCCCTGATCACTGAGCCTAAAAAAAAAAAGAAGTATGTAGGTTGGAATGCTTTGTGGTGGTTTAAATCACCTTGGTGATTTTGTAGCTGTCAGCTCATCCTGACCATTACAATCAATACATTAATATAAAAGTTTCTTGCATAAAATAAAAAATTTAAAGTATTTAATAATTAAATTCCTAAATGCATTTTTAACATAGAGAAACGTTTCAAAAGGCTAATGTTAGAATAATAAGTTTGATCACAAATGTATAGAAGAGAAGAACAATTTAGATTTGCTTCTGCTTGCTCCAAACTACATTTAATTATATACTATTAAACTTTCAGTCCATAACTGAGTATGCAATATTAATAAATTATTTTTCTTTTATTTTTTTATTATTCTATACATTGCAAACAATCTTTACATTTATGGAGTTAAAAACATGATTCCACATTCTTCATTTTGAACATTATTATAGGATTATTTTTGCATTAATGTTTACTCTTAATTTTTCATAGTAAACATATGAGCAGTAATCATGTATATAATACATAGATAAACTTTTGGACCAATTTTATCTTTACTCTTAGAATGTATTTCATAAGTCTTAAAAGTGTATACATTGAAGTACACATACACAATCCAATTCATTTTCATTTCTCATAATTTTTTCAATAAATAATAAAAAAAGAAAGTAGTTGATAATTTTAAGAAGGAAGTAGTCATGAAAATTTGAAGATTATAAGAAAAAAACACAAAGATTTAAAAAAGGTATTTTGGTTTGGTGTGTAAAATATCATTTTTGAAAGTTACTTAATAACGCTAATGATAATCAGATAATAAAAAGTAATTACTTCCCAGAAAATGAATATATATATATTTAGATTTGCTAATAATATTTATCTTTTTTTTTTAAAAAATAAAATATGCTAAATAAATACATTAAGATGAAATTAAGAGCAATAGTTTTCTTCAATGGAAACTAAATGGGAATTCCAAAGCATTTGATCTAATTTCCCATAGATGTTTTGGATTTTGTTGCTCAATGTTGAAAGTAAAGGTTGTGTTTGATATTTAAATAGTTTCATGTACATTAATAAATGTATTTCTGAATATACTAAACATCATTGCATTGCGCGCACACACACATATATACATATAATATAATTTCTATTACAATTCAACATCATACAATTCTCTGCATAATGCACATTTTCCCAATTTGTTATTGGAATATTTACATATTTCTGTCTTTACAAATTTTCATTAAAATTACTTTCTTCCACTTCTCTCTTTCTCCTTTTTATCATGTAGTGCATTCAATCTCCAAACCTAAATTATAATTAACAGCAATAACAACAACAACAAAAAATTTGCTTACTAACTTGCTTACATATTGACTTTTAATATCAAGTTTTACACAAATAATCCATCCACTCTTTTTTATTTTTGACTAATCTCTGAAATAAATATATAATAATTATCATGTTCAATTTAATACAGTTTAGAACGATCAAGTAAACTGAATGTTCCTGACATGAAGTCTTTCAGTTAAAGACTAGTTTGCATACTCATCACAAAACTCACTTTTATTTTTTGTTCTTTTGGCATGAATGGTTACTAATAAAAAAGATTGGTAAAGAAGGGGTAACAAAAAAGAAAACACTCTCTTTCACGTAGTTTATTATTTTATTGCTTTACCAATGTACAACGTTGATGTTTTTTATAAAGATTTTTAAAGTCAGTAGTAAAGATATCTTGGCAGCTAAAAATCTGCCTATTAATCTTAGAATGAAAGATTGTTATTTCTATAGTTCAAGAAATAAAAATAGGCTTAAAAATCCCATTGTATATATTGTGCAATTTTTTATCATAAATATACTACTTGAAATATCATAGAAGGTTAAAATTTTAAATTGGTATAATGTACTTAATACAAAACTGCTGGTATAAGTTAATATTCAATCTAAATTAATTTCAGATGATTTGAAACCAATGATATAATGTAATTTAGCTACTTTTTATCAAAAATTATCTGTAACAAGTATTACTTGTTATATAAACTAATATGGATCATTATTGCAGGTTAAAAATTACATGCTTCTTTTGACTTGGGATATATAGTGTGAAACTTTACAAGTAGTAAGCTGATTTAAGAATCTTCCAAAATTAAACTTCATTTTCAACACTTTAATGATTATTGGTTTAATTAAATAGTAACTTTGAGAATGGCTGATTGCCCTTTGCTTTAAAATATTTATTGATAGGATTGCTATTTATACATAGTGCAGGAGCACAAGGGTAGTTTTTTTCATCTAATTTATACACACACATATGTATATTGTATATTTATACAAAATTTATCATTTATTTTTATTTTTTCTATCCTATTTATTAATAAAGTTTTTGTTCTATTATTTTATTTCTAATTTCTTTATCATTTTTTAATAATTGTATCCAAAAAAACATTCATCGTTTTTTTTTACCATAATATTTCCTTTTATTATATATATATCCAACAATTTTATCATTTTATCTCTTTCTTTTATTAAGACTTCAACACTTTAAGATTAAGTATTCACAAATTTTTATCTTGAGACTATATAAATTATAAGAAAAATGTATATTTTTCTTCAATTCTTAGTAGGTCAACAATTTATTTTTTCCTTCAAATCTTAGTATGCCATTTGTCTTTTTTTTTTTTACTTCAGTTTGCCATCTGATGCAATCTTGAGTAAGCAGTAAATTCTGCATGGTAATGCTTAATAAATCTCTGTCACTGCTGTTCTATCCATATTTCCAAATTAATTTCTAGCTTATGCCTTTCATCAGTGAGGAGTTATGAATCTTGATTTGCTGTAGCTTCATTTTTTGAATCTTATGCATCATTTCTCCAACAGTTATCTTTTAACATTTTGCTTACAATCAACCTACCAACTTAAATAAAAAAAATATGATAATGTTTTGAGACTAAGTCAACATTTTTTAGAGTCATATGGATATAACATTATGACAATATACAACAATTATTACTTTGCAAGAATTGCTTTTAAATCAAAAAGACATCATGTGATACCACAAGTAGATTGAGCAAAAGAAAATTTGCACCTTAAAAGCATTATTTTGGCTAAGATCATGTAATATTGTCATTTTGTATTTAACTTCCTTGCTCTCATTTGAAATAATGCTTAATTTTTTCAATATCTTTTAATAGTGACTTTCTTTTGAAGACAAATTAATAGTTTTTATTACTTATTTTCAATTTCCATAACAATTATTTTCTTTTTATTTATCTGTTTTTTAATTACAATATCTAACACATTATATATTTAATATTCTATTGGAAAGTTCATTTCAAAGTTTGTGTAAGTTCAAAAAATATATTCACCATCTAATTATTTTGCATATTTTAATTCAATTGTGTCAGTGCATTCTTTCCCTCCAAACCCATGAATTAAATAATACATGATTTGAAAAATAATATTAAGTAAAAATAAAAATTTAGAAATTCACAAGTTTTATATGTATTTGCTTGTACAATATTGTAATGGTACAAACTCTGGGGTAAATCAGGAGTAAGGGAAAATCATCATCTACCCAAGTCCAAGACAAGATATTTTAAATATATAAATAGTATAATGAATATGAAGAGCATGAAAGTGCCAATCCAGAAGAATATAACAATTAAAAAATAATGCTGGGATACTGAAAATATCCTGACCATCATCAATGCTCTGTTCACTAGTATCGTTAATTTACCAGCAATTATAAACTTAATTTCTAATAAATACTAAAATAAAAGATATCCATTTTGCACCATCCAGTATTAGAAAAATAATGAAATCACCAATTGGATGTCCAAAAACACTAAGTATAAACCCCTTTTATATAACAGTATAACAGAACATTATGCACAAATCCTGCTCAGTGAGCAAAAGCTTTATAACTATTACTGTGATCAAGAGATATAATACAAATATATAATATTCTAAAACTATTTTAGGATTGAATAAATTCATTGGGATAACTTTAACAATGAAATATCAATTAATTAATAACAATTAAATTAAAATGAAATTAAGATTGGTAGAATATGACAATAAATATAAATTAAGCAATGAAAGTACAAAAAAATAAGCTATGACATTGTGATTTACAAATATATCAATAAGATTACATAAAACACCTGTACATAAGTACACAGATGTGGGTGTATAATACAAAATAAGCATATTTGAATTATCATAAATCTATAAATAAAATTCATTTTTCTAATACATAGTAATTAATGTTAACACATGTGTAGATCTACACTCAAATATGTATGCATACTGATATTTATACCCTATATTTTATTTGTTAATAAATAAAGTTGTTAAACCATATTATATTTTTACAAGACAATTAATTCCATGTTAAAAATATACATAAATTTCATATTTATATGTGTCTATATTACCTTTTTACTAATCTAAGTTATTGCTCTATTCTTAATTGTAAAGAAAAGTTTTTTCTCTCCCCCCCTAAAAATATTACTTCATTGTCAGTCCTGCAAAAAAGGTTATCTTTTTTTGGTTATTCTTGATTAATTATAGATGTCTTTAAAGGTATTTTAACAAGTTCTTTTGTTTTCCAATCTCAAAAGATTTTTGGAATTTACTTTTTTTTAAATTTCAAAATAAAATTGTTATTTTTAATGAAGAAAAATTTATGAGTTTCCCTTTTAATAAATAAAACTGGAAACAGTCATTTATTATTTTCTTTCATTATTCTAGTTTTATTTTTTTTACTTGACAAAAGTTATCCACTTTTAAAAATTTGTAATCCAAAGATTTTAACTGTCATTTTTAAGAAATTATTTAAAATAACATCATTCTCAATATATATAAACACATTCTACTCACCATCTCTACTTTATATTAAGAATGCAGTATCTTTATCTGTGTTTCTCTGCATATAGATAAAACAGTATATGTATAAAATAATTCTTCAGCAGATGATTGAATCTCTCAGTAAGCTGGTCTTTTCTATAACAGTAGACTAACTTACTGTCAGCTTCAAAAAAGGTATAATCCAGTAATTGTTGGCCTGCAGTAAACTCCCTTCAATCTGTAAGCCATCTAATACAAATATAAATATGGGCTATAAACCACATAAAATTTGGGACTTGCTTTCATATGAATTCAAACTCTACTGTCACTGCACTTGCAGAGCAGCTGGATCCACTGTCCTTTGTCTTCAGTTATAACTTCATAGTCATTATGAATCTCTCATCTAATCTTTTTTCCGATCCACTGTCCTTTGTCTTCAGTTATAACTTCAGTCATTATGAATCTCTCATCTAATCTTTCTTCCAACCTTTTTATAGTCAAGGTGGAATTTCAAAAAACAGTAATTAAAATTTCAGTTTTCTTTATCTTAATTGAAAAAAGTTAATGACTATTTTCAATTCATCTTAATTCTTTCAAAAACAACTTTATAGGATTTTTATCAAAATATGTTATAAAAGCTTCAATTTTAAAAAAAATCTTAATCTAATCAAAATTGATAGTGGAATTTTATAATTATCAGTATATTTATTGTAACATAAAAATATGCTTGTTTTAATTTCAAAATCAGAATAAATAAAATATTAATTATACCTTTTTAAATGCTTAATTTGTAATAATTTTTTTTAAATTCATGCACACACTATTATGTTGTTGTATGGCATGAGACACACAACTTTCTCAATATATTAGCAGCCATCTTCTTGGATCCTACATTCAGTCTCATGCTTTCAGCTACAATGTTGTGATTATAGTGGTACATTTGCATTCAGGTACCATACGAATGTTGTTAAATTTTAAATTTAAACTTTCATTTAAGAATATGTGAACTGCTTTATTTATGTGATAAAATGAAAATAGATGATTTGGTTTTGAAACAAATAAAATTATATCAGAAGTTGGCTATTTATTAAAAAAACAAATAATCATTAAAAAATAATGTTAGTACTAGTTTACTACTAAAATTGCTAATATTACTTCCTTAGGACTTAAAAACATTAAATTTGTGGATCAAATCTAGAATTGACATCATAAGCAGAAATATCTGGCAACATCACAAATCATTGAATTTATTAAAATACATTAACAAAAATAATATTTCAGTAAACAATAATATTAAGAAGCAAAAAATTGCATAAAAAATCCTAAGCTTTTATGATTGTAAACATAAATAAGTATGAACTCCACATGGTCCTCATATCTTCTACATCTTATCATCATCATTGTCAATCATAGAAAGATCTAGAAAGAGAATAAGTCTTACACTTTTTTAGAGAGAGAAAATATTCAAGTGAACACTTTGACATACCTACTAATGTATAATTTGATTAAAATACAATATATACATATGTAAATGTGTTTCTTTTTTTATTGCTCTCCGGTATTTTTCATAACTGTATTATTTTTTGCTAATTATTTTTGTTGATATTATAATTTGCATTTGTTTAAAAGACTTGAGTGTACATAAATTCTTAAAGTGTTTTATAAATTGTGCTTGGATCAAATAGTAAAGATACAATGGTCATATTGTATCTATCTTAAGGCTCCTAGAATTGACCAAATTTTCATTTGGTATTTGCTTTAAAAATCTTAAAAGATACCAAGAAAAAAATAGCTATATATATAAATATTATCTCCTAATTTCTATTCTTTACTGTATAACAATTAGTATATATATATATAAATATATATATATATATATATATATATAAACTGGTCATGCACAAATACACTGATGAGAAGAGAAATTTTATCAATAGATAAAATCAATCTTTAAGTGAATATTTATTTAATTTCCTTGCTTAACTTCTATTAAAATTATTTTGTTCATGGTTTAATAAAAGTTCAATGACTCTCAAGGATTAAACGATCTTTTAGATACATGTATATGAAGCACGTTATAAAAGTCTCATTATCTAACAACAAAATCAGGTTAAATTTCACCGTAGTAAAATCATGTTCTTTTATAAAAATATTGATCCAATTATTTAAACAAAGTACACAGGCAAGCAGCCACATAATAGACTGCTTATGTTGTTTAATTTTGTTATAAAGTTAAATGCTGTAACCGCCATTCAAATTAATCTGTATTTAGAAAGTTAACCCTATTAGATGTGTATTTTGCAACGTAAATCCGAAATTGATTGTAAAAATCGTTCCAATATTTTGTCTATTTACATCAAATTTTTCTTCAATCATCAAAATCATCACTTTAGTCATTATCAAATGCTCAAAGTTTATCCCAGTATTATGAATCACTAACTTTTTTTTGTTCACTTCAGTGAAGCAAACTCTCTTATATCAATATTTTTCACAGTTGATTTTTTAAACGTCATAAAATCTCTTGAGGTCCGGTTTAATATATCTGTTGTACATGCCCAATCACAGATTTATTTTAATTTTAATTCTTTCATTTGTTTTATTGTTTGTGTATTGATTTTGATCTCTATTAATCTTAAATTCACTATACTTCAACATATTTCTCTTCTATTAAGAGTTCAACTTCAGATATACCAATAGTAATTATATTAAAATATTTCTTTTTTATTGAAAGCATACTAATTAAATTTAATTGTATGATTTATTTCATAATTTTAATATTTTAAAATTTGTTTTTATGATTTTTTTTATGTGTGTGTGTGTTTTTTAAAATAATAAAACATTATTTAAATCTTTTTAATCTTATGTTTAGTCCTTTTTTTCTTTATTTTGTAGCTCTTATAATATTTACTTTATCTCTAAGTACCTCTAAGTACTTATTTTTAAAAATAATGACATTATTTAAACTATCTAAATGACTTAAGTTGCTTCTTTTAATTCAATTTTTTTCACAATTCTACCAATAAAATACTTCATATAAAACTCCATCAAAATGTTTTGAAAAAATAGAATATGCACTTCCATGTTAATCTTAATTTCACCAAATAATGTAATCACTGCTGCTGAATTTAGATCAATATTTTCAAATTGTGTCAATATTTTGGACTTCTGCATACTCTTCAAATACTTTCATCCACATCAAATGTATTTTCAAAATCCATACCTTCAATACAAAATCCTCTCATAATGTCTTTTCTAAAATTTTCTTTAATACTTGAATATGGACAGCTGTGTTTGTAATTACTTTTAATTATAGTTGATTCTCTAGAAACAAATTGCAATGATCTAGCAAATGTTTATGAGATTCATAAGTCTATGATTGATCATACTTTTTTATGTATCAGCGTAATACCGCTAGTGCATTCTTCCAGTTCTTTAATCCCTTTTTATTACAAACAATTGGTGAAAATCTGCCAAACATTTTTATTTTATTTTCAATCTTCTTTTAATATATCTAAAATATTTTTGTCATTTCATGACATTAGCAGTAATAATCCATTTAGTATCACTATATATTAATGTCATCTATGTAAGCATGAGTAATAAATCAGCACTGGAAAATAGAGACAAACAGATCTCCAGATTAATGTTTAGTTTTTGGATTGCACATAATATAGATAACTGTATGATATAATATTATAGAGGTAATGGAAATAATAAATATAATGAAAAACCATCAAATCAGACTTTTCATTTTTATAGATTTAATTGTACATTTCCATTTCTTTATTTACAACTATAGAATTTCAATTCATATTGCTATTGTGGAAAGATTCATATTACTATATATTATCATTGTAGAACTTGCATAAAGTCATCTCTATTTTCTTTAAGATCCCAAATATAAAAATAATTGTCAAGATATCATGTAGTATTCAGTCAGCAGAAATGAATCCTTGATCTCTAATTCAAATACCATTAGCTCATAAATCTATCATTCTGCCACTATACTAAACTACTCAGAGCAAAAAATCAGTTAACTTTTATTATTTTTTAATTTCTTTTATTTGATAGTTACATTTACTTACGTCACCATTAGCTTTTTCTGCACAGAATTACGTTTTCCTTTTTTTTATAAATGGATTATTTTTAACAACCTTTATATATCTGTTTTCTTGCATTCATTACTTTGACTCATTAGATAATTGACTGACGATTGTGTTTTGCATTTTTATTGCTATATTGAAAGTATATTATTAATTGATAATTAGCAGCTTCTTTTTATAAAGTAGAATCTTTCTAATTAAATAATTTATTAAGAATATAAAATTTTGGACATTTTCTACAGAAATACACAATATAAAAATTAACAAAGTAAATAATCGGTATAAAAATATAAAATTATAATTAAACTTAGTAAAATAAACAACCACATTATTATTTTTTTAAATGCATCAAATAAATAAATAATATTAATTTTATTCAAAAGAACTAAAATAGTAAAAACAATTATTAAAAAAAAAGTACCATTATAATTACAATGGATAAATATTTTATATAATATAGATTTTTTTAAAAAAAACATATAACTATTAAGCCTTTCTAGAATAAAATATTTACTTTTATTACTAAAACAACTATTTCATTCTAATAAATCTGATGCATTTTTAAAAGTCATCAATAATTTTGTTAAACAGCAAAAACTTGAGTATTAAAGCTGCAACATAGGGGAGATAAAAGACCTTTTCACATCCACAATAAATGTGTCATGTCACAATCCCATCATATTGAAAGAAATAATCCTACATTTTTCAGTGATGATGATATCATAGTTGACATCACATTTTAGATGACATCATATTGAAAGAAATAATTGGACATTTTTCAGTTATTGTCCAGATTTGTTCCTGACAACAGTTATTTTTTCCATTGTGATATTCTTGTCATTTTCATTGTGTTTTTGGTTTAATTTCTTTATTAAAAAAATGATAGCAGTTTTATGAAAATCCCAAGCATACTTTGCAATCAAGTGGTTTCATTTTTGGAATGAAATTTTTTACTGCAGATCTCCATTTTTTGTGGTAATATTTAATAGAAAAAGTTTGGTTTTAACACGTAAATTTCTATTATATATTACATATATAATGAGATATTATTTTATATAGTGCTATGTTTTTTTTATGTAATAGTGATATTAGCAATTAAGCCATTGCACATGCACTTTAAAGATAAATTATAAATGAATACTCTCAATTTTTCTAGACACAATATATACTATTTTAGAAAAAATGGAATGAATCCACTCATTCTTTTGACCCAAACATTTATGTATGGGTAAATCTTAAGCATATGGAAATGAGAGTGTGTCATCGTTTAACACCTTCATGCTCTCATTTCCACATGGATGGATTCATTCCATTTTTTCTAAAATACTATATCTTGTATATGGAAAAATTGAGAAAATTCATTTATAATTTATCTTTAAAGTGCATGTGCATTAGCTTAATCGCTAATATCACTATTATATATTACATGGTAAATGTTGTAGAAATGTAGTGAATGTATTTTTATCCAAATTATTTCCAAATCATAATCATTTACTGTTTGTTTTGTGTATATTTAAATAACTATTTTGTTAATTAATGACATTATTCTTAAAACTTTTTGTTTTTTAAAGTTGTTTAAAATTACTTAAAATCAAAATCATTTACTGTTCGTTTGGTGTATGAGTAATAAGTAATATGTCTTTTGTTGTAGATTTTGCTTTAATTTCTATATATATATATATATTGTAATGGAACGTACTTGCTGCATTCCATTTAAATTGAAGAAAGACAAAATTATCCCGGTTATATATAAATAAATTGTGAATTCAATTAATTTCATAATGACTCTAGCATTAAAAGAAAAATAAGAATAATATATTACCGCTCTTTCAAATAAATTACAAAGACGTTACTTATAAAACAAATAGTACATCCTTTATTATATATTATGGTTTAATTTTAGGTAATATCAATGTTTTAAATACAAACCCAAATAATAAATATACATATATACTTGCAATAAGTATATACATTAAATAAATAAAGACATATCTATGCTTAACAAGTAGATATGAATATAAATACAAATCCATACTTATACTTTTCAGATATTTAAAATAATAAAAAAAAAATTACATACAGCAAATATATATATTTAAAATTTTAAATTACTTAAGTATTAATTTTGAAACCTGTTAAACATTTATTGCTGTTAGAAAACAAGACGCTTGAATTAAATATTTATAACACGTTATATTTTTATAATGAAAAATAAAAGTAAACAAAAATATCGATCTCAAAAATATATTTATATATCATTCATACATATAAAATTATTAACTACCTTTTCAAAGTTCACTTAGTTAGTTTTCCTTCAAAGGTCAATTTATTCCATGGGTTATTTCTTTATCCGTTTACTATTAGAATGCATTCTATCGAAGGTGAAGAAACTATTACGTTAGAGAAAATTGTCAATTCTTGGATATATGTATATTTTTATCCTTCTAAAATTTCTTTCCTTGAAAAATAAATAAATAAATTGAAATGTTGAATCCAATATATTAATTTTAGTTACCTCCAGATTATTATTAGATTGACCATTATAGATTCCAGATAGCTATATCAAATTTCCTCCAGACGCATGAAATACATATATTGAAATTTTCTTAGTTGTTTATTTAAATTCCTTAATAAATAAAGTAATGGGGACCTCTTGTGCGATATATATCCCAATTAGCAGTCATAATTTATGTATTTACCATAAAAATATCTCTTATTCCAATATTCTGAAGAATGGTAATTTCAAAGAAATAAAGTACAACAAAATTTTATCTTCTTGTTTGTTTTATAACTATTCCAATAAAAATAATAATAATCTTTTTTATTGTTGTTTTGTTGTTCGCACCACAAATCTGTTTTGAAACCCTTGTTATACATGTTTTCTTTTAAAACAATTAACATTAAAAAATATATATATATCCGCATATATATATATAAAACATTCAATTGAAAATTTATTACAGCTTTAAAAATATACAAATAATAATATTCATTTTTTTAATAATCACTCAAATAAAATAATTTTTTATATAATCTTCAATTTATAGTCCCTATCTATTTATAATAATAAATATTCATAACAACTATCAACATATAAAAAAAAAAACTTCAAACAAAACAACCAATAAACAAAACAATAAAAACTTCATAAAACACAACCAAAGAATTTTTTTAAAACAAAAACAATTTTAAAATAAACTATCATATTTACAATATATATATATATAAAGACATTTAGTAGCAGTTTTATGAAAATCCCAGCATACTTTGCAATCAAGTGGTTTCATTTTTGGAGCAAAAATTTTTACTGCAGATCTCCATTTTCTGTGGTAATATTTAATAGGCAAACTTTGGTTTTAATATATAAATTTCTGTTATATATTACATGGTAAGTATCATAGGAATATAGTTAATGTATTTTTATCCAAATTATTTCAAAATCATAATCATTTACTGTTTGTTTTGTGCATATTTAAATAACTCTTTTTTTGATTAATGGCATCATTCTTAAAACTTTTTTTTTTAAAGTTGTTCAAAATTAGTTAAAAGTCAAAATCATTTACTGTTCACTTTCTTTATAAAAAAGATGTTTATTAGCAGTTTTATAAAAATCCCAGTAGTTAATGTATTTTTATACAAATTACTGAAAAATCAAAATCATTTATTGTTTGTTTGGTGTATATTTAAACTTTATTGCATTTTATTATTATTCACTTATTTTTAGTCCTGCAACATGGAGCATGTATTAGACCTACTGTGGCTGTTGACATTCATATCAATCTCTAAATAACTTTGTAATTCTTAACTTTTGTCAAAGAAAGTGTACACATTTGTTTTTGCCAAAGAAAGATCCATGTACATGTTGTTTTGGTCAGATCACAAGATTACAAAGTTACCAGCAATGGATTGATACAAATGCGAACAGGCACATAAAGGTCTAATACATGCTCTGTGTTGCAGCTTTAGTACTCAAGTACCATAACGGAAATCTATATGGGAGTAAGATAGAATAGTAATCATTGGCAGAAGTATTTTTTTCCAAATAAAAACTTCTAATATATATATATTCATACATATACACACATATTTATATATACAAGTTTACTTTGTTGAGTAATAAGTTTTGTTTACAATATTGTTTTTTCTTTTATCTTTCAAGGTTTGAAAAAGAAGCTGTCAACTTTACAGAATTTGAGATTTTAAATGAAAGAGATAAAAGATGAGAAGGAAAATGAAGCTTTATTAGAAGAAAGAATTCTCTAACTTTACAAAGCTGTTAAGAACCTTCATAATGTACAACAGCTGGCAAAGTTAAGACTAATAACCAATAAAAAACTCATTTAAGATGAGAAAAGTGCAGAAAACTTTAATCTATAACTAAAAAGAATTTGATCAAAATATCAATGCATTGAGGCATTTTTGAAACACTTGAAGAATTACTAAACAAAAGATAAAGAGATTAGAAATCAATAAAAAAAAGGTTTATAAATTACTAAAAAAATTGTAATTTTTTCCCCCAAAATTATTAAAAACAACTATATAATCTTAGTTTTCATTTCAATGTTTGAAATAAAGCAAAAAATGAGATTAGATTAAAAAAGGGATTTGTTTGATAATTAGTAACTAGTTCGACTTTTTATTGAATTAAAAAAAAAGAATGAAAAAAACCCGAATCTGAGTTTTTGATATAATATTCATTTCTTGTGTAAAAGTATCAATGATAGTCTGGCAACAAGTAGATATCTCCAAATCTTAACAGACATCAGATTTTCATTTTAGTCCTACAGGAAATATTTTCCTATTAAAAACAATTTAATTACAAATGGTAACAGCAAGATTCAGGATAATAAAATGATGAACATGAAATAATAACCTTTAATGGCCATGAAAAAGTCAAACATTCTATTAATGTAATGATGATGAATCAACAAATGTAAAACACATTCTTATTGGATGAAGCAAATGAAGAAGATAAACAGTCACAAGCTTCCTACAATAATAATTTTATGGTGAACAGGAACACAGTTTTCATGGAATATTCAAATCTTATGTATACAAAAAATATCTCAAAAATATTATGAATCACTACAATATTTCATGAATGTGAACGAGAATAGAAGACAATATAAAATTACATTTAGGTAAAGAATTGGAATCTGTCAAAAAATGTTCACTGCAGAATATTCAATATGTCAAGAAAACAAATTAAAGAAGCATCATGAATTATATGTAAACTAACCTGTGCTTCATGGATTAGTATGAATGGTCATCACAAAACTCATCATCAATTTTTTTGTTACTTTTACTCTCTTTTCCATTTTTCAGAGTTAGAAGACAAATGGCTGCTAATGATAACAATGAAGATGATTGATGCAAAAGTAAATTTTAAACCATAAAATAATTTTTTATCAGCATGTTTAAATTTTTCCTTTTTTTAATTATGCTATACCTAATAATTCAGAAAGAAAGAGATGCTACTATAAACTCTATTCTAACACACCATAAACTTTAGCAATGACTAGTTGAAAAGTTATTTTGAACAAGTATAATTTGATAATGGATGTATATTACCCTAAATATTTTAAATACTTGAAAATAAAAGTTCATTACAACAAAATAATAAAATACGAGCAGCATTCTATGCCAGTGGCATCTACTTTAATCTTGAATAATTACATGACTACCAATCTTGCAATAGTTGTCAATTATCAAGCAGCTCTTGCTTTATTATATATGTGAACTGGATAATTAAGTGATTTAATGGTATCTTCAAAATCATATGTGCCTGCATTGATAATGCAATTTTCAAAAAATAATTAAGTGATAAAAAGAAACAAATTATCAGATAAATTTGTTGCTAATATTTCACAAGTAAAACTACATTTCCATTGTAATAAGTAAATATATTTGTAATAAATAGTTTGTAATTTCTCTTGCTTTTAAATTTTTTAACTTTGGTGCTCGCTTCTCATAGTTCATTTTCTAATACAGATAAAATAAAATATTGATTGTTGGGGCCCAATCTCAGAATGATACCAATCCAATGAAACTGTAATGAATAAAAAGCTTCACATATCTATTCATTATAAATAAACTATTAATAGTTAATTTAATTTAAAAAATAAAATGAAAAATATATAGATAATACAAACAATAACATCTATATTAGATAAACTTACAATCTCCTATAGTAAAATAATTTTAATTTTTTTTATTAATTTGAAATAACTAAACAAATATTACATCATAACTGTAGTTAATTAAATACATAAAAGATAAATTAATTTCCAAATATATTTCTTGACAAGATTATGGCTTAGTTTCAAAACCTTCAGAAGTTGTCCATCATAAGTTTGAATAGTGTAATAAAAATATTAATGTCTGGAGAAGATAATATTTAAAACTATATTTATTTAATTGACTGTAATAGTAAAATAGAAAAGCTGTAATAGTAAAATATGAAAGCTGTAGAAGAGAATATAAGTCGCAAGAGTGTAAAACAACATTTTGGTATTGGTAAGAAATTTATATCAGCAATAAGAAAAAAGATGGAATTATTACTAAAAAAAAAAGATGACATCATGAAATGGGTAGAAGACTTTTATCAAGAATTATATAGTAATAAAGAACAAGTACCTCCTATATATATTATATCTTCCGAATTGCCCAGAATTTTAAATGAAGAAGTGAGATATGCAATTAAATTTATAAAGAAAGAAAAGGCTCCAGGTAATAATGGAATTATAACTGATATATTAAAAAAAGCAGGTGAAGAAATATAATTTTTTTTAGCAAAGTTATATACCAAATGTCTAAATGATAAAGATGTACCAGATGATTGGATGAATGCAGTATTAATATTAATATTTAAAAAAAGTGATAAAGAAGATATTAGAAATTACAGACCCATCAGCTTTTTATCAGTTTTATACAAAATTTTTACCAAGATAATTACAACCTGTCTATAGAAAACATCGGATTTCCACCAACCAAGAGAACAAGTTGGATTTAAAGGTGGTTTTAGTACAGCAGATCATATCCAGGTGTTGAGAGAAGTTATGGAAAGGACAAATGAATATGAATTGCCATTATGCTTTGGATTTGTAAATTTGAAAAGACATTTGATTCTATAAACATTTTGTCAGTGATTAAAGCATTGGATCATCAAGGTATAGATCCAGGATATTGTTATATTTTAAAGAATATTTATAAAAATGTAACAGCAATAATAATATAATATAATGATACTAAGAAATTCAACATTGAGAATGGTGTAAGACAGGATGACTGCATATCTCCAAAACTTTTTACAGCAGTGCTGCAAAAAGTATTTTGTGGATTAAAATGGGAAATTAAAAGAGTGAAAGTAAATGGAGATTATTTAAGTCATTTAGATTTTGCAGATGATGTAGTTGTTTTTGCAAATAATGCTTTAGAGCTGCAGGAAATGTTGCAGGAGTTGTAGGAAGGTAGGTCTAAAGATAAATGTTAAAAAGACTAAAGTAATGTTCAATGGATTTTCTCAAAATATGAAAATAAAGATTGATTATGATGAGTTATAAGAAGTTAACCACTACAAATACCTTGGTCATATTATTAATACAAATGGAAATATAATGGATGAAATTAATCATATAATTAAACTTGGTTGGAGTGCTTTTAGGAGAAATAACTTGATACTAAAAGGAAATATGCCTATGTGTTTGAAAAGGAAGGTTTTTAATAAATGTGTTTTACCAGTTCTTACATATGGATCTGAGACTTGGACACTTAATAGAAGAGCAATATTGAGACTTAGACCACTCAAAGAAGTATGGAGAAATGCATGTTGGCACAGCAAGAAGAGATAAATAATGCAATATATGGTTAAGAGAACAAACAAGTGTTACTGGCCTCATTAAAAAAATTAAAATACTGAAGTGCAGTTGGGTTGGACATATTGCTATAAGAGATGCTAATAGATGGACAATTGAAATCTTAAACTAGATTCCAAGAGATTGTAAAAAAACCCAGAAAGAGACCACATGTGAGACAGATAAATCAAATAAGAAAGTGTGTAGGGGTGATGTGGAGAAAAGAAGTTAAGAATCAGAGAAGATGAATTAAACTTGGAGAGGCCTTCATACTGCAGTGTATTGATAATGGTTGATGATGATGATGATGAATAGTAAAAAATTAGTTGGAAGATATAATACCAATTTGTTATTCTGAAAATACCATCAAGCTTTTAAATAATTGTATGAATACCACTACTATTTATTATAATGACATGTAATTCATATAAAAGTAAGCATCCTTTCTCATTAATATAATTACATCTTGGGTTTTATAACACTTTCATACTTTTTAAGTTTTTTTATTACATTAAAAATAAAAAGCTTTTATTTACCTTTGTAATACAACTGCTTTAAAATAGGATTCTCTTATAATGTTTTTGAGAATTAGTACATTATTCTTAGCCATACATGCATAAAAGCTTTAATGGAAGTAATTTTTTAATTAGATTTACTCAGTAAAAGGAAATGGCAATAATTACTGGTATGGCATGTCGATAGCTCAAAGATATCATATTCAATAATTTATTCAGTGGAAGCAACTTTTGAATTAAATTCATACAGTAATAGGAAATTATGGCATGAAATGACAGTAGTTCAAAAATATCCCTGCTAGTTTATAAAATATTTTATGACCTGAATAAAGTATGTAAAATGTTATTTATCTTTTATTTAGAAAACTGATGAAAATAAATTAACTTATCCCAAAATACAATCAATCTAAAAGAAAAGCATCAATACAAAAAAAAAATAATTAAAAAATATCTAAATAAATTTTTGTATTGTATTTTTATTACTGTGTGTATTTTTTAAACATAATTTTTTATGTTAATGGTAGTTAAAAATGTTTTATTTAGTTAGTTTTTATTGCTTATTAGTTTTTCATGTTATAATGCACTATATTACAAATATTCAATTTATATTCACTTTTTTTAAATTCATATTTTATTTGTTTTTTTGTTGCTCTCAACTTTATAACAAATATTGTATTATAAACATTTAGATTACATTGAATAGCTAATAACAATAAAAATATTTGCATTAGTATTATAAAAATATTTGCATTAGTATTAATTATGTCTTATTTTAATACATTAATAAAATAAAATGTAAATTATACATGGCAATAAAATAATTCTAAATCTAATATAAAAAAATTAAATTAAATTAAAAACAAACAAACAATTTTGCTCTTTATATACCCAGTGTCAACTGGTGAAATTTGAAAACCATCTCTCATTCTTTTCATTTAAAGCAGCCTTCAATTTAACCGCACTAATAAAGAGTTATAATAGAGGTTTTTTGCTTTATTAAAAGTAGTACATAATTACTAATTTCACACTAACAATAATATATAAAATATTTTTGGTAAAATAAAGTGATTGCTTCTTTTATTAGCTTATGTTTCAAATTAAATAATAAAGGATGTCATATTAAAAAATCCATATATATATGTTTTGTTGGAATTTAAAATCGCTCTAATGTTTATAAATATATTATTGAACCTTGACGTTTGCACACTTATGTATGATATTAATACTGATAATAAATTTTGTTAAATGATTTTTGGAAAAGCATGATTCATGGCTCCAAAAAGCACTGTGATTAGACAATTGCTTATTATAGCTAATACTTTGGCCATCTCCTATCAAAAATTGTTATAATAATTTCTGTATGAAATTCGTTGTAAAACAATAATTTTGATATTAATAAATATATATTAAAGTAAAAATAAATTATTTTAAAGTTTAAAAGGATCAATTGTATATCCGCCTTTGCCCTTCAATTTTCTCTCCTTTTGCTATTAATTAATACAAAATCACATATAAGTAAAGATATGTAACACTTAAAAATAACTTAACTTCCTCCCCTCCCAAAAATATATTAATATTTTTGTATAAAACTTGATTTACTTTTTTAATTAAAATAATATTCAAAAAGACAATTAAAAAACACTAAAGTTTATTATTTCTTAAATCTATTGCCTATAAAAATGTACTGTCTCACTGTCCATCTCACAATATATGAACCATTTTTTATAGTCTTTATCAAAGATGTACAATATAATTTAAAATGATTGTACCATTACATTTTTGAAAAATGAAAAAGATTACTATTATTTATTATCAATGTACATAAAAATTAACCAATTTAATATTAACCAGTTTACAATTTTTTTTATTGTAAAATATTGTAACAATCATATTTCTACATCCACACAACAAAATTCAGAGTTCAAGCAAATTATACCAAATCTGATCAAGATGAGGGGTTGAGACCATGAATCTGACCTTACTTCAACTCATTTACCAGTGCTCCATAACATATGGATGACATTTATGAGGTTACACTTGGTCTCAATTTAATTCACAAGCTAGCTAAGAAAAGGGTGGAACATGAGACTCAGAATAATTAATAATTTAATAATAATAAATACTAAAGAGACATTTCAACACCATGGGTTACTAAGATAAAGCATACATATATCTTAATAAGATTATATTTAATTTAGATTTGATTTGGATTCAACTGTAGTGGATTGGAAGAGACACACTAAAAATATTAAATTTTAATATCTTTAATAATGAAAACTAAAACTGATTAAACATAAGAAACAGAAAAAATGTGCATTGGTTGCAGAGATTTACACATGCAGGCAATGCAACAATGATGAGATAATTATAGCACAGAAGTCTCATCTTAATAATAATGCACTTTATATTTTACTATCTGTGATCAAAGACTCATGCCTATATAATATGCCAACTATCCTCAAGGTTGGTGAGCAATATGATAAATATTACCAGAATGATATAAAATAATGCATTAATTTTTTAATTCTAAATTATATCAGTGAGCAATTAATACATTCTAATACAGCCTTCTTTGGCAAACCAAATTCCAGGTCCAGACCAATGCTGAAGTTAATGAATAGGGCACAATGAACTGATTATTGTAGCAGGGCATCAGAAACTATGGTGCTAATTGCTAAATTAAAGATTGCCATATGAATTTGTAGTTATTCACAGGATTAAGTACCTAGTACTCAGTTCCCATCAACTGTACAACTTGCCAGCACAATAAAAATATTTAGTTCAGTGAGTCATGGAAGCTGTAAATATGGTTCTAGAACTTCATGTTCCAGTTCTAGAAGTCTAGCTGTCTGAACCAAATAATGGAGTGGCCTGTCACCATGAACCCATTTAAAGGAAAGCATAGCAAGGTGTAATATACAATAGTGCTTAATAAAAAACACATTCTTAATGCTTATACTTAATACTAATATATTCAAGACAATTTAAAATGCACTTAAAATTATAGCCTTATTTGGCAGAAACTACATTGACCCAGTTTTCAAATTAGCATATCTTAATCATGCTAAGAGTGATTTATTAATAGCAATCTAGTTTTAAAAATGGAATTTGTATATATTCCTTTATAATAACTAGGAAGGAAAAGCATATTTTGGGCTTTATAATAATTACAAATATGCTTGCAATATCATCTCTGGCCATTATTTGACTAATATATAATAATAATTGCAAACCTCACTAACAAGCTAGTACATGTCAGTTTAAGTAAAACATATATGTATATGCAAGAATAGATTTCAAAGCAGTGATTTATGTTGGCTAAAAGAAAAGCAATGAAACATTTTATTAGAGAGCTTCTAATCATCTCTTCCCAAAGATGTATATTAATTCTCTCTGCTTTGAAATGATGGCATTGTACTGGCATGTCAAAGTGGTAACTGGTGGACCACCTGTGGGTCTCAATGTGATTTTTCATGGCCTGTGGCTAGAATGCTATGCAATAAAATGAAAACAGAACCATATGTTGCAAACAATAAATTAATTTTAAAAAACTTTTTAAAAAACAAACTTTTATATTTAATTACATGAACTAAAATATGTACAATAATTGTTGCCTACATACATAGCTAATTTATAATTCTTGGTTATACACATAGCTAAATAATTTTGATGACATGCTTTTATGATGATAGAGCATTTGAGATATGATGAACATCAAAGCTGGCAACATTAATAATGTGCTTCTGAGATCATAAATACATTCCAGCAAAACCATAGTCTGCTATTTGTACCAACAATGTAGCAATCCTATCTGCAGATGTTGGGTTTCTCTTAGAATTGTAACAAAAGGCAGTGGCACTATTTTCTTTGTCGTGATCAGTATGTCAAAAATTTGTGGGTTATTTTTTTTTATAACTCATTCAAAACTGTAAGTAAACATAGTTACAATTTTTTTAATTTTTAAAATGTAAATCTATGCTAAATAAAAACGAAAGATTGATGACAAGTGAGGAAAATTTTAAGAATGGTGGAAACTGAAATATTTTTGTGTGGAAGTGAACAATAAGATTACATATTTAATTTGCAAAGAAACTATTAGTGTCACTAAAGAATACAATATTAAGTGACATTATAGCACTAATCATAAAAAACAATTTTTGTGCTTTGAAGCAAAAATAAGAGATGAAAAATTAAAAACAATGAAGAATTTATTAAGTAGCCAGCAAGGTGTGCTCATAAAATTCATGAAAAGTAATGAATCAGTAACAAGATCTAGTTACAAAATAAGCTATTTATTAGCAAAACATTCAAAATCATTCACCAATGGTTCTTTAATCAAGGAATGTATGATAAAAGCTGCCAAATTTGTCTATCCAGAAAAGGTACAGGCATTTTGACACATCTCATTATCAAGAAATACAGTGGCAGATAAAATTCCTGAAATGGCAGAAGACATCACTTCGCATCTACAGAAAATTACCAAAATCTAGTTCTTTTCAATTGTAATTGATGAAAACACAGATATGAGATGTTTCACAAGTTTTTGTGGTTGAGATAATAACATGAGGGTCACCAAAGAATTTCTGGAATTCATCCCTTTTCATGGAACAACAACTGGTGAAGATATTTTTGATGCAATATGGAGAATTTTAGAAAAATTTAACTTGCCTCTTGCCAAGCTTGATTCTATGACAACTGACAGCACTAAATGAATAATGGGTGAAACTAAAGGTTTTGTGTAATGACTGACAAGGAAATTACAAGATGAGTATCCAGATAAACCAAAAATCAAAGCTTTTCATTGCCTCATTCATCAACAAGCTCTCTGTTTAAAATTATTAAAAATGGATCAAGTACTTAAAACAGTTATAAAGATAGTCAACTTTATTCAGTCAAGAGCACTTAACCATCACCATTTTACTTTATTCCTTAAAGACTTAGAATCTGAATTTGAAGATCTTTCTTATTACACAGATATTTATTGGTTAACTTGCCACAAGATCCTAAAGAGTTTCTATCTGCTTTTGGAAGAAATAATATTTTTTGAAATGAAAGATGAAAATAATAAAAATATATCGGTTATAAAAGATCCATTGTGGGTACAAGACCTAGCATTTTCAACAGATATTGCAAGCCATCTGAATAATCTTAATATTACATTGCAAGGCAAAGATCAATTGATAACAAACACGTATGATACAGTTGCAAGTTTTGTACAAAAACTGAATTTGTTTAAAAATCATTTGCAAAAGAATGTTTTGACATATTTTCCTACATGTGAGCAGTTAAGTTGCTTGTTTTCACAATGCTCTACAAAAATTGAAAAAATAAAAAAATGAATTTGATAAAGTTTGATAATTTCAAGAAGCTAAAATATTTTTTTTTCTCTTTTCAATGGACCTTTTTGCCTTTGAAGTTGAAAAAGCTCTGACTTCAATACAACTGGAACTAATTAATTTCCAAAATGATTTGATTTTACAAAAACAAATATCGAGAAGTAGGAACTCCCAAAATTTATTTGTATTTAGGTGAAAGATACCCAGAAATTAAAAAAATTGCTCCACACATTTTATGCTTTTTTAAAAGTACATACTTATGTGAGCAATTATTTTAACGCATGAAATTAAATAAAATAGCTTACAGATCAAGATTAACTGATAAACATCTATCTATCGTAATGAAAATTGTTTGTTCTCAGTCTTTGAATTCAAATATTGGAAAACGAGTAGGTGGAAAGCACTGGTAAGTTTCCGATGAAAGCAATAATTTGTAGTTTTATAAATATATAATCAAATAAAATAAATGTTTATATAAAAGCAATACTATATCAATTTTATATTATTGAAGTGAAGTTACTAAACTACATAATATGTTTAATTACCCATCTATATTTCTGCAATCTCACTTAAAAATAAAATTTTAAGAAAATTTGTATGATGTGGCCTGTGAGAATCTTACCAGTCACATTAAATGGCTCATTGTTTGAATGAGTTTGACATGCCTGGCATAGTATATCACATAAATTTAAAATGAAATCAAATAAGTAATAAAAACTAGGCATGGCTGCAAATTATAGAAAAGATTAAATTAATAAATGATTAAGTTATTACAATCTAGAAACTTGTTCTTAAAGTTACATTAATAGACAAGCTTTTATAGTTATATTTAAAATTTTATTTTAGACATTTAATTAATTAAGAATTATGACTTTATGAATATGCATAGTTAGATGATTAAAATATTATAAGTTGAATAAATTTATAGAGCTCTGCAGTGAAAATATTACCAATTTCTTCTAAAGGCTGAGTTGTCCAACATTTATAGTGGGAACTGTCAGACCACTGGATAGGTTGCTCTTCCTTGATGTCTTCTTTTGGTAGTTAGTGATATCAAACTCCTCCATCCTGGCCACAATAGTGATTGCTGTGCAGCCTTCAGGATGAACTAAAAGTCCCCATTTTCCATAGGAAGGTGGCAAAGTTGGGGCCTTTCTAATCTCTCATGTCAAATTTTCAGTGGGCATAGCTCCCAGTGGCAACTACTTAGATTATTTTATAAAAGAGATATTGAGTGCTGAAAAATGGGGGTTTACATACTAGATTTCTGATCCCACTGTTGGCCTATAAGCTAGCTAGGATTTACAGTATAAATCCATTGGCTTGTTTACAACTTTTATTTTTAATCTTCAAATTTAATATTCTTTTGTTAATTTTTTAAATCTAACATTTGCATCCCAGTAAAAACCAAAGTGATTCCCTATTTAATAGAAAATAGTGCTGCATAATCAGATTTATTTTGACAAAGGTGTACTTTAAAATTTGTTATTTTAAGATTTTATATTTGATTTCCATGCAATTCTAAAACAGGTGCATGTGGTGTGATCTTTTTAATAAGTACAGTTTAATATTTTTAGAAACTAAATAATTTCTGCATAAATATTTTGTTATATATGTATGTTGGTCACCCATGGAATTGATCATATATATGCAATGATTGAACAAATGATGAATAAATTTATACATATACATTACATTAAATTAAAGATTTATAATTATAATTGTGCTATAATGCTATTAAATCAGTTTATGTCACAGCTCCCTCACATATACCTAAGTGCATCCATATATATATATAACAATGTTTCACAGTCATGAATTATTTAACATATAAATATACAAAGATATCCATAGATATATATCAATATACACAGATGTACATAGATATGTGTACTTCGTGGTGTTTAAATCTAGAATAATTACTATTATGGGGCATAGTAGATGAAACAGGATGTGTGCCAAATATACCATTTCAATATATAATTAATATAATTTAAAATTTGAAAAAGAATATTTATTTATTTATTTATACTTATTACTATTTTAATTTATATTTCTAAAACAATTAAAACTTTTAACTATTAATCCTATTAATATTCTCCAATTATTTTGCTTAATTTATTTTTTAGTTTTTTTAATTTATTGAATAATAAAAATGAACATTTATATATTTAAAATGATTTTGAAACAGTTTTTATTATTTCAAAGAGACTTTTAGAAAATAATTTATTATATTACTCTATTTTTGATTCATTATCAATGATAGCTTTTTATTGACATGTACTAAAAATTAGAATAAAAAAAATATATTTAAAATTAAATGTAAAGAAACAATATTCATCTTAAAAATTATATTAATATATACACATTAGCAATCAATGTATTTCATTATTTAAATGTGCTTGCTTAACTCAAATTATCAAAATTATAAATTTGTATTAACTACTATAAAAAACTATTATGTTAAATGTGAATAAAATAAGTTATAAATTAGCATTGCTTTTGAAAAATGATTATTAGTATATAGTTTTTTTTCTATTCTCTAGATGAAGTAGAATAAAAACTTGTTTTTATGATTTAAAAAATATTATTTTGTTACTACATATTTTTTAAATATTATCATTACTGTATTCCATCACAATATTAAATTCTTGACAACTTGCCTATTTTTAAAATTTTCAACATAGTGTTATTTGTGATTGCTATTTAATACAAATACAATAAAATTTCAATCTATCATTTAAAAAATAATAATGATAACTAAAAAAACCCAAAAACAATAATGTCAGAAAACTATTAAAAATTATAGACAAGAACAATTTAATAATTATTATTAACTATTAAAAATAACAGTTATCTTCAAGTACAAGTTTGATAATAGAATTCAAAACATTACATATCTAGTTGTAAAGTGCATATCTATATATATATATATTATTTTAATATTGCAATAATTATATGTTTAAAAAACAGACTAATATAACATATAGTTAAATAACAATTTCATTCGCTGAAAAACAAGTATGAAAATATTAATAGATAGAACAATTTTGATTTAGCACAAACTTTTTAATAGTTTCAAATGAATGGTAAAGTAATTATATTAAAACCTGAATAGTAATTAATTACGCATTACATAAAATACAATATATGTGTGTAAGTAATTTATATGACATTTTAAAAAGAAATATTTAAATAAATGTATATTTTGGTTTAAATGCAATTAAAAAAAAATAAATTTGTTTTAGATATTTAAAAATGGTTGTTTTAACATTCTATCTAAAAAAATCTTTAAAAAAAAATAGCAGTTCAAATTATAGTTTAAAATTATTATAGCTTGAAATCAATATGAAAGCAAAATAAAATGTTATCTAAAATTTCTTCTGAAAAATAAACAGTAGATTCTAATTTTTAGAGAATAATGTTAATTACATGAAATATTTTATTTATAAAACTGCATTTTTCCATCTATTAAAGGTAATATAAAAATAAAATTTTGTTTAAGTCACTATCTCATTCATTTTTATACTATTACTTATTTGTCTACTGTTGTGAAAATTACCAGTGTGAAAAGAAAATTAGTCACTATTTGTATGTTAGATTATTTTTACTGATAGTTATATAAAAGCAGTTAGAATCTATTTCAATCTATATTGACAGTAAACTTATCATTGAAACTGTATTAGTATTTGAATAAGGCAATCTTTAAAAATCTCTCTCAGATCTGATATTGTTTTTTCCTAACTTTATATTTTTATTTGAAATGATACCAGAGATAAAAGCTATCTTCTGTGCCAAATAAGAGAATCAATTCAAAGAAACTTCTAAAACCTAATCAATAAATCTCCCCAAGTTGATAAACTGATAGAAAAATCCCTCAGCCACATTCCAATTTTTCAGCTAGCAAAGTGGTGTAACAAAAAAAATCCATGATGTAAATTACATATTGTTATTTACAAGTAATTTATAAAACCAGGATTTTCAAAAACAGAAGTAAATATGTTGCAGTGTGATAAAAAAATAGATGGGCCCCAAAAAAGCACAAATTGTGACATTTATTGTTAATCTTAAGGATTAAATAAAGTTGCTTATTTTTAGAACAATTAATATTTGCATCATTTTTTATATTATTTAAAACCTGTATTTTACATTTTTTTTATTTATTGTTTTAATATTTATAAGAGGGAATCAATTTTTTTAAAAGTTAGTATATTTAAAATTTAGTATGAAATATGATATCTGAATGCAATTAATTTAGAAAAAGATATCTCAATTGCTTCTCTTTTTTTTTTATTAAATAAAAAAATATAGCTTTTTAAAATAATAATAACAAAATATCTATTAGAATTAATATGAAAATAAAGGAAAAAGTTATGCATTCTTAAAATTAAAATATTTAAATTGAATATAACCATTACTTTAAATAAGTTTTTTTTTTTAAAAAAAAGGTTAATTTAATTCGTTTTAATTAAATAAGGAAATTTAAAGCAAATTATCGAATTAAAGCTAATTAATATATATATAATTTTTAATTATTGTTGTATATAAGTCATCATCATCATCATCATCAACCATTATCAATCCACTACAGGATGAAGGTCTCTCCAAGTTCAATCCATCTTTTCCAATCTTTAGCTTCTCTTCTCCACATCATCCCTGCACACTTTCTTATTTCATCCATCCATCTCACATGTGGTCTCTTTCTGGGTCTTTTACAATCTCTTGGAATCCAGTTTAAAATTTCAATTGTCCATCTGTTATCATCTCTTCTAACAATATGTCCAGCCCAACTCCACTTCAGTCTTTTAATTTTTTCAATGAGGTCAGTAACACCTGTTTGTTCTCTTACCCATACATTGCATTTTCGATCTCTTCTTGTTACTCCCAACATGCATCTCTCCATACTTCTTTGAGTGGTCTGAAGTCTCTGTATTGCTCTTCTATTAAGTGTCCAAGTCTCAGATCCATAAGTAAGAACTGGCAAAACACATTTATTAAAAACCTTCCTTTTCAAACACATAGGCATATTTCCTTTTAGTATCAAGTTATTTCTACCAAAAGCACTCCAACCAAGTTTAATTCTATGATTAATTTCATCCATTATATTTCCATCTGTATTAATAATCTGACCAAGGTATTTGTAACTGTTAACTTCTTCTAACTCATCATAATCAATCTTTATTTTCATATTTTGAGAAAATCTATTAAACATTACTTTAGTCTTTTTAACATTTATCTTTAGTCCTACTTTCCTACTTTCATCTGATAACTCCTGCAACATTTCCTGTAGCTCTAAAGTATTATTTGCAAAAACAACTACATCATCTGCAAAATCTAAATGACTTAAATAATCTCCATTTACTTTCACTCCTTTAGCTTCCCATTTTAATCCACAAAATACTTCTTGCAGCACTGCTGTAAAAAGTTTTGGAGATATGGAGTCACCCTGTCTTACACCCTTTTCAATGTTGATTTTCCTACTATCATTATGTAATCTAATTGTTGCTGTTGCATTTTTATAAATATTCTTCAAAATATGACAATATCCTGGATCTACACCTTGATGATCCAATGCTTTAATCACTGAAGAAATGTTTATAGAATCAAATGCCTTTTCATAGTCTACAAATCCTAAGCATAATGGCAACTCATATTCATTTGTCCTTTCTATAATTTCTCTCAATACCTGGATATGATCTACTGTACTAAAACCACTTTTAAATCCAGCTTGTTCTCTTGGTTGGTGGAAATCCAGTGTTTTCTGTAGACGAGTTGTAATTATCTTAGTAAAAATTTTGTATAAAACTGATAAAAGACTGATAGGTCTGTAATTTCTAATATCTTCTTTATCACCTTTTTTAAATATTAATATTAATACTGCATTCTTCCAATCATCTGGTACATCTTTATCATTTAGACATTTGGTATATAACTTTGCTAAAAAATTTTCTATTTCTTCACCTGCTTCTTTTAATATATCAATTATAATTCCATCATTACCTGGAGCCTTCCCTTTCTTCATAAATTTAATTGCATGTCTCACTTCCTCATTCAAAATTCTGGGCAATTCAGAAGATATAATAGTATAGGAAGCACTTGTTCTTTATTACTATATAATTCTTGATAGAAGTCTTCTACACATTTTATGATGTCATCTCTCTTTTTAGTAATAATGCCATCTTTTTTTTTATTGCAGATATAAATTTCCTACCAATACCAAAATGTTGTTTTACACTCTTTAGACTTTTCTTCTCTTCTACAGCTTTCCTTGCTAGTTCACAATTATACTTTCTTATATCATTTTCAACTCTTTTCCGCACCATTTTACAAAATTCGAGATATTCAATCTTTTTTAATGCATCATTGTTGTATATCCTCATATTCCTTCTTTTCTTCATAAATTCTCTAGTCTCAGTAGAAATTTTACTGGTCAATTGCTGCTTTTTTCTACCAGCTATCTTTGTTGCAGTTTTTAAAAGTGTATCACTTATTTTCCTATTAATGTCATTCAAATCTGAATCATGTTCAAAATCTACTAATACTTGAAACCGATTTGTAAGTTCTAATTTAAATTCATTAGAATGTTTCTGAAGATTAGGAATATCAACTGTAAATATTGTTTTTCTTAATAATTTTTGTCTCTCTAGTTTTGCATTAACATGTATCTTACATCTTACTAATTGGTGATCACTTCCTGTGTTAAATTTATTAAGAACATTACAATCTTGAAATATGTATTTTCAGTTAGTCAAAATATAATCCAATTCTGCTGTACCTTCATTTGGATGCTTCCATGTCCATTTCCTTTTAACATTTTTCTCAAAAAAAGAATTCATAATATAAAGTTTTTCTTTTTCTGCAAACTCCACAAGTCTATGTCCTCTCTCATTTCTATTACCATAACCAAAACTACCTACAGCATTTTCATCTTTCATTTGTTTACCAATTCTAGCATTAAAGTCTCCCATAACAATTTTAAAATGTTGTTTACTCTGATCAAAAGCCTTTTGTACATCCATATAAAAATCTTCTATAACTTCATCACTATGAGAACTTGTTGGGGCATAAACCTGAATTATCTGCATTTGGTATCTGCTATTAAGTTGTAAAACTAATCTTGCCACTCTGTCTGATACACCATCAATCTCCACAATGTTATTCTTCCATTTTTTATTTATAATGAATCCTACTCCACTTGTATTTCCAATATTTGTGCCTTTATAGTAGAGTATATGTCCACTTTTTAAATCAATTGTTTCTTCACCTTTTCTTCTAACTTCACAAAGTCCAATAATGTCCCATTTAATATAAGACAGTTCTTCTTCTAACTCTTGCAATCTTCCTTCACTTGAAAGTGATCTGCAGTTGTAAGTACCTAAATAAAAAGTCATCATCAAATGGCAGCCTGAGTCCGCAATCAGGGGATTCTTAGCACCCTCCGCCTTCGGCCACCAACCGCTGCCTTGGTTGGTGACTTTACAGCCTCCTGGGAATAAGGGCCATGATTTATTTTTGTCTGTCATGATTGTATATATTGAAAAAATATTCTTAAACTCGGAGGTAAAAAGCCAATAAACTCACCATGCTGGCTAATGCATGTTGGTGAGCAGCCCATCCATATTCGTATACTATATGAATAATCACATAGTAATAACAGCTGCAATGACAAGAACATATGGAGTGGACATTAGGAATTTGCCCTGCTCAGTTCCTTTAAGGCCTCCAAGAGGAATCAAAGGGTCTCCTTTCAGTTAATAGTAAACTCCTTTCTGCAGCCGTATATAAGTATATGCATTTTATATGAATAAAAAAAAAAAAACTCAATTTAGTTAGTCTGTAAGCTAACTAATCGAAAAAATGACATTGATGAAAGTTATTGTATTTATTATAATAAAATATATTACGGTTTATTTTGTTTTAATATGTTTAATCAGACATTATAAATCTGTATAAATAAATTTATGATATAGATCAAATATGTGTGACTCTGAATACAAATTTCCTTTGAGTTTTATATACATGTATCATGGATGAAGAACATTTGTCTCCAAGTGATCATATATCAGACCACTATTTAAAGTTAGAATGTAATGAGATCATTGCTACGTTTTTTAAGAATAAAAGATTTTGTACATGTGCCAATCAGATTTATTAATACGTAATGTAGAATAACTTTAACTTAGTATTAGCAATACTGAGAAAATGTATATTTATTAAAATAAATGCCCAAATTTGAATATGGGCTTTATATTTTAGCGAAAAACTTAATAAATAACTAAATAAATAAAAAATGCTACATTGAATGAATATAATGTCTCTCATTTGTTATACTAAATGAAAAGTTTTATTAGTTAGTGTTGTCTTTAGTTTTCTCAAGTTAATGTTTATGCTGAATATTTTTCATGTAAATGGATGTAAATATATAAATCATTCTATATTCTAACCACAATAACTTTTTCACCATTTCTATACACTTACTGTAAGCTTTAGTAAGTAATGATAGATAGCAGATAACAGTGATTAATAAAATGCTATCCTATAATATTCTGTTCAATATCTCCAGCCTAGTTTTAAGTTTATAGCTTTCATCAGTGAATTGTTTTGGATCTTGAAGCAGAGTAAGATCTAATGTAGCTTTCTTTCAGCCACTATCATTTACCTCTATGATATCCTATCAATAAACCTACAAATGCTTTTAACTTTAGTCAACTTGCTTGTAAAATCAGGTAGATCTGAATCCAATTCAGTTTCTGTATATTATGATGTCCTTAGTTTTCTAATAACTATAGGCACAGGATAGAGAGAGGTCTATATTATTAAAAAACTAAGGACACTGTAATATATAGAAATTGAATATGGTTATACAAGCAAGTTTGCTTAGATTGAAAACATTTATATATTTTCAGTTTGAGATGAGGCAAATAATAATGGCTGGAAGAAAGTTGCATTAGATCCTAAAAGTTCAAGTGCACTTCTCCAAAATTGAAAGTTCCTTACTGGTGAAAGCTACCATATGGTACAGCACAAAAATAGGAATTTATTAAGCACTGCTATGTAGTGTCTGTCATTGCTTACTAAAGCCTACAGTAAGTGCATAGAGATGACAAAAAGTATGCTGCAATAACAGTAATATGTAACTAAAGCAATGAGATAAATTATTGATTTATCAAAGTAACTTTTTTATAATTTAGTATGATATGAAAATTGTAGTCATATTTTATATTTAATTAAGATGATGTATGTTTAAGTTGAAATTCATTTATCCTTTTATTATTATTTATTTACATTTATCATGTTATCAAACTTTTTAATATTATTGTATAAATACTCTGAAATCCATATTACCATTTTTGATTTGTTTCTTTTAAGATCTCAAAAGTAAAAAAAAAAAAGTAATAATTTGTGCCATAAAAAAGGGATATGAAATGTAAGATAGATATGATTTATCAATATGGTAATGAAGTATAGAAAATGTAAATATATTAAGTGAATATTTTTAAAGCATAGTATGATGTCTAACTTTCAGCAATATAGCAAAAATGTTTTATAATCATAAAGGTGAATCAAACCCTATTCTTTGAGTTTCAGATTATTCTACAAACTTGATGAACTCAACTGAAGAACAATAATGGGATGGATTGGTCAAACCAAAAAAGAAAATTAATCAAACACAATATATTTAAAAAGTCTAATTTATGTTAACCTTTTACATATGTGAGATTGTACCTGTATTTCTCTTTGAAATATTTTCAGTTTTCTATTTACTGAATGTGTTTTTTTTTTATATTTTCATTTATAGGAATCTTGATTTTAATTTTACAATAATAAAATATATGTTAAAACTTTTTAGTTGTATTCAAAATTTTAAAACACATTTATTAGAAAAAAAAATTTGATTGACATTTATTTTGTGCAAACATTACACTTTATTTCAAAGTAAAATATTTTAAACTAACATCATATTTTGTGCATAATGTGCTCATGTGCATTATAATGTCCAAAACTTTATCTTTTGTGTTCCATGAGTTTGGAAAAGTTTGACACAATTTTTCATTCTTTTTTTTTTAGTAAATTAAATAAATATGAAATGGAAATAGAAACAACAGAATAACCAAAATAAATACAATAAATGAAAACAAAGCAGAAATTTTATGTAAATAAGTATCACATAAAACTCAAAAGTAAATTCTCAAAATATCTTTGATGAAATATGACTCTTAACAGCAATATATAGGATTAAAATCAGAGGTTTTTAGAATATTTTTTAAAGTATTCGTGTAAACATTTTTTGTCTAATTACCATTAACTGTTAATGTGATAATATAACAATTCAAAAATAATGAAACAAAAATATTATTATTTATATACAGTCAATTCCGCACTAAAATGAGGAGAAGAAATTTGAAGGAAAATAAAATGTACAAGAATATAGGAGTGTCATTGTATTAACGATAAAACATTAATTATTATTTTTTCTATTTAAAATTAAAGATATAAATGGTTCATTATTATATCTTTAAACAATGAAGACTTATTGAACGAAAGTAGGTCAATATATAAAATGCTACAACAGCAGTGACTACTAATGATTATGATCAAATAGAAAACATTTAAAAAATAATAATTTAGAATAATTCAAATATAATAACTTTTTAAGAAGCAATAGTGAATTTTAAACGATGAAGATAAATCACTGTTTTTAAGCATTCAGTAATCATAAGAATCGATTTTAATAATCATTGTCAAAGTCTTTCTAGAATATATTTGGGTAATCTTTCAAAAATAATTTTAAAATTACTCAATCATCAGTTTCTTTTTTTTTTTTTTTAGTTTTTAGAGATTTAAAATGCTTACAGTTATTTCAATTTTGTATAAATTTAAATTAATAAATGTTTATTTACTTTTTTTTTTTTTTATAAATAACTTATTATTATACTAGTTAATATGTTCACCTGCCTGATAAGATTATGTAAATTAATCTTGGCCATTTTTTATTATAAATTTTTCAGATCATAAGAAGACTTGAGATTTTTTTAATTAGTAAGACCATAACTAATTAGAGATCATGCATTAGCCAAAATTAGTCAATACACGAGCATCTAGTTATTTTTACATGGCGGGTAAAGTTTACAGGTCAATTTGTTTTGGTCAATTGAGTATTGTGGAACTGATTTAATGTGATATAACCGTTAATATTAGCGATGGAAATGACTTATATCTATGAATGCTAAGATTATGGTTTATTTTTTACCATATTTTTTTTTAGTACAAAAAGTAAATTAATTCTAAAGTTTTAATATGAAGTGCATTTCAACAACTTTGTTTAGTCACATTTTGTTACTAAGATGCCATATAATTATTTTTAAAAAAAATAATATTTGTATGATAATTAATTCAAATTCTTTTCAATAATAATAAAATATTATTTTCTACTCAAATTATTTTAAATGTTTTAATAAAATACCACCAGATGGATTTCAACCTATAATTAATGGTTTTCAGACTATTTAATGGAAATATAGAAAACAAAATTAAATCAACTGCATTACAGTTTTAAGTACTAATTTTTACTTCCCAATACTTTAATTAATTCTGCTACTTTATATTATCTTAAATGTCATTAAATTTCAATATGAAGCTGTTTGATTAATCAAAGTTAATATTACGTATTTTGAATTGATTAATCAAAGTTGATGTAAGAAATTTAAAATTCCTAGTCTATAAACATTAAGCAAAGAGATTTTGCTTGGTTTATAGAATTAAACGTTTATATTAAATAATTAACATTTCATTTATATATATATAAAGCTTTTAGTATCAGAGAAACATTTAATTTATTATCATATTAATTAAACGTGACTCTTTTAATTTTGTTTAATTTAAAAACCTAACAATAATCTTTAACATATTATTAAATATATAAAACAAAAAATGATAAATTAGTTAGTAAATTTTTATATGCTAATTGTTTATTGCTTGCGCTTATAAGGAAATGGTTAATTTCTAAAAATATACTCTATTATTTTATTTTATACAATATGTAATTAACACATACTACACTGTAGTTTGTGACAATATAGTTATGTAATTTATGTAGTTTTTATAATACATTTATATGTACTGAATTTCAAAACAAAAGAATTTTATGACTAAAGATATGAATTTGAAAAAGACTGGATAACATAAGATGAGAAATATTGGGAAAAATAGTGAAAAAGTGTTATTTTTGGAAAAAAAATAGAAAGAAAAAGAGGAATTGAATTGAACATGTGTTTAAAGCTAAAATAATTTATGAAGAATATTTTACATGTGTCTATAGAAGGTATAAGAAAAAAGATAAACAAAGCAAAAAATAATGAATTTTTAAAGAAAAAATAGTTATGATTATTTGAATCACAGGAAAACTTTTAAAATGTAAAGATATGGTTTTTGCATGAATTTATTATCTTTCATATGTTTATGCATCTTTTTAAAAGTGGTAATGTTTTTTTGGATCATTTGGAACTTAATATCTTACTCAAAATTGTCTGATATTAATTCTACAATAAAATTTTTAGAGAAAAAGTCACTGAATATATATTTAATTTGAAATAAATGGTTATTATATGAGACTATCAACAGATGTAATGTGCAATTCAAAAATCCTAATATAATCACTAATAATGTGCTCAATTACTAAAAATTTATTGTCCTTCAGGTAAGGAAATCAATTATTTTTAATTTAAACAATATTCAAAAAGTATTTCAGAAAACTAAATATTTTTTGCAGGTTATCTTTAACATTTAACTTTTTTTTTTTTTTTTAGAAAATATCAGGTTGAGTGGTTGTAGCATATCAGATGTTTGAGGCAGCTGATTCATTGAAATTTGGTTTTTAAATTGTATAAAAAATAAAAGCATGACATCAACAGAAATTCCAGCATTCATTGCTGCTTAAATTAATCTTTAAAAAGGTGTATCACAAATTCAAATCTGATAAAATTTGAATTTTTTATTAATATTTTTATTAATAGATGAATTTTTTTTTTTCTTTTTGTCAGTTTACTAGATTACATGAAGATGGCAAAGGCAGAATTGCTTTATCAGTCAGACTTACTACTAAAATGGATTAAAAATACACTGATGATTCACATTTCAAGGCCTTCAACATGATAAAAATGTAATTGTGGATTATTGGTTGTAAGTATTCAATTTTAATTTTTTAATTATTTGAATAGTATTTAAATTTTTAAAAAAATTATTTGATAAATGGTATAATTTATTATTTGTTTGTGTTTGTATTGGTGTGTCTGTGTAATTTATAGATTATATAATATTAAATCATTTATGCTCTTTATTATACAGTATATAAACTTGTATACAAATATAACAAAAATGGTTTATGTACAATGTAATTTTGGGTCTCTGATCCAAGTTTGAGGCAACTTTATTTTATAGACATAATGATTCTCAAAAGGTTTAACAATTTATCGATGTCTTTATATTTGTATTAGTATATTTGTGTTTGCACTTGCATGATTGTATTTGTATAACAAGTAATGATTTACATATATAGAGCAGTGCAATGTAAATTTTTAAGATTGATTATCAGATGTACAGAAAGGCTGCAATTGATAAAGTAATCACAAAATTTACTGGGCATAGTACCATGTGAAAATATAAACATTTAAAATCAATAAAGAGAGATTTCAAATAGTGTGCATGGTACACAGCCACAATGGTTATGTATATACCATATGGAATTGTATGCAGGCAAAGAATCAAATTCTGATTCTTATCTATACCTTGATACTCATGACATGGAGTCATTAGTTTTTCCACATCTTGCATCACATTGTTTTCAAGTCTATAGCTAGCAAATGAGATATATTCAAATAAATTATGACTCTGTGAGATGATAAATATAACGATAGCATCACTGCTGTGTATGAAGAATATAAACATCATGGGTGCACACAAAAAATATAAAATAAAGAGTTAAAAGTCATTTTATCATTGATACAGATGGTAGCCTACAATTTCTAGCTTTAGATAGACAAGAAGCCAATTGCTATGATATCAAATGCATACCCACCTTCTGGAAATGATTTGCTTTGTATCTTTTATTAGGGTAATCTTTTTCTTATAGATACCTCTGATGTTTAAAACAGGCAAAACTCTCTATACATATTGCCACTCAGTGCAAGCCAGACTAATCAATGGATGACAGAAGGCATGAGCATAAAATACCCATCTAGTGCTTGCTCATCCAATATCCCCAGACTAGTTTCTGGCTTGTGGCCTTCAATAGTGAGGAGCCTTGGATCTGAGAGCACTGCACCTAGATCTTAGGGTCTAATGCAATATTTCCAGCAGCCACTTTTTATCTCTACTTAACTACAAAGCTATCAGTCTTAAATTGAAAACACTATAATATTTTCAATCAAAGCTTATCAGCTTATATAGTCATATAGGTCTGAACTCAGTTCCGTACCTATACATTTTGGTGTCTTTGGTTTTTTTAATAACCATAGCCATCACTATCCTGTTATGCAGGATTGATTTTAAGCCAATAAACATCACATGATCACCATTTCTTATGCTTGCTCATAACTGTTTTTAAAACAGGCAAAACTCCATATATGTATTGCCACTCAGTGCAAACAAGAGTAATCAATGGATGCCAAAAAGCTTGTGCATAAAATCCCCATCTAGCACCTACTCATCCAATATCCCCAGACTAGTTTCTGGCTTGTGGCCTTTGTCAGTGAGGAGCCTTGAATATGAGAGCACTGCATCTGGATCTTAGGATCTAATACATCCCTCCAACAGCCACATTTTATCTCTACTTTACTACAAAGCTATCAGTCTTAAATTGAAAACAATAGCCACCTTTTATATTTACTTAACTACAAAACTATCAGTCTTAAATAAGCTTGGATTGAAAACATTATAGTGTTTTCAATTTAAAGTAGAGATAAAAGGTGGCTTCTGGAGGCTTGCATTAGATCCTAAAATCTAGATGCAGTGCTCTCAGATTCAAGGCTCCTCACTGACAAGTCACAAGCCAGAAACTAGTCTGGGGATATTGGATAAGTAGGTGCTAGATGGGGATTTTATGCACAAGCCTTTTGGCATCCATTGATTTCTCTGGCTTGCACCAAGTGGCAATACATATAGATAGTTTTGCCTGTTTTAATAACAGTTATGAGCAAGCATAAGAAATGGTGATCATGTGATGTTTATTATCTTTGAGATTTGTTAACTTTTGGGGTACAAGATAAAAATGAATTCTTATGTGACTAGTCTTGCAGATACTGAAGCTATGAATTATCTCAGGTAAGAAGTATTACATGTGGGTTAAATGAGAATTTTATGAGGAATACAAAGAAATTATCAATGAAGATGTAATTTAAATTTAATTAGTGATAAATTAGAAATTATGAACAAACAATAAAGTAACTATTATTTCAGATGTCGACATTCCCCCCTTCTTATTTTTTAAATAGTAATCACTATTTGTCTTAGTCTTATTGTTTTGCTTAGTTTTTCTAATTTCTATCAATGTCAAGCATTTTTCTATAACATTATTAAAATTAAAGTTATTCTGAAAATTGTGTCTTAAATCAATTTTTTTAAAAATTCAATACGAGCGACAGGACAATTAACTAGATAAAAGTAATTTGGAATGTCATGGCAATTAGTCAATATTGTAAATTTTGAAATAATTATATATGTTATAATGTAATTTTAAATTAAATAGTTTTAATCTAATAATATTTTATCTCTGTTTTTGTTTTATTTTTGTCCCTGCAAGCAGAAAGAAGTAAAAAAAAAAACTAAAAAGTTCTAAAGGGCAAGAATCAATTTTCTCATTATAGTAGTGTTTTCTTACCTTATATTAGTAAACAGAAAAATCTGTTTTTTTTTCTTTAAAACTTATTTCTTTATGTAAGATATTTTCCTTATTTTAAAATCTATTCTTAATATTAATTATAAAATATATTTCATTTATATAATTTTGTATTATGTATTTAGAAGTATTTAAAATTATGGTAGAAAACAAAAAAATATTTTTATATTATTCTAGGTACTCTTTTATCAAAAATTTATTAAAATTAAAAATATAAATAAATATTTGTAATTATGTAGTACCTTATTTACATTATCTAGTCTAACTAGAAATAGCTAATATAAGAATTGGATAAGTAACCTACAGATTAAAATAAATAACTCCTTTCATTTACATTTTATTGAATGCAAGTGTCTACATTTTATTTATTTATTTTTTCTTACAGTTTTGACTGTTTAGAAATTTTATCAGAGATATGAATATATTTAAATACACGTGATTATATAAAAATAAAATTATAATTATATCTAAAAAAATAAATAATTCTTATTTTAATTATAAGTTTACAAAAATATTACATATATAATTCTATAATTATATTTGATCATTAATTTATGTTCCTTTGCTTTGCTTAATATTAATTGTAACATATTATTTTATCATTTTTTTATATTTATATAACCTATATTTATAAGATCAATTTTATATTTATCATTTTTTAATTATATATTTAATTTTTATTTTCTAATATCTAATTATTTAATTTAATCTATTTTTAATTTAATATGTATTTAAATCATATATTTCTTAATTTTTTATTTTTATTTTTATTAGATTATCTATTTTCAAGAAATTTTTCTGCAAAACTGTTATAAATTTTTAAAATTATTTTTACTCTGCATTGTAACTTCCTTTATACTTACTTTTTGAAAAATATTTTTTTTTACTTACTTAAATTTATTATTATTATTATTGTCATTGTTATTATTATTTAAATTAATAAATATTTTTTATCTAAATCTTTATTTAAATTTCAATTAATTTTTTAATTAATAACACTTCTTTGATTTTTTTTTCTTTCTCTTTTATTATTAGTATATCATATCATTTTTATCTCATAAATTTTTTTTATGCAGTTTTTAGTATATTTATTATTTTTTTTTATCAAATATTATTTTTCTTTTTTTTTATTTATTACTTTAAAATTTATTATTTTATTAGGTTTTACTTCACTTATTAATAATCTTGTTTATATTTCTTGCTAGATTAATGTAAGTTTTTATTCCTATACTATTATCTTTGTTATCTATTGTATCTTTATTTAATATCATTTATTTTGTATTTGTAAGGGGAAAAAACTAAAATTAAATATAATAACAATATGTTGTACTGAAAAAAAAAATATTTGCTATATTTATTAATAAAATCATTGTGTAGAAGCTTAAGAAAAAGAAAGAAGAATATTAATAACTTATAGGTTCATATGGACTGAATTTAAGATAATATTCTAACCAATAAAGTTCTTATACTAAAGATAACAACTAATAGAAAATTTCTATATTTATTTAAGAAATCCTCTTGATTTCTCCATTTGTTTTTCTCTAAGAACAAGATTTCCAAACATTACAATTATTGCACTAGTGTAATTTTTTGAGTTATTTGCATTATTCAAGAAGCATGTTTACATTTTCTTTTTTGACCTTTTTCTGTCTACCTAATAATCTGTGTTTAGTCTGGTACTTTATCCATATCTGTCTTTTTTCCCAATCATTGTTCTGAGTTCTTTAATAATTTTATAATATGATGAACAATTTCATCAATATATATTCTTTCCATGGTATTTTATAAATACAGTTTTTGTTTTTTATCATTTCAAGTTTAAATTATGTACTATGGCTTTGAAATTTATTCTGATATTATATTGATTTCACTTTTTTAAATTTGTTCAATATTCTTAAATAGATGTTGATATTCTATGATACCTACCATTTCACTTTTTTTTTCTTTTGATGTTACTTTTTATTTTCTAGTTTTTTTAATGATAGCTGATGAATTATTCATTATGAAATTTGACTCTGTAGTAAATTTTTATTTTCAAAGTCACTGACTTCTAAATAAAATTCTTTTGATCTGTTTCATAGCATTTATAATTTAAATTTTTGTATTTTTCTCATGATTGGGCACATGAGATAAGTATTTCTTTGTGTTTGCATATATGCAGGTTTTCTGTACATAGTACTTTTGACTTTACCATGAGATAACCTTAGCATAAGAATATTTAAAAATGTCAATTTTTGTTCTTGTTCTAATTCTACTGAAAATTTAATTAAAGTAGATATATTACTGATGAATATCCAAAATATTTATAATAGTGCTTTATCAGATGGTCTCACAACAAATGAATCATCGATATAGTGAAGTCAGGTTTTGTTGAAATAAAATAGTACTAATACCTATGACTTTAATATTCTTTCATATAAGTTTTGCTAATCAGGCTGACACTGAAGAATCAATCATCATATCTTGAATTTTTTGCAAGGATTTTGTGTTATATTGAAAATATACTCTTATGCAGAATGATAATAGTTTCATTAAACTATAAACAGAAAGAATTATCCTATATTGTAGACTATTAACCTCATTTAATGCTCTTCTTATAATATTTAAACTCTGGATAGATTTATGTCTAAAATTTTTAAATAAAATATTATTAAGAATGTCTGTTCTTTCTATTTTTCACAGTTTTGATTAACTTCATAAAATATTGAGAATTCCTGACAAAGGTTTGTGTCTCAATATGATGGAAAACTAAAATCTTAAATAGAAATCTTGACAAATTTTGACTTGGTGAATTTTATCACTATTCCTCATAGATTGTAATTAATCCATAGAAATGTTATGTTTTGCTTAAATATGTTGACAGTTAATATTTTTTCAGAAACAATGCAATATTTGTAATGCTTTTTATATTGTTATCATAATCAGTAATATCCATTAAAATTGTAGTATTATTTTTGTCAGCAGGATTTAAAAGATTTAATAGCTTCCTTCTCAATGTTGGTAATGTATAATTTGAGTTGTTGGTGTCCCTCAAGTATTTTTTATTCCCTATTGTAATTCTGCTGCTTCTTTTAGAAACAGTTTTTAAATGATTTGCTCAGTTTCTATCATTATTTCTAATAATAAAGTTATTAGATGGTGTGCTTATGGCAGTTTTAATCTTTTTTTCAGAATATAAGTTTCAATATTCATTACAATACTTTGAATTAAGATTTTAAATTAGTGCAGTTGTTAGGTGATTTGGTAAACTATAGGATTTACTTTCGCTAAATAAGTTTACACTTTTTTTTTACTTTTTTTCCATTTAATTCAAAATATGAATTTTTAAGAGAATGAAAAATTCTTAGGAATATTTTAATAAACATTCTATGATACAAGTGGAATGTAATTTTTGATATTTGATAAACCTTTGGGTATTTATTCTTTCTTTAAATAGAGTCTAGTAACTGTTTGAATGATTTTTTAACTCTTTGGGAATGAATTGCAGATTTTAATTGCAAATCTTACAAGTGAATCTTTTCAGATTTTCATTTGCATAGAGAAGTTAATTGATTTTTATTTTGACCAGTTTTAGATATATAATACTGGTTCTGCACTAAATATTTAATATTTATCTGAAGTTTTGTGATGATGGTATTTTTCTTTTAATTACATATTGGACTATACCCATTATCTTGAAGAATATTAAATGTTATTTAGAAAAATTCAAAAATGATTTGTACTTTTTTAAGCACATTCAACTGTTAATAACAACCTACAAGGTAATATATAGCACAATGTTTTGACTAATGAAACGTACTTTTCCTTAGTTTGTTGCTGATTAAACAGTAATAGATTAAAATGGAAATTAAACCAGTAATCTTTATATTCATAAATACTAAATTTAAGATTATGTTATAACATCTGAATATTTTGTCAAAAGCAACAGACAGAAAACTTTTATTTACTTAACTATGTAAAACCTTTTAGTTTTTTCATTTTTTAATTTTAAAGCAAAATTAATAACTAGTTTTATACATTATTGATTATCACACTAAGTTGATTATTTACTATTGTTATATAAGTGGCTTTTTGAAAGTAAATTATTCCATTTAAAATATATGTCAAGTGTTGGTGGCCTAGTGGTTTGTATAGCTGCCTTCCAAGCAGCTGGCCTAGGTTTGCTTCCCAGTCAATGCTTTCACACACACACACAAACACACACACACACACACATATATATATATATATATATATATATATATATATATATATATATATATATATAATACAAAATGATTAGAAAGAAAATACAGAAGTATCTAAAGTGTCAGACCATATATGAATCCTTGAACATATCTTAAATTGGAAAAACAAGAATATTAAAAAACAGACAAAAAGGTAAAAAAAATGAAGCTACCTAGCAATGCAAATAACTACAATAAGTCAACTTCATGCAATCATTCAGTGTTGGGTAACCACTCATTAATCTTGCCATTAAAATGGAAATAATAGAAAAATCAAAAGAACCTTCAAAGATAATATTTTTTAACTGCTGTCTTTGGCAGAATCATATAGGTTTGTTAGAACATCCTAGTAAATTGAATCTAAAAATGACTAGGTCAATTTCTGTGAGCAGCAGTTATTAAAGAAGACAGGAGAATAACACCAAATCAAAGCTTTGTATTGTATTGAGTTGCATGTGAACTTCAATATTTTTTGCACAAAAAAAGATGATAAGAAAAGGAAAGTAAAAGAGGCATAACAACCATTATGTCATTAACAAAAAAGAAAGTAGCATCCATCTGTTGAATAAATAGAATATGCAAATTTTTAACTTGAGTAATTAGCATTTTTTTAATAAATACTGCAGTATATCCAGCATACCACAAGTAATATGAATCCAATGTTCTACATTGAAGGTGCACTTGACTTCACTTAATAATAAAAATTAAAATGTTAGAAACATTCAGCCAAGTTATTATTAACAAATTAATGTATTTGTAAAAGTCAAATAAAGTTTGAATTTTTCTAAAAAGTATTTAACTAGATGATATAAATAATCTAGCATATATAAAAGACATCTTTCCAATCCATCAGAAAACAATATATTAGCATTGTTACATATTTATAAAATTGGTTACCATAGGGGTAAACGAAGAAATAAAATATAAGTATAAGAAAAATTTATATAAATTAATTTAAGTATTTTGATTGAACAAGGTACAATTTAATAAAAATATAAAGTTTTCTTAATGCTCTATTAGAATAATAGTATTAGATGGTGAGTGAACATTTCATCATTAAACTAGTCTTAATTTTTTTAGATTTACTATTATGATTACAATTTATATTTCTCAAGATAGCAAACTATTTTTTTTACTTCATCACAAAATAATTTTTATAGTTTTTGCCTTTTTTTTTTTTTAAACAAGAAAAGATATAAGACTTTTATTTTTACTTGTTTAAAATAATATATATAAAAAGATTTAGTATTAACTTTTATTATTAAATTGCTGCTTATAGTTTATCTATTTTTGTTAATTATTATTTAAAATGAAGATGTGGTTATATATATATATATATGCTGAAAAAAATCTGTGCTATAAACATGTACATAGTAATGCATGTTATATAGATTCTCTTCTATTTGTGAATTTCAATATCTTCAACAAATTCTAAAACTAAATGTAATGGCTATAGGGGGGCTGCAGTAAAACTCAATTTCTATCTAGAAAATAATATCATTTAACTCAAAATAAAAGTTTTAATTGGATGACTTATTTCAATATGCATAAATATATATATATTGTAACCGTTGGAATTGTCGAATGCTGTATTCCCTTTCAATTGAAGAAAGAAAGGCCCAAAACGTTGGTGCCAATTTGTAACTGACTGAATTGATGGATGAAGGTGATGGTTAGGATGATCAATCTGATCTGATAAAAAATCTAAAAATCCATTATAAATTAATCTGGTCTAGCTCAATCGGGTCACCATTATATAATAAACCATCACAAAGCACAAATAATCTCTTTTAAAGTTTCATTTACCTAAGCTATATGTAAAATGAAGAGATAATGCGACCATCTGCTCCAGACATCAACAAATCCGTCACAATTACAATATAAATTGTATAGAGCAGTGAAACCAACTACTATTGCCCTAAACAATAATATAGGATTAGGCTAATTACTTGATTGGCAATCTAATCAAAACCAAATCCCATTAATAACTAACACAGACTCCAACACACACACACACACATATATATATATATATATATATATATATATATATATATATTATTAGCCTGTTACTTATTACAGTAATTTAACTCTACTTTATTATTTAAAGATGCTGCTTTTATGAATTAATGGATAAGCTTCTAAGTACCTGTAATAGCACTTTACACAACATTTGTTTGCAAACAGACATTATTTAAACAACAAAACAAAATAATGCCTGAACCCAAATATGCATATATCTATTTTAGCAAATGCTAAATAGACAGATAAACACTCTATTAGCTCATTTCTAACTTTATCATGTCCAATCACATTATATAAAAGACATATAGAGCTTCTATTGGATGTTTATTAAACTGTGAGCCTTAATACACCTTGTTTGAAAATTTTAAACAATTGAGTAAAATTGACTGATAACAATTAAAACATATGATTATATATGATATTTACATAGATTGAAATAATATTCAATTGAATATTATCGGTCAATGAAATCTATTCTCTTCATGTTATAAGAGTCTAAGAAAATATCCAAGACGAATTATTCCAAACTAAACGATAAAGTATAATTTAGATCTTTATGACGGAATCAGACAAACATGAAATGATTGACTTTGTACTATTAACTAAGATAAATGATAATATGTATGTATAATATTCGCATGCAAATATAAATATGAAAATTATATAGAAACAAAATAAATTTACTAGTAAGCTAAACATACCTTATCTTATATTCCAATTTGCTTACCAAGCTGAGCCTGAATTCCGCTACTTAAATAGCTATGCCGTCTTACGCAATCCAAATAAGACAAAATAATTAAACTAGTCTTGATATTCAAATTAACTCAATTTATTAGATTATAAGAAAGAAAATTGACAATATTCATGATAGAATACATCCGAAATGACTTTATATTTTAGATGGGTTGATTAAATAAAATGATCATATTGCTATGTGTTTCTCTATATACGTGTTGCAATAACAATAACGACACAAACAAAAAAAAAATAAATGAATAAATGACGGGAAAGGCCCCTAGATATTTTACTAAAATAAAGTTTACATATAACCTATACCAAAATGTGAAATAGGAGGATATCAAAATCTATTTGTTTATCAAAATAATTACGGATAAATGAATATGAAATAGAGAATATTTTTAGCCTCTCCGATCATTTTCATCTAATAACTTATACCACTTTTAGATAATAAAAAAAAATCATCATATTTATACCACATAAAAAAAATATATAACACACGTACATTTTATATAACAAAAAAAAATCATACCATATATTTATAAATCAGTTCGTTCACTGTTTACTGGTCTATCGATCGACCTCAATCATAGTGTATAGAAAAGTTTCTCCGTCAGAAATGGTAATCGTAAACCCTGCAATACTTTATTAAAAAGTTTCATTTTTTTTTTTTCCTTTTTTTTTTTTTTTCTTCTTTCTCCTTTCTCTTCTCTCCTGAGGATGTGAGTGCACTTTGACTATTCCCATTATGAGGTGAAGTGATCCATTGGGTTCATGTTCCGATGTTTATGCAAATCCATTTTTTTTTTTATATTATTTTTACTTCATAGGTTTCTTCTTATTTTTTTTTTTTTTTTACATTGTTGCCGCCTTCCGAGACTCCCTTTCCACTGCCCGCTGAATGATTGAACGGGCAGACAATTCCTTTATTTTTTCATGTTTTATAGTTTTACATCCAAAATATTAAAAAAAAATTCATTTTTTTTTTTTTTAAAGACACGGAAAATAAATCTGTCCTTTACTATTGCAAAATGATAAAGCTTGTGTGTCCTGTTATCTTCTGAAACGTCATTTTTATATGTTCTCTTTCTGACGTTGTCTTATCCTGGCGACCACACACGGTTATAGATAAGAAGATACGTGAAGATTAAATCCAAATTCGATTACAATTTTTTTTTTTAATATTATTTTATAAACCAAAATACAAAATTGATATAATAACCCTTTTAAATTATTGATATACATCAATGATTTACACCTATCTATATACTTCCCTTTAATAATAATATTTTTATAAAAATTTATAAATAAAATGTACACAACATATATGTAAACATTAAACTGTATGTAATAATGTTACTATGGTGTCTGCTTTCATATCTGAAAAGTATAAAATAATATCAATCCGATTTAGTTAAATTTATATTATGCTGAATGGTTTACTATGTTTTTCTTTTCTTTTCTTATTTTTTTTTTTTATATATATACCTGGATCATCAATTTGAACACTCACAACATATATATATATATATATATATATATATATATATATATATATATATATATATATATATAAAAGAAATCTGTATATCTAATTTTGGTTTATATTTGTTTTCTTTGTTAAGACAATTCTGTTTGATGTAGTGCATTGATAAGTGATGGATATGAGAGCAAAAAGCTCTTGGATTGAGACTGAATCTATTATTTTTGGAGTGCCTGAGTTTCCACATGACTAAACTATTCATTCAATTATTTTTAATTATAATTTACATATATATATATATTATAAAACAATATCTATAGCCATGTCGTCTTTACCAACAAATATATTTTTAATGTACACCTGGATTTAAGCTTTTCAGTTATAAGAGCTGCAACGCAGAATAATAACTTTATATTTTTAAAAAGATCTTGATTCTACAAGATTTTTTTATCTGACTTTTTATTCAAGCCTGAGACTGAATGCATAATGATCAGCAGCTAAACTGTTTTTAGTGTATGTGTATATATGCACACATTAAAAAAACACACATATTAACACAGAAAAGCAAAACTTCAAAGTGTATATCTAATTTAAACAGTAGTATATGCATTTCATTATATATATATATGATTTATTGGAATAAAGTTAGAAATATTTTTTTGTTTTAAAGCACTTATAATGTCAATATAACTGGAATTTTTTTAACTATGTTTTTTTTTTAAGTAGAGCTGTTATGATTGATTCTGAATGAGTAAGTAAAGATCTCTTGGAGTCATGCCCTGTTCAACAATCATATTACTCTAACACATTTACGTGGCAACAAACTGATATAAGAAACTGCTACCAAAAGTGCTTCTAAAATGTAAGAAAAATAATTTGTTTAAAAAAATGTCAAATAAATCAATAATAATACCTAAGCATAAAAAGTAATAAAAATTACAAATGTTTTATATGTATAAATATATATATTAAAAAAAAGAGAGAGCTGTGATGGGCGTGTGTGTGTATTGTTTTCTGCCATGATGATAAACGTCATGGCAGAAGTACAATGAGCATCATATCATTCTAATTACTACTGAAGATATATTGTTATTTATCTCATCCCAAATTATTGTAACATCCATATGCATATATTTTCTTTTCAATATTTGGCTTGTCAACTTTTAGAGTTAAATGAAAATTATTAATCAAACAGAGAAGGAATACTGCAGAGGAAAAACAAGTTAAAAAGATCTTGAATAATAATAGAAAAGGATTTTAAAAACAAAGCAAAAAATATAATGAAAATTTTTTTTCTGAGATTTTAATTAATAATAAATTAAAATGCTGTTGGAAGTACATGTCATATAATTATATAAAAATAGATATTTAGGTAAGCTATACAAGATTTTATATGTAATTCAGGCAATAATTATTCAAAAGAAAGAACTATGTCATATTGTTAGAAAACATTAAATATGAGAAGATAAATAAAGAAGTAATTAAAGTAATACTAATGATAAAAAATTTGAAAGTTATAGTTATAACTATTTTATTTCATCTTTTGTAATTAATAATACGCTATAATGATCGAAATGCAAATGGAGATTGAATCTAACCGCAAAAACAATATCTGCAACTACCAGGGCGCCATCTAGGCATTTGAGCCTAGAAAAATTTATAAAGTAGGCAGATACGCGCTGTTAAGATTCCACTTTATTTAAATATTCCGATCGTTAGCCCAAGTCACTAGCTCAGCGGAGACGCAGAGATAAAAATCTATATCTTAATTTATATCTTAAATATCAATAAATAAAAGCCACTGCCAGAAATTAACACATAAAAATATTTATTTACACACATATAAAATAACATTTAAATTTTGAGGAATAAGTTTAACATTTTAGATTTTTATATTAACTTTTAATTTTACATTTAACTAAGTTTCAATGAGTTTAATATTTTATTTAGCTAGTCAAGTATGAATAGACTACATAGATCTGCATTTGAAAAGAAAATATTCTTCCCTGATTTAACCTTAGGCAACAAATTTCCAATCAACTGGCGCCAATCCATCTGATACATCATGTATTCAATGTAGCATGATACGACAACACAAAATACTATACTGTCAGGAATGGACATCTGAACAGTAAGTAGAATTAGAGAAGACATTGACTCTCCACCAACAGGAATGTTACATCTGTTGGCAAGTAGAACAATAAACAAAAAACTCCATAGGAAGAGCACTGCGGTCTTCTGCCGACTTACAAACCCATCCATAGGCAAACAGAAGGTGTTGGTATATATGCAATCCTGCCCATAGCGGACCTCATACTACATCTACTAATTACACAAATATATCCAATCCATTGATCCAATTTAACTACGAAACGAATAACCTAAGATTACCCTCCCTTAATATAACTTTACAAAACTATATAGCCATTCATGCCCAACTTAAATTTAACATTTAGATACGTTCGCACAAATGAATTTTATAAATTTGTTTTAAAATGTTGAGTATAGATCAGCTGCACAGATTCCACGGTCAAAAACATTCCAAATTAAACACAACCGATCAAAATACAAAGTCATCGATAAGCGTCACTTGCATAGGGAATATACAAATCCCATTAGCATTCATCGTAAGATGCCGCAGTGATATCGTTGACCCATATATTCTAATCAAATGTGAAAACCACAACATAATCAACCGCTAAAGAATCTATGCAATGTCTATACCCAACCTAAATTTCATCATTTAAAATTTAAACAACAAATAATTTATACAATAAGAGAGAGAAAAAAAAAATGGAAATGATTTTTATCAATCGGAAAACATATAAAATTAAACATTATTAATTTGATTTAAAAACTTAAAAAAGTCAGATAAGAGTCCGTTTTAACATTTAAGTTGGCTTGTTTATCAATTTGTAAAACTTGACGAAAGTTTTTAATTGATTTTAATAATTGTTCATTTCATATAGCTTATGGTAGAAGAGTCCAGGTTTCTGCTTTTAATTCCCGCAACACCTCCATTGGAAGATAATGTTCTGGAGATGGCAATAGCTGGTTCAAGGTATCACAGTCTTTTCCTTTTTCTTTTTTTAAATAGAGAGTGTGGTATGTGCGTCCTACCACAACTCTCAAACACACAATGCTGGAACTGTCCAAAAAAACTGTCTGGAACTCAATATTTCTCTTTTTATAGTAAATCTCCAGATTGAATGAACAAAGACGTCACTAATCCAAATTTTCGTTCGGGTCCGGGCTGGGGCTTGGTGCTTTCATTGGTCAAACTAAAATCTCTTTATTCTCTTATCTAATTTACTCTCTGACTTTTTAATTAGACAGCTTTTGGATAATTAATAAACAATCATTTCCATTTACAGATTACAGGAATTAATTAATACCTGTTTTTATTTTTACTTACGTTATTTCTTTTTTAAACTATTTTTATATTTAAATCTTTTTTTATAAAAAAAATACATTCAAATACCTTTTTTTATTTATTAAAAAAAATATTTTTAAAGTTTAGCATCTGTGCGAATATATACGTTTAACAAACATTTTAATTTTAGCATTTAGTTTTTTTTTCTTTTTAACACACTTATTTTTATATGCGAACTTAAAAGTTTTTATTTCAATTTAATGTAATGACATATTTATATATCATTACAACGCTGATGGCTGATGTGTTGCTGTGAAACTTCTGTATAATAATTTCTGTAGGTTTTCTATATCATAATTTCTGCAGGCTAAGTTATAATTAATAATAGAGATAAAAATGTTTTATATTAAATGATTTTATTGATAGTGCACTAAAAAGAAAAAAAATGCTTCTTCAGCCACAATTGAGGTTTTAACTTGAAATAAAAGCATGAAGGAATGGTCCAGAAATTAATTAAGTCAATCCAACCAAGTAAATCTCTTGTTGGATCAACTTAATTACTTCTGGATCCCCATGTTTTTATTTCAGATTAAATCTAAAAACTCCAATTATGACTGAAGAAACAAATACTTTTTCTTTATAATGCATGATCAATAACAGCATTTAATATAAAAAAAGTTTTTATCTCTATTATTTTTAAGTTTTTAATATTGGCACAGTAAATGGAAATTTAAAATTATATTCTACTTTAAATTTATTGGACACTTATAGTTGATATAATATATTGTAATGTTTTTGGTCATTTTAGGCTTTATACATTATAAATTATTAATGTATTTGTTAATCAAGTTATGTCTGCATTTATTCAGTCTGAAATTTCAAGGATATAATTAAATTTTCAGATTAACTCACCTAATATTTTTATTTCAATCCAAATTGCTGGCAGAATCAGTATTTTATTTATTGAAGAGGGTGCTGGGGTCTGTTGACTCACTGAATCCTGCCACATTTCATTGTCAAATAGAAACAAATAACTAAAAGTAAGATCTGGATTATGTTTCGTATCACTTTAATCTGTTATAAGATTTTTTTCACTGACTTTGATTATTAATCAAGCACATTGACGTAGATAATTTATATATTTCTCAAACAATTTTTTTTACTAGTAAAATCTAATAAACTAAAATTAAGAATGTACAATGAAAAGTTTATATTAACATTAAATATTTTATTAGGACAAATTAAAATATTTAAATGATAATTATTAATAAAATTAGAAGGAACTTACACACACTCATTCAGTTAATAACATTAATCAAATAATTAATTCAAACAGTTCATATTTCAATTCTCCAATCAGCCAAAAGTTCCTTGAATAATAAAACCATGAATCAGTAGTTATAAGCTTATAATTAGTTTAGTTTACAAACATAGTGAATTAGTCATGAGTTATGATATGAATAACTTCGTTGGTGTTACATGGATTTTTGATTAAACCATGCATGGTTTTTGTGTTGAAGAGCTCATTGGTATGTTAACTTTGATTTTTTTCTATCAACATTTTCATATTCCTGGTCCATTTTAAGGCTAGACTCGAAAGCTTTTGTAATGACCTTTATGGTGAAAGAAGGTGTCTGCAAACACTCCAGTTTCCACTCCCACATAATGATTTGGTTCAGAAAATGAATAATTATGGATAGAGGCATTTTCTGTATCCAGAAGTCAGAAAATGACAGCCAAAAGAACAAGATAAGACAGGACCTTGCTCAAAGTTATTTTTTCTTTTTATACCCTTAACCAGTTTTGACATTTCTCTGTGCATATATATTTTTTATCTTTTGCTTTGTTATCAGAAGGCAAGGTTTATACATTTTTTTTATTTTAGTTACTAAGTTCTCTTTTTTTATTTTTATAAATTCCTTCAGTGCCATCTTTAATTAGCATTAGAAGGATATAACTCTAATAGTAATCATTTGCATTTGAAATGTCTTTCTTTTATTTGTCTGGGTAAACAATCTATGCATTTCTATTCCCTCAACTTTTAACTTTAATTAAATAGATAACATCAAACAAATAACTGTCACTGTATGTATCCAAAAAAAAAAAAAGAATTACAAAAAATAAATAAGTATTATTTATTGAACTATTTCTATTTTTTTTAGCTTTTAAATATTACCCAATGCCAATACACTTGTAACATATATATATATAAATGGTACAATTTATATCACTAGATACTCCTGCTATAAATTAAAATGCATATCCCTTTTGCATATATCATATTTAGTAAGTGTACATAATAATACATATGTAAATATTGTAAATAAACTTTACATAATTTATATTTTACTTTAAATCATTATCACACATATAGTGTATATAACTCATTAGATATTTCTGCAGTAAGTAAATATATATACTGATAATATATATATATATATATTAGAAGAGCAATATTTACTATGTGTACATAATTATATATGTATAATAAATCAATAACTAAGTTTTTATTTAAAATTTTTAGATACATTTTTATTTCTATTTTAAAATAGTTGTTTTAAAAATGCTAAAAAAGAAATTTGGTGATCTTTGTTTTAAAAAATTACTGCATGTTTTCTTTTTTAACTTTACACAATCATTTTAAATAATGAGAGTTTCCTAAAAAATGTTACTGAAAGAAAAAAATATTTACACTGCCCTCTTGTATTATTCTTTAAAACAAATTAAAGTTTTAAGAATAATTGTTAACTGTGATATATGAAGTTATTGAATATTTTTCATATTTTCCCATCTGCTGTTCTATATCTATCAAAGTAGTTGACATACTGAAAAGGTACAGATTTCAAATGAATTATTATGTTATAACTTAGTGACATATCAATTTTCAAGCAATTATATTGAATTTAAATATATTAAACCTCAATTTTAAAATTTCATTTTAACTCGAAAATAGTCAAAAGTTAACAAACCAATTACCAAAATCAATAAAAGCATTTAAAAAGGGTAATTAAATTAAAATAACTTCCATTGCTGTGCAATATTGAGATTTTAAATCTAAATGTGATAAATGTACTGTGATGTTCACATTTATTAATACAATAATAACTGCAAATTATTATATTTGGAAATACAGCCAGTAGAAAATCTCCATTGAAATTTGACAATCTGTCAGACAATTTTGGGGACATATCATTATGAGTTTGACTTTCAAGGTTTTTAATCTTCAATATCTTTATATATAATAAATAGTTGACTAATATAATGTATTAATGAAGAAATTACCTTCTCAAGATAAATGTGACAGCAACTAAAAATCATGATTATGATGGACTATGCTAAAAATGCTTTCAAATTTGAGAGAACTAAAATAATAAATATTCATAATCAGGATTAATTATTTTTTTAATTAACATACATTATTATTAGTACCTTATTTATTATATATAAATGCATGTTGATGTGGCCTTTTAATAGTCTACTGCAAGGCAAAGATATTTTCACACAGCCAAAGAGAAAAACCAACAAAGATGTTACTCACTAGGCTTTACAATTGTTGGAAAGTGAAGTTATCACAGATTTTTTATTTTACTTGTATTTTTTAGCAAAAAATAATTAGATATTCAGTTATCAAGGTTGATGATGATCCAATCTGAAAAATATTAAACCTGAATGGAACCTATTTTTTTTATCTACTCCACATTTGAGCTCAAATATTGGGTAAAAAACAGATGTAATATGCTCCATTGTAATAACAATGATGATAAAAAATAAGGTGGAACTAGTACCAATGATAATAATAATGATTATTTAAAAGAAGAATAACAATACTGTTTTAAATAATCATAATAAGAAAAAGAAGAGAGTGAGTTTGCTGCATAGTAAGATTTCCATGAGTTAATGGCAAATTTATATGGTATATATGTTTATTTTGCATAAAATACCCATGATTTCCTAATCAAACAATACTTTAAGAGTACCACCCGTTATTCAGGTTTTCATAAAAATTTTCTCACTTCTCTGATTAATATAAAAGTGGTCCATGTCTAACAACAATATACATGCTTTTTTTCTTCCTGCATAGCTCTAAATTAAGTTTAAATAAAACAAACAGAGTCATATAATAGAATTTCTTAATAAATAATAATAGAATAATATTCAGTAATCACCATGAACTGTAGAAGTAATAAAAAAGCACCCAGTATGATATAATAATACATAATAATTTTGATTCATAAATGTAATTTTTTAATACAGATAACAATTTATATTTTGGATTAAATTAAAAATTCTTATCAAGTTATATAAGCAAGATCAAATTTATATACTTTCTTTTTTCTTTTCAATAACTGAAAGAATATATATATATTTAAAAATTGATTCTGTTATAAATACAAATTGAAATCTTTTATTTTTACATATATTCGCTTATGACTAGAATAAATTCTTAAAGTAAAATTGATAATAATAATCCAATATTCTAAAGCTGATTGATATTTTTATCTATTTGCATATATAGTTAATTTCATGCATGTATTTGACATATAAAGAAATGTAAGAAGAAAATATTAATGTTTTGATATAATTTGCTAGAAATTAAATATTCTTCTCTTTAAACATTATAATGGTAAATTTAAGTGAAATTATATTATAATTATAAATATTGTGATAGCAGATTTTCTTCAATAAATTGGATGATGTTATTCTTATGAAGTTCTTGTAGATATTTATTTGTTCCCAATCTATTTTTAGCTTTTAATTTTAATTTGGCTTAGTTATTTACTGATGAATTTAACACTTTGCCAGTGCAAGTAATTGATAGTTCCATGGATTTAGCTAATGTAGCTTTAAAATGGTACCTTCTTTGATTCAGGCATTATTCAAGAAAAAAAGCATAATAAAAAGATAGCACAGAAATTCAGTAGTTAGTTTAAGTATTTCAGTTGTCTCTAACATTACATGGTTTTTGTTCTATGATACATTTAGAGATAGAAATTCTTAACTTCAATATTCCACTCTCTCTAGACTCTAGCTCTCACTCTCCATATAACTTTAATATTAACTTAAATGAAACTAAAATATTTTAATTTCTTCTAGTTTTTATAAATTTATTTCAAAAACATATTTAATCTGCTAAATAATATTTTTTACACCTTTTATTTGATTGGATTTATTTCCCAAAATAACAGTTAATGCAATAAATAATTAATCTTATCTACTAGTATAAGAGTCATTTTTAAATTTGTAATTTTTAATTCATTTGATTTTAATTAAAAATAAAAATTTTTATTAAAAAAAGAAAAATATTTGGAATGTCTTATATACATGTATATATATATTTTAAATAATATCTAATATTAACTTTAATAAAAGCTGATATTTTCAATATTGTCAAAAACTCAATTTCTTATTTTTTTTTAATGTTTAAATCAACACATAAAATATAGATGATATATAAATATATCCACAGTAAACGGTCAAAATAATGATTCAAACTAAGGGTTTATTCAGGTCAGATATTTGTAGAAAATGTTTGTTTATTTATGTATATTCATACCATCACATATGATACATACATACCTACATCATCATCATCAACCATTATCAATCCACTGCAGGATGAAGATCTCTCCAAGTTAAATTTATCTTCTCTGATCTTTAGCTTCTCTACTCCACATCACCCCTGCACACTTTCTTATTTCATCCAAGCATCTCACATGTGGTCTCTTTCTGGGTCTTTTACAATCCCTTGAAATCCAGTTTAAGATTTCAATTGTCCATCTATTATCATCTCTTCTAGCAATATGTCCAGCCCAACTCCAATCTTTTAACTTTTTCAATGAGGTCAGTAACACCTGTTTGTTCTCTTACCCATACATTGCATTTTTGATCTCTTCTTGTTACTCCCAACATGCATCTCTCCATACTTCCTTGAGTGGTCTGAAGTCTTTGTATTGCTCTTCTATTAAGTGTCCAAGTCTCAGATCCATAAGTAAGAATTGATAAAACACATTTGTCAAAAACCTTCCTTTTCAAACACATAGACATATTTTCTTTTAGTAACAAGTTATTTCTACCAAAAACACTCCAATCAAGTTTAATTCTATGATTAATTTCATCCATTATGTTTACATCTGTATTAATAGTCTGACCAAGGTATTTGTAACTGTTAACTTCTTCTAATTCATCATAATCAATCTTTATTTTCATATTTTGAGCAAATCAATTAAACATTACTTTAGTCTTTTTAATATTTATCTTTAATCCTACTTTCCTACTTTTATCTGATAACTCCTGCAACATTTCCTGCAGCTCTGAAGCATTATTTGCAAAAACAACTACATCATCTGCAAAATCTAAATGACTTAAATAGTCTCCATTTACTTTCACTCCTTTAGTTTCCCATTTTCATCCACAAAATACTTCTTGTAGCACTGCTATAAAAAGTTAAAACAGGCAAAACTCACTATACGTATGCCACACACAGCAAGCTAGAGTAATCAATGGATGCCAGAAGGCTTGTGCATAAAATCCCCATCTAGTGCCTACTCATCCAATATCCCCAGACTAGTTTCTGGCTTGTGGCTTTCATCAGTGAGGAGCCTCGGATCTGAGAGCACTGCATCTAGATCTTAGGATCTAATGCAACCCTCCAGAAACACCTTTTATCTCCATTTAACTACAAAACTATGAGTCTTAAACTGAAAACACCTTAATGTTTTCAATTCAAGCCCATCAGCTTATATAGTTATATGGGTCTTAACCCAGTTCAGTTCCCATATCTTTTGGTGTCTTTGGTTTTTTAATAACCATAGCCACCAATATCCTATTAGGCAGGATTGGTTTTAAGCCAATAAACATCGCATGACCACCATCTCTTATGCTTGTGTATAACTGTTGTTAAAACAGGCAAAACTCACTATACGTATGCCACACACAGCAAGCTAGAGTAATCAATGAATGCCAGAAGGCTTGTGCATAAAATCCCCATCTAGTGCCTACTCATCCAATATCCCCAGACTAGTTTCTGGCTTGTGGCCTTCATCAGTGAATCTGAGAGCACTGCATCTAGATCTTAGGATCTAATGCAACCCTCCAGTAACACCTTTTATCTCCATTTAACTACAAAACTATGAGTCTTAAACTGAAAACACCTTAATGTTTTCAATTCAAGCCCATCAGCTATTGATTACTCTAGCTTGCTGTGTGTGGCATACGTATAGTGAGTTTTGCCTGTTTTAACAACAGTTATACACAAGCATAAGAGATGGTGGTCATGTGATGTTTATTGGCTTAAAACCAATCCTGCCTAATAGGATATTGGTGGCTATGGTTATTAAAAAACCAATGACACCAAAATGTATGGGAACTGAACTGGGTTCAGACCTATATATCTATATAAGCTGATGGGCTTGAATTGAAAACATTAAGGTGTTTTCAGTTTAAGACTCATAGTTTTGTAGTTAAATGGAGATAAAAGATGGTTGCTGGAGGGTTGCATTAGGTCCTAAGATCTAGATGCAGTGCTCTCAGATCCAAGGCTCCTCACTGATGAAGGCCACAAGCCAGAAACTAGTCTGGGGATATTGGATGAGTAGGCACTAGATGGGGATTTTATGCACAAGCCTTTTGGCACCCATTGATTACTCTAGCTTGCTGTGTGTGGCATACGTATAGTGAGTTTTGCCTGTTTTAACAACAGTTATACACAAGCATAAGAGATGGTGGTAATGTGATGTTTATTTGCTATAAAAAGTTTTGGAGATATGGAGTCACCTTGTCCTACACCCTTCTCAATGTTGACTTTCCCAGTATCATTTTGTAATTTAATTGTTGCTGTTGCATTTTTATAAATATTCTTTAAAATATAACAATATCCTGGATCTATACCTTGATGATCCAATGCTTTAATCACTGAAGAAATGTTTATAGAATCAAATGCCTTTTCATAATCTACAAATCCAAAACATAATGGCAGCTCATTTTCATTTGCCCTTTCTATAACTTCTCTCAATACCAGGATATGATCTACTGTAATAAAACCACTTTTAAATCCAGCTTGTTCTCTTGGTTGGTGAAAATCCAATGTTCTCTGTAGACGAGTTGTAATTATCTTGGTAAAATAAATAAAATTAATAAATATTAAAGATATTTAAAACTGTAATTAAAATAATTTTTAAAAATTTGTGAATTTAGAAGTATACATTCACAAGCATATATATATATAGTTTTGTGCTGTTATCATTACAGAAATGTTTCATATATCAATACTCAATAAAAAGACAACAACAGCATATATTTAGAAAAATTACTGAAATATCTACTATTATTCTCATTATATAATTCATTCATTAATTCAGATAATATCTGAATATACTATAAGACATAAATACTGTTTTGAATTTAAATCTATGACTATTTTTTAATACAAGTCTTTGATATAGACTTATTGTCTAAATACTGCCTGTGAAATTCTGAAGTAATCTCTCTTTGACTTTAATCGTCTATGAATAGAATTACCATAACTATATATATATTTTTGTTCTGATGTGTCATGGTCTGACAAAATACGGTTCTTAACTTATAGATACTATATATATATATAAATTAAAAGATAACTTATAAAATGTTTATCAGTAAAAATCATATAGTTAAAAATATTTATTTAAAAAAAAGTAAACATTGATATATGTTAATACTTACTAATATATTTTTTCGACAAAATACAATTCTTGATTATTGCTGGCATAATATTTTTTTATTATTTTTACAAATGTATTATATGTATGTTTGAATAGGTGATAATCTATTACATACATTTAACATCATTATTTCTACATTTAATAGAATAAGAATTAATCCTTTTAAAAAATAAAAAAAAAAGACTAATAATATCTTCAGTTCCGAGATTCTGAAAATCTATATATTTATAATATTTTATACATATATGTAACACTTTCTCTCTGAAAAGCTATTCTTTACTCATTTTAAAAACTGTGAAATCGCTAATAAAAAATAAACAGAAAGAAAGATAAAAAGAAAGAAAATAACCAAGAGACTGAAAATCTATTCTTTATTTTATAACAACTTCTATATTGAGGAGATGCAATTCTTTAGCTTAATATTATGTATTGTTTTTCTCAGTAAACTATTTCAGTAAGCAAATAAAAGGCCAAACTTATAAACTGATAAGAAATGATGGTCTCAACAGTTTTCTCCTATTTTATCATCCAACTAAGAATAACTACTTTTCCACTTACCGCTCAATATTAGATAGCTAGATTGCTATAATTCTGATATTTAATAATAATAAAAATGCTTGTTGAAAAATATTTCGAGTTTTCTGGATCCAGATTTGATCCCAACTATTAGACCTGGCAGGCGAATACTCTTCACTGCATCATGAGGCTTTTCAATCGTACAAGAAAATAAATTATTGTTTTTTTATATATATTTTAAAATAAATTATTTATTAAGATTTTATAACAATATATTTAATCTAAAATTTTTCATTTTTTTTTTTTGTCGTTAGAACTACTGTGAAAGATGCTCTTTATGAAAACAGTTTTTATCAAACCTCCAACAGTTTCCAAGTCTGTAATACTTCCTTCAACAATAATTTTATTCACCACCGGTATTTAAATTTAACAGTCAAAACAAATTACAAATTAAATAATGGGCAAGCTGACAATAGAGAGGAATGAAATTGAAGAAAACCGTTATATTTTATTTGCAGACAAAAGAATACTTTCATAAGATAAAAATACATTTGAGATGAAATTTTTGCTTCCTGATGATTAATAGCATACAAACATAAATAAATATTTGAAATTATCTTTAAAAAAGGGTGGTGGAATAAATATTTTCCAAACTTTTTGAAAAGTAAAGATTATATATATATCAATGACGAATATTAGTTTCACAAAAATACAATTATTTTTATATAAAGGGTCTTAAGACATTGGGCATAGTAAATCGGCTTTCCATTCCTCTAACGTGGAATTTGAACTGGGTGAATTAATTTGAAATTTTTTCATACTGAGAAAAAATATATTTCTTTTTGATAGATCTTTCTTTGCCAATCTAGGTGGCTCTTAACTAGAGGACAAAACTCTTGTATAAGTCAAAGTCAGGGACGTTGCATGGATAAGAGATGTCTTTGTGTAAGCTAAATTCCAGTATAACTAGTCTCAAGAACAGAACCATCCTGGGGCAGTGCAATGGCACACGACCTTGCATTTATCAAGATCATGAGCCTGAATGACCTATGTCTTTGGAAAAAATCAAATAATAAAACATTTTATCACATGTTAAGTGAAACTATGTTTTGTTTTGTTTTTCCAAAACTTTGGTAATTTGTACTACCTATGTGAAGTAATATAATTATAGAAAAACTGATTAGGGGTTATTCAGTTTTTCAGTTATGTATAACATGTATATCTAAATGTTTTATAATGTTCTGACCATGTTAATGTAAAATCAGCATAAGTCAAGAATGATTCTGTTTGTTAACATTTTTATCTATTGTCAGAATTCCCGAAAACAATTAAATTAGGATGCTATTACTAATGGATTTGCAATAAAACATTGAAAAAAATAAAATATATTTTTTGTCATTAATGTAATTTATTTGTTCTCACATATTGATTCAAAATCATATTTATAATAAGTAATTCTTTATATGTTACAAGTACCACTTTGTACAATTTTAATATAGCTATATTTGCAAATAAGATAATTATTTTTAAATATTGAAATGTTTTATCATGTGACCACCCATTCATCAAATAAAATTAGTTAATTAAAAAAAATCTATATAATTTTATTTAATGAAAGATAGTAGAATATTAAAAAACTATAATTATTTACTCTTTATCTTTTTATTTACATATTAACTCTTCTAACTTTGGTGGCTGCAATGTGACCAGATTTAACTAGGTTAATTCTAATCAATATACCAATTGGTTAAAAATAATTCTTGTTTTTTACTTTGTTTCATTCAGAATCTCTCATGCATAACTTTTAATGTTTTCTATCAACAAAATTAGCTTCTAAAATATTTTTTCAATAATAAAATGTTTATACTAATTCTTGATTTAATTTTGTATGTTTGTTATTTCAGTATAATAACTTAGTCATGCTATATAATCAGATGATTAGGGATTTTAAAGATTTACACTACATTTGCTTAACTAGTTCAATGGAATTCCCCACCTATCATACTTTGAATAGAACATAGCAAATATTCCAATAAACATTTTTCTATACTGGAATATTTTGTTTTTACAATTGAACTTTTTTTCAATATCTTATATAAAAATTATATTTTGTATATTTAAGTTTTCAAGTGATTGTAATTAAAAAATTAACATTTGTCATTTAAAAAAATATATATAAAAATATCTAAATGAAGTTGTTACTTATAATATTTGGAGCATGCAGCCATTGAATATAGTTTATTTATTCAAAAAGATAAAAGAATAAAATATTAAATGTTAGAATTTTATGTTATTAAAGGAATGATATATTTGAGACTAATTATTATCAAAGAAAGAAAAATAATTCTAAAAGTTAACAATTTATTTATTGTTACTAAAATTTTAAAAATATTTTATTATCTATTTTCATAAAAGTGATTTTTTTTATTCAGTTGAACCTGCTTCATTTTGCTATAGCAAACTTTCTAAGAGTTGCCTTTTTAAAAATAAAATGTTTTCAAAGACAATCCTTTATTAGTGATGCAGTTTTTGGTTTAACAATAAAAGTATTTTACAAAAAGATTGCAACATAATCATTAATTTGTAAAACTATGAAAATCACAATTTTTCTTTATAAATCTACACTATTAATTATTTAGGCCCCAAAAATCTAAAGCATTCAGCCAATCACAACTTATTATTTGTAAGCCATTTCCTTCATAACTTTGTCATAACAATGGGGTACTGCCAATCAAAAAAAAGATTCACATAATACTGACACCTTCAGATTTTTTAAAATTAATATATTGTAATAGATTAAAGATCAGCTTTCTCAAGCTATTGTGCATGCGCTTTTTACGAGTGTTAATAATAAATGAATACTTTCACTCCCAACACAAGATATAGTATTTATGAAAGAATAAAATGAATCCATTTATTCTTTCCAACCCAAATGCTTATATATGGGAAAATCTTAAATACTGGAAATGAAAGCATGAGATACACACTTTCATTTCCAATACTTAAGATTTGCCCATATATAAGCATTTGGATTGGAAAGAATAAGTGGATTCATTTTATTCTTTCATAAATACTATATCTTGTATTGGGAGTGAAAGTATTCATTTATTATTAACACTTGTAAAAAGCGCATGCACAATAGCTTGAAAAGGCTGATCTTTAATGTATTACAATTTATAAAACATAGCACTATTAAAATTTAAAACTGTAGTGGCAGAGAAAAGAACAGCTACAACCCATCATTCACCACACTATAAATTATAGATATGCTTTAACACAACATAGAAAGGTAAAGATCATAGCAACATTGTAATGCATTAAATGTTAAGTGTTTAGTGTAGACACAATTTAACCCTGAATGTGTTAAGAAAAGAAATTTTTACCCTTACATTGTTTATTCAATAAATTTTTAGAATCCATCATCATATCTTGACCTTTCTTTTGTTTAATGACAGATTATAAAAACTTAAAAAAATCAAACAATTTTTTCATTAGAATAGATAAATAATTTTATGGGCAATTTTTCAATAGAGTGGTTACAAGTGATGTTGTATTGATGTTACAGTCAACAGAGTAGCATTAAATGATAATATTGTTTTAATAAAATGCATGCAATAATATATTTTAAAAAAAATATTTTTACAAATTCTGTTTTCTTTGGATTTGGACCATTATATATTTGGGTTATATTATGGATCAATTATAATTTTTTGCTAAATAACAAATTCTATGATGGGCCCAATCCAAAAAAAGCAAATTAATAAAATATGTAAAAATATATCAGTGTTAAAAATATTAGTATTAAAAGGAAAACTAAACTATAATATTGTTATGAAAACAAAGTAGCAAGAGATTGCACTAGAATCAATCCCCATATTCTACACTTTACATTTTATACTCTAAGACTTAAGCTACACTGAATATAAGATAAAAGAGTTTATAAAAGTTGACTGATAAACTAAATTACCTATTATTCATAATTATTATGAGGTAATATTTTTTAAATAAATTTATTTTTAAATAAAGTATATAAATTAGGATGTTTAAATAAAAGTAATTCAGAAATCTAAACATTTTCATTTATGTCTAAATTTTATTATTTATAATGGTGAAATGGTATCTGACAATTCAGTGTAGCAAATTGGTACAGTATATAATATTTAATATTTTTCTAAAAATTGTCAGAACCCTAGTAAAAAAATAATCCATTTATATATAAATAAAAAATATTTGCAGTCAGAACATGTTTCTAACAATGGAATTATTCATAAATCTAAACATTTTATTTACACATAAATTTTATTAACTATTATTGTGATTTGGTGACCTCATTTGTGAAGTCTTTTGTGTTCCACACAACCTGCAACTGTAATCCCGCAGAGTATCAAAGCATTGGCTATAAAATTAAAAAATCCAAATATAATATATAAACTTCACTACTAGTAGAGAAATGTCATACTTTTGTGGCACTAAATCTATTGTTACATCTAATTGATATAATAATACTGTAACAATTAATATGAGGATGGTAACTCATAATAATGTCTTTAAAAAAAATTATTAAACAAATGCTGATTGTTTGAAAAGAAAAAAAGCCAAAGTGATTGAGATGAGAATTTTAAAGTGTATAATGGAAAATGAAGAGAAATAATATGAAATGCTGAATTATAAAGAAAATGAGAAAAACAATATTTTGATGGAATAAACATAGAAAAAAACTTTCTAAAATTATGTTATAATAAAAGTCTATATTAACAATAGAGAAGTTCAGAATCCACTAACATATTGGAAGAACAAAAAAGACTTTGATGAGAGAAGTGGCATATATGAAAGCTGAAAGAATAAACATTAGAAAGTTTGAAGAAAGAGTGAAGTGGTTTTTGATATAAATTAAGGCAAAAAAATATACTTTTTTGTTTCTTCAATACATAATGGATAAGTAGTTGAGTAGTTAACCTGTTGGTGAAAAACATACTATTTATCAATATTTAAATATGTATCTGTAATGTTATGTTTAGATAATTGAAAAAAAAAAGCTTATATGCTATAATAGTATAAAAATCTTCCAACAGTAGTTTACCTATTTATAAAGTCTTTTCAGAAAGGCAGAACCAGAGTTCTATTAGTCATTCATATAAAACAAAATTATTAATGAACCAACACTACCGAAAAATTACATTTATGAAATACATTTTTATAAAATAATAAATCCACATTTATAAGTGATGAAAATAATAATTTCAGCTTTCTTAAGAAAAAACATAAAGTAATAAATAAATATGCTTTATACTTTTTGTTTGTTTAAAAGTTAGTCATGATGTCATTTCAATTGTAGTTATATATTGGACCATTTTTATCATTAAATTTATAAATGTGGTTTTAATTTCTCCTTATTTGTAATAATAAAAATACTTAATTGTAAATTATTAGAGAAAAATATATAGTTAATAATAAATTTGGCTGAACGTTTTCGAGGAACTGTGCCTCATACTCATAGCCTTCGTGAAAATGTACTTAATGTATGTAAATGAGAATATTCAAATGAGTTACTGTCACGTAGCCCATTTTTTCGAGATGTCGAAGCACGTGTCTCTTCTGTTGATTGCATGGATGTCTCTGTTAATGTAGAATGCCTCTTTTATTTTTCTCCTGTAGTCGTTTGGTTCTGAGCATAAATTTATTGTGATTTTAAAACAAAAGTGAAGCTTTATTTGTCAGGCGTTGTTAGCCGAAAGGTTATCACAGCCACCTTGCAAGCAAATAGTTGGTTGCCAACGGTTGTGGGTTCGCCTCCCAGCCGATGCTATGACATATGGGAAAAAAAAGTAAAGCTTTATTTATATTTTTTAAATACATTAATATAAAGACTTGTATATAATACAGTGTTTCAAGTAATATTATTTTTATTTTTTTCTTTGCTGGCTTTAATCAGTTATAATACTAACATAAAAATTGAATTAGGGATCTTTAGACTCATGAATACTTAGTACTTTCCCAAAGACAGCAGTCAATAGAAATTTTGTATAGAGACTTCCTGATTTCTGGATTTTTTTTCTTTTTAAAGTCAAGATTAATGAATTGTTTCCAAACATTATAGGCTAGGGATAGCAACAAATGTCAACAAAATTTAAATTTGACACACTATAGTATTAATTTTGGTGTATTAAAGCTCTAATTATATAAAAAAATAAACTAGATTATGTAGAGCAATACCATAATAAAAATTTATTTATATTAGTACTTAGAAAAAAAGTTATGGCAAATATTTAAATTTAGTGAGTCAAACTAAAAAACAAAATTTTTCCCACAATCTTTCTGTAAATTGATGCTCTTTTATACTTATCTAATTGTGAGAGTTAATCCAAAATGAGTTCATAATTGTTTTTAACTTTTATTTTATTACTATACATTCTTTGTAAGTCATGCATTTTGTTATTTATGTAAAATTGTTTTCATCTACAAAATTAATTAAATAATGAAAAAATAAAATAAAATGAGATCTGTTTAAGTGATTCAAATTGAAAAAATATTTTGCTTCACTCCAAACATTGGAAGTACGGTGAAAACAAAACAGATTCAGAAATCTCTTTAAAATAAGCAATATTTAATTTTAATTTTTTTTTCTATAGTACATTATTATGTTATGAGAAAAATGGTAAACAATAACTTACTGAATTTAAACAAATTTTAAATAGTAGGAAAATATTATGCAATCCTAGTAAACTCATAAATGGAAAAATTTATCCTATGGATTGTAAAACATTGGCTATCCCTGTTATAGATTATCACATGAAGTTATTATTTATGGGCTTATTTGCCAATGACATTTTTTTTCTCTGACAATATTTTTGCTTTATCAATCAAATAAATATTCATTGTTACATACATAAACCATGAATTTAAACAAATTTACATAGCAATGAACGTAAACACAAAAATATTGAGTAGATATAAAAATAAAAAATAAAGATGCTGCTCATATGTCAAGTGCAAATAACACCATAAGTTGACTTAGTATGATAATTAAAGTTAGGGAACTACTTATTAATCTTGTCTTAAAAATAAAAAAAAATGGAGAAAACATATTCATAAATAAGTATATAAAACTTCTACTGATTGCTGCCTTTAACAGAATTCATTTTAAATTCAGTAGTATAAATTGAAAGGTTTCCAGTTCAAGTCCAAATCTAGTATTGCCATTGATCAATCCAGAAACATCTACAAAAGAAAGAAGACTAATGCCATTTGCTTCCTTATGTGTTATTAAATATAAGTGAATGTATTTGTAGAAGTATAAATAAAGTTGGAATTTCTTTACAAATATTTCCAATTAAACAAGACAATAGAAACAGTCCAATATAGATAGATATACATGCTATTTTTATTTATTTATTTAAATTCTGTAGTAAAAACATAACAAAAAAAAAGAGAGATATGTTTCAAAATTTGAATTAAATAAAAGTATTCCACTGCCATTTGTAAAAGTTATAAATATGATCACATTTTTCTAATTCACTACAGCAATAAGATTATTCAGATGCTAAAATAAATTTGTGTTAAAGGAGTAGAAAACAGTGGATTATGATATTTATGTGTGATTCTTTACTTCTAATACTAATAACTAGGTAGCAATTTAATGATAAATAGTTGTTAGAATTGGGTATAGATAGTTATGTAAAAGATAAAACCTTTATCTGCTTATGACCTGAAAAAATTTCTAGCATTGACCCAACTGTATTAAACTACTGTTTAGGTCATGTAGACAAATACATTAACTGCATTTAATATTATTCCTACAGTATTAAGGTTATAGATATCTTACTTTAGAATTTCATTAAGTCGAATGACAATGGTGCGGTAAATAATTTTATCAGTTAATATAAAAATTTTATGTGACTGAATTGAAATATTTTTATAGTTATATAGAGTGGCTCACTAAATAGTTAATTTCATTCAATTCACAAAAGTGTAAATGTATTTATGGAAAATTTTCTGTCAATATTAGATATTATATGAGATTGAAAAGTTGTTTAAAAATTGAAACCACATAGAATCTGAAACAGTAAATGGGATACACATAGCTTGTAAAATCTTGATACTATTATTATTGAATAGTCTATTTTTAAATGAATATTTTAAAATTATAATAAAAAATAAATATAATTATCTCTGTGATCACCAAATTTAAGATATACCTTTATTAAACTTAGGTAAAATAAAGTCTGTTATGCTTAATTTAATCTTTGTAACAAAAAAGAGGTAATATAAAATCTTTTATATTAAATAATAATAATCACTTTATATATATACTTAATATCATGCAATTTCTTTATTCATCTTGTTTAAGCTAACAGTTTCAGTAATTCAACTGTCTTCTTCAAGCTGTAAATACACAAACAGATTGGAAATGTTAAAGAGTTAAAGGAGTAGCAAACTATTATTAATAATGATCAAATTATATCAATTGGTTGTAGTATTCTATGGGATTTAGTGCAATGGAAAAGGGGCAAACTCAGTGCTAAAAGTTCTAAGATTGATTCTCAGCTGATGACTGTAAAAACGAATATTGTTAAATGTAACTACTAAATGCTCGATGATATAGAATGTTAGCAATGTCACATGACCTCTGAATAACTTAACATTCTATTTTCTACTTAACCCAATTTGTATTTGAGAACTTAACATACACACATATTATATTAAATAATAATACAGAAGGCAAATATAACTATTTCTTTAAAAAACGTCAGAAAATCAAACTAAAAATTAAATTAACCTGCCATTTTTTGTTTAAAAGATAAAAAGAAAAAGTTAATAAAATGCAAGTGTGTTTAGAGAGAAAATAAATACTTATTTAAGAAAAGAATTGAAATACTACTCAGAAAACTAAACAATTTCATTTATTTATATATAAGATTTACTGAACAGAACATTTTAAAAGTTGTCTTTAAAATTTGATTTCACGAATAGAAAAAGTCTAATAAAAGTCTGCAGTTAAAAAATACAGAGAAAGTCATTTATTCTTTTTTATATAATAGCTTCGCAATGCTCTATTGAAAGAAATAACAGTGAAGAATACTATAAACAAACAATATCACGAAGTTTAATGTTTCCAATAAATCATCGTTGGTAGGCAGACGGTGAAACTAATTCTTTATAAAGCACGACCTAGAGTCAGCGTTCCAAAGAGGAAGAAAACACTAAAACTCAATATAAAACACTACTCTAGTATAAAAACACAATGCCTTCTTTTTTCTTTATAAAAATATAAAACTTTTTAATGAAAAAAAATAATTGTATTTTCGAATCCCAAACAATGTATTTCGAGGGGGAAAAAACTCAATCCACAATTTATATCAAATTGATGTATTAAAAGATTATTAGAAAATACATTAGGTATATAAATATTTTTTTTGATAAATGAAAACTTCTATTTTAAGTAAACCCATTCATAGATGCATGTGTATGTGGCTTAAAATAAACAATCAATTTTATTAAATAGTCAAAAAAAAAATAAGTCATATATCACATGACCCTATCTCTTAAGCTTGTAAGTTATAAACAATGAGGATTGCCACTTCCTCTACAAGCTTCTTTTTTTTTTCTAATAATATTTACGATGTTTTTAAAACAAACTAATCTCTCACTGAAATTAAATTATTCAAAGTTTTCATGCAGAATCATGATAACTGCAAATGCATAGTAGCCTTTGTACTCGATAGAGTCCTTACGAGTTTTAAGACACTGACATGTTGTTCTAAAAATGCTGCATTAAAAAATTTCTCAATTCTATTTGTATATAAGCCTATTCAGTAATCGCTAAGCCACTGTTGTAATCATTATTATGTCAGGCATTATCAATCCAATCCAAAGAGTTTTGTTCTATATCAATTCAAAAACTTATTTCACCAAACACTTTATATGGTATTTCCTTTTTATTCTTTTATATTTACTTGTGATTGAGTTTAGAAATTTATCTTGTTCATCTATTGTCATTTATGTTAATAATATATCCCGTCTAGATTCCCTTAAACCTTATCATTCTTTCAACGATGTCAATAATGTCTGTTTATTCTCACCAATATATTTTGCTTTCAATATTTTCTTATAAATCTTAACATAAATTGATCACACTTTAGTGTTTCTTGCAGACTTGTATTACTATTTTATTAAATAAATCTAAATATATAAATAACCATTGAATTATTCCCCCCCCCCCATCCTCAGTAACAAACATTTTCTAAATATTGTTTTAGTGGTATGTAAAAATGACATTGCAATTAATGCATGCAGACTGTCTGTTTAAGGCTTTGGTAGAAATAGATGAGACTATAGCTAACAATTCAGAATGAGTTTTGAGCATATTTTTTATTAATAAATAAATACGAATTGTTTTCAAATATTCTATAAATAATAAACTTTACTCTTCTATACAAAACACTTAAGAACTATACTATTTCTTTATGTGCTTTGTAGAAGATACTTTGGAACTATATAAACAATGCTTTATTGTTATAAGTTATATACTGTATATATGAAAATATTTAAACATCTTTTAGTTCATTATTTAAGTAAGATATGTATAAAAGTCAAATTGTGAACTGTGATAACATAAGGTCAAGATGATTGCTTTCAGAATCACTTTTGTTGACCCTAACCCTCAATATCTTTAACTACAAATCTAAATATTGTTATAAAATTAAATAAAGAGTCAATAAGGAGTGTTTAAATGCTTCTATTAATAATACTATAAGATATAGCTTCATAATTTATTAAATTATATAATTGATTGTTCTTTATATATTAAATAAAATACCTTTTTTAACGTAAAAAAAGAGACAGAATTATTTGTTATTAACTGAAAAAAAAAAATAAGAAAAAATGTTTAAAAAAATAGCCAGTGGTAAAACAAAAGAATTATATTTCAACCAATCTGTGTGTCATTATTCAGTTCTATAGCTATCAATGTAATTCACTTTTCTTGAAGAGTGGTCACTTTCTCATGATTATTTTTTTTTGTAAAATTAAAAATTTTTTTGAATCAAACTTTATATTTCAATAAAGTAATATAAAATCTTATTTATGAATGTAAAAAATTACAATAGATATATTTATTTACTTCAAAATCAATTACAAATGTGTAGAAGATTTTATTTTGATTTCTGAATTTATCATTTAGAAACACCTAATATGCAAATTACAGCCGTTGGTGGTCAACCACTTGTCTTGAATAGTGATCACTTTTCCCATGCTTATTTTTCTTGTAAAATTTAAAACATTTTGAATCAAACTTTATATTTCGATAAAGTAATGTAAAATCTTATTTATGAATGTAAAAAATTATGATAGATATATTTATTTACTTCAAAATATAAACATGTAAAAGATTTTATATTGATTTCTGATTTTGTCATTTAGAAACACCTAATATGCAAATTACAGTCATTAGCAGTCAACCATAGTAATGTAAAATCTTATTTATGAATGTAAAAAATTACAATAAATATATTTATTTACTTCAAAATCAATTATGAACATGAAGAACATTTTGGTTTGGCTTCTGACTTTGTCATTTAGAAACGCATATAGCACAATTTCCAGATTTGGCAGGCATCCAATCAGAGAAAAAAGAATGGCTTACACACCAATAGATAGCAAAGAATATTGATTTTTTTTTCAGAATATAATGCCATATGTGGATGTTTTTAGAACTACAATTTTAAATTTCAAAGTTCCTATAAAATAAGCCTAAAATGAAGAAATTGTGACCAAAATTGACCAAGAGAAGGCACATACTATGTCCAAAAACCATAAATAACATTATGGGATATTAAAATAGCAACAGGCACTAACTGTAAATAACAGCTGAGTGGTCAATCTGCAACTGATATATATTAGCAAGAGCAAATATTCTTAAAGTTTATAATATAGCTTTAAATATTGAGTTGCTAGATTAAAGGTATCCAGGAGATAGCAAGCAATGGCAATTAAATTATGGTACTTAATGTTCTGCTTACAGGAAGAGAACTTAAAAATTGGATAGAAATAAATTACAGGAACAGATTTTAGCATTTCTGCTATAAATGTAATAAAGTATGTTATTAGCAGAAAAATAATTTAAGACATATAGTTTATATTTTAATTATAATTCAAACTATACACAATCATATATAATAAATTTTGTTATTTGCATAAATTACTAATTAAAAACAAATATCTAGCACATGCCCTATCATTAATGTGTGTTTCTATTAATAAATAATAAAAGTTGAGTATTATATATATATATATATATATATATATATACTCATGACATATATATATATATATATATATATATATGTCATTCCTAGTTGCTAATAAACATTATTGCTGACAAATTAAATTAAACATATTAAAGATAGCTAGCTATTTTCAAATTCATTTTTTAAAAAGTGATTACAACATTTTTAATTTCAGCAAAGATTAAAGAATGCAACACTTGGCTATATATATATTGTCAGATGTTGGCTCCTCCCCCCTCATTTTGTATTTGCTCAATAATACTTGGCATTGATTGCATTTTTTCTCTTTACAATATGTAAATTTATATTGTAATATCTTTCTTAATGCTATTCATAAAAACATGATCTGTTATGATGCCAGCTAATGAGATAAAAAAATTAAGCAAAGATGAACTCCCTCAAAACATTATGTGATCACTATTTCATATGCTTACACAATATGTTAATAACATTAGCAAACTCTCCATACATTAGAGTCACCAAGTGCAAACCTTAGTAATCGATAGATGCAAATGATGGATGAGTTGGTATTAGATAGGGATTTTATGCAAAAACCTCTTTGCATCCATTAAACCTAACACTTGGTAGAACTAATATATGGAGAGTTTGCTACTGTTATTAAAGATGAACTTGTGATAATTTTTATATAAAAATATATTTATTTGGGTATATATTATATCTATTTTTTTACCTTTATTTTTTTAAAAAAATTAGAATGGCGTTACCTTTTTATAAGTGATGTTGAGAGAAAAGTATTATGCAAATAATAAAATATTTCAGAAAAAAAAAGTTGCTGCAGAAGTTAGACAACTTGTCTCAAATAAATAAATATAATAAACAACTAATAACTAAAATATGTAGATATATTTGCATTTCATGGACTGGTTTATATAGTTGTACAAATTTATCTTTATTATTCTATCTTTTGTTTCTTCTTCTGGATTTACAATAGCTAATAATTCTGCATATATATATATATATATATATATATATTGTACCCTATACTATATATATATATATATATATAGTGTAAGCCAATAATGGTGGTATATATCATCAATGTTTTGTAATCTATTAATATGTTTAGTGTATATACAGAATTTGACATATTTGTATATAATTATCAATAACATTTTAAAAATAATTTTAAAATAAACTCACAGCCAAAAGTACTATTGAAAATATTGATTATTCATGTCCTGAAGTAATAACAAAAATATGTTAGGCATACTTCAACGTGTTTTATCATATTATAGAAATGATTTTACATTACTTCAAGAGGGAAAGTTAATAAAATTTCAAATAATGCATAGTTTGGAAATAATTTCATATTTGATAATTTGAATGCTATTGATGCATCTTAATACACTCAATTTAATATAAAAAGGTGTGATCTTAGACTCTTCAGAAAAGAGCATATAGTGAGGAGAAAAATAATATTGACCTCTCAATGTTACACAGGAAAATTAAAGTCACTGTAATTGTTTTTAAAAACTCAGATCATCAAAAGTTTGATTACAGTATAAAAAAATATTTGTTTGATGCTGTAGAGATATGAATATTATAAAACAAAAATGAAAATGTGTACAAAATAAATCATTTTCAAAACAATTTTTATTTCATAATTCAACAATAAATATTTTTAAAAATACATATTTTCCATTTCTTGCTATTTTATCTAGATAATAATTAATTATTAGTAATATTTGGTAGTATAATCTATTGTTTATATATTTTTATAAGCATAGTTTTTTACAATGCAGGACTTTTGTGAAATCAATGCACTACATTAATAAATTTATTAATCTATATATATGATATTGATTTCATCTTACAAAATATAAAATTTAACATGATCCAAATTTACAAACAAAAAATTACATAATTTTTAATGTAATATTTGATTCTATAACTTTGAATTAAAGAAAATGTATATTATTTTCTGAAATTCATTTGTTACACAATATTAAAGTATATAAAATAAAATAAATTATCACAAAGATTTTTTTACAAATCTATACTTGTTTAATATTATGATGATTTTCTAAAGGAGTATTGTTTTAGTAAAGATGGGTATTAACAAAGAAAGTAGAATTTTCTGTAATTTAAAATGAGTTTAATTCAAAATAGTAATAAGATTAATGGAATTGTTAGCAAACGTGTTTATAAAAGTAATGTAATAAATAGAATTGAAAAAAAAAACATTATGATAGATAGTTGAATTCAAAAACATAATTATTGATTAAAGTTAGAAACAATAATGAAATAACAGACTTTTAATAAAGTATTGCAGCTTTGTAATTTTTCAAAGATAAAAGTAAAAAAAAAAAGAGTTTTAAATGCTTTGATTAAAATGAATACTTTATATAGATAAAAATTTAAATATTAAAAATAGTAATAGTTTAGAGAAGGAGAATAATAATAATAAAACATTAGAAAGACATAAGTAAAAAAAAATATTATAAAAAATAAATGGAAAAATAGTTATTAATGAAATTAAAAGAAGGAAAACAAAGCAGGCTGCAAATGTTTTTAAAAACAAAGATAATTATTTTTTAAAAAAATGCAGAGTATGTGAGACATAAAGAAAAATAGAAAGAAAAGAGCTGATGAATGACTAATAAAAATATTGTTATGGATGTTTAAAGAGTTGATCATTAAAAAGATTCTCAATGAAATACATCTTTTTGATACATAGATGTATTCAATACAATGACAATTTATTGCAATACACATGTGAATGCATTCTGAAAACGTTTTTATTTAAAGACAGAATTAATTAGTTCATGTGTTCAATTTTATAGCATCATTGTTTTAAAAAGTCTTTTATAACTTTCTTCACTTACTCTAGCATTAATATCCATTGAGGTGTTTAGTGGATAAGGCAGTTTATTCTCCTTTAGTTTAACAGCATTTTCCCTGTAAAGTGACAGAGTGCAGCAAACAATGACATATAGAGAAATATAAGTAAATCTTTTTTTACAGTTGAGCTGAATAGTATTTTGCAATTGTGATTTTTTTGGCAGTGAGAAACTTAGTGCTAATAATAACCATATTATTTCAAAACATAACAGCTTTCAGGACAGTTTGTAGTCCCATATTCATGGTGACTTGTATTATATTACTGACTATAATATTGATGCAAATTTTATGCAAATTTATATGCAGATGTTACATGGACCATTTTCGAGATAGGGAAAAGCAAGCCTCTCTTCTGTTGATTGCCAATGGGTCACTTACGATGTAGTAAGCTTCCTTAACTTTATTTTTGGTGTCATTTGTTTCAGAGCAAATGACACTGGCTGTGGTGGGTAGAAAAGCATGTCCTGTGGCTCTCTCATGCTCAACAAAAACCGAATTACCTTCAAGCTTTGTTTTGGTTTTGTTATAAAGGTATCTGTGTTGAGCTATTCTGGTGGCAATGTTAGTTTTGGTCTCTCCATAATATGTTGCCATACAATTTCTTTGGGGGCAGGTAATTTTGTACACAACTTGAGAGGTGAATTCAGGTTTGATCCTGTCTTTGGTGTTATTTATCAGTCTATTGGTGTTGGGAGGTGAATAGAAAGCAACTTCAAAGTCACTTTATAGTTTATTAATGAGGCTTTTGGGTGAATGTATGGGATTAGTATTCTCAGTTTGTTTTCTTTCTTGTCGTTGTGGTTTATTTCATAGAAAAATGTATTGACTTTTCTGGATGAATAAGTGTGTCCTATTTTTCTTAAATCAGCTATATAATTGATAAGATGTTTTCTTTTATCTGCCTCATATTTGCACAAGTTATGGTTCCTAAACATGAATGAAGAGAGGGCTGCAAGTTTGTGGGAGTGAGGCGCATATGAACTAGGGTTTGTCAGACCCCGTACTTTAATAAATTGTCAACATTTTTACTCAGATTTGTTTTTTAACTATGCTGACATATAATCAAGATATAGAACAAAAGCTTTATTTAAAAACTAAAATAGAAACCATTGGTTAATCTGAACATTAAACTTTTCAACCCCAGGAGAGATTTCTCAGGCAAAGTGCAATTGAAACATTCAATGTATACATTTACCAAGACTTGTACAAAAATTATGAGTTGATTTAAAGAGCTAATTATGCAATGTACATCAATACTTTTTGAACAACAAAAATTCATATCAAGGTAAAATATCATGAATAACAAATGATACCATTAGCTATTTCACAAATACACTAAAATTAATGGTTAAAGATATATATTTATAAAAAAATGTAATAGTTTTTCTCATTATTTACAACTTCGATGATGTTTTGTTACTTAACAAATACTAAATAATTTAACTTTTAATTATAGTGACTTAATTTTTAAAAACAATTTTCGTAGATGACATTTAAAAAAATTAAAGTACTTTTTATCTTTTTAAATATTACTTCACGATGACTGTTTGTTATTATTTTTAAAATATTGTTTTTTTATATAAATATCTATTTTGTTTTTATTGCTCACATTCAGTTTTATTTTCATTTTTTATATATATAAATTGTGATTTCACTTGTTAATATCGATTAGATTTTTCATTTGATGTTAATAAATCAACAACTTTTTTTTAAAAAATTAAAATATTTAACATTTAATTACTTATTTTTTTAATTGCTGTTCTATAATAATAACCAAAGTAAGCAATTAAATTTAATCCACGAGTCTCTCAATCAAGTGTTTGAAGGTTATTAGCAAATGCCAGAAAGTTGAAATATAGAGTATAGCATGAAGAATTTTTTTGTAGATAATTTAGTGATTTCGCAAATGATAAGATGTTGAGCAATTTTTCATTATATCAGTACAAAATAGTACAATAGATAACACTGGTCTAATGAAAATGAGAAATGCTCTAGAAAATTTATCTTTATCAAGGAGTCCATTCAAATTGCTAATGTAATCATAAAACTAAAATACTACAATAAATTATGTTAAAAAAGTGCGAAGAATGGATAATAAGTAACCATTTAGATATTCAACCTGTCATTCTGAAAAGAATTTAATATACATACATAATTAAAAAGGTAAAACAGTGTAAAGAGTCCTTTAACCTGCACTAGAAAGTCTTACTAATTGCTATATGACTAAATTTTATATTATTGTTTTATCCTCTAGAAAAGAATAGCTAGATAGCCATTTATTCCCAAAGTTATATAATTGTGGCCTATTGTATAGGAAACAGTTCTAAGCGTGAATGAAATTTGAAAAAGTATTCACTTGGTATTCAAATCAAGTCCTAGACATGGCAGATAAATGCAATACTACTATATACTACATGGCTCTTCCATATATCACTCCTATCTTTCTAAATATATGAATTTTCTGGCTTATTTTAAATATGATTTTTTAAAGAGGGTATAGAAAATTATGACTTTGTTCAACAAGCTGTTTTTTATATTGTAAAATTCATATAAGGACCAATTTGTTATGATATATGCAAGGTATTTTATTGTGATAGTACATTAATTTCTTGCTTGAAGAGAATTGTTAAAAATTAATTATTTTATAATGTCTTCATGGACAAATATTGTACATCCTGATAGTAATAGAATGAAGTAAACAAAGCTTGATGTTGATCATTTACATAATTTGGCCTACCATTTTAAAAAGATTTTCTTGGAATATGATGAACATTTTTCATATTTCATATAAACTCAAAATAATAGACGGGTTTTATAAAATTTTAGCATATAAGCTATTATCTATCCACAAACATATGATTGTTGCAAATCTATAATAGCAAGATCTCATCTTTTTGATTATTCACTTAGCATCTTCTTACTACATTCACATCTTTATAGAGAGTTAAACATTTCAAAATAAGCTACTTATTTTTTTGAGCTAGTCATTCTATATAATATCCATACAACACCTAATTAATCATAAGTAAATGGACATCTAGATATTTTTATTTAAAAGCTTAAAAAACACACACTTAAGTAATCCTTACAGACAGTTTGTTTATGTGGTGACTGATTGACTTTCTATTCCTTTAATATTCACATGCAATTACTAGTTGAAGTTGTTTTATCTTCTTGTCTTATTTTAGTAATATGAATTTAGTTCATTTGCTTCAAATCACTGCTGATTTTTATGTTATTTCTCTGTATCATTCATATCTTTATTCTGCAAAATAAAATCTTATTTATACAATAACATTTATTATAAATTTATTTAAATGCATATTGATTATGTAAGTAATATTTACTAAGGCAATAAACCTAAAGCTTGGACGGTTGAAAATGCGAAGGTAGGGACCTCTATAGATTTTAACCACAAGCTTACATTTTGAAAGAAAAGAGGAGAACCCAGGGAGAAAACCCTTCTTTACTTTAACCTACTTTCTATATAAATAGGTGAAGCTGAAGTGTTAGATCTGAGAGTGTAAAGTGATTCAATACTTCACTGATTAAATCCACATTTCTTATTACACATTAATACTCGTGAAATTTTTCAATTTACAATGAGTCAATGGAAAGATCTTATAGTTAGAAATCATTTATTACATTACCTAAAGCATATCTTATATAAATATGACATTTAACAAACTATAATAAACTTTATTATATTTCTTTAAGGATATATGTTCCCTATTTGATATAAAATATTTTGATGGTTAATGGACAATCTTCATCATTTAAATATCTGAAAAATACATGTATTATTACATTTTGATTTTCAAATCTCTAATTTTGACACCAATTAATTCAAATAAATATAATAATAAATATAAATAATCATTTATTAATTTAGAGATTATCTTTAACCAAGATATAAACTTGGAAACTCCATTAATGAGTAGCTTGACAAGGTTTTTCTTAAATAAACATAAACATAGTTGTCTTTTTCGGATGTTTTTATTTATAAATCTCAAAATATATGTATAATATTGCAGCTAATAAATAAAAATTTATAAAATTTTCTTTATCATGATCATGGTTATTCCTATTAGATAAAAAATATTTTCTTATGTGAAAACTATGAACAAAAACCAAAAATTATATGCACACATTTAATTACCCAAATTTCAAAGGTATCAATCACCCCTAACACTAACAGAAATATAAACTTATGAACATTTATTTTTATATAAAGAAAAATTGACAATTGTTTGCTTGTATTTTTTGTTTGATAAGGGACTATTTTCTTTATTAGTGAAAGCATGATTAGGACATGCAAATTTTGTTTTTGACAATATTTTTATTGTTATTTTATTCTATTTTGAATATATGTTATTTAGTGACACCAAGTTAACATCATCCTCTGACAATTATGAGAATAACATTTTTATTAAATGATTGACCATGTATTGCTTTTTCAATCTGATCATAGGTTCATTCAATATTATGTATGAAGACAGAATTCATCTACTTTATTTTTAATAAGTCTCCTTCTTTCTTTATTACTAATCTTTTCAATCATTATAATGTTTACTAATGGTTTTTAAATCATCTCATGATATGATAAAAATAGAATAATTTTAGCATGGTTATTTGAACTTTAAGCAAAAGTTTTATACAGCATAATAATTCAAGAATATTGATAATTTTCTTATCATCTTCATATCAAGTTTCATAATCATAGAAAGTTACAGGAAAGAACTTATTTTGAAAATTCTGACCTTTATTTTGAAATCATGTTTTTTTTTTATGTAAAAATCTTTTCCAGGGCTACTCTACTTAATATGATGAATATATTAACTATTAAAATTGTTTTCTGTCAGTGAGTGATCTAAAGAGGCAAAATTGTTAATTATTTTTATCAACTATAAAGAAAACTCCTGATAATATAATCTTTGTCTTCTTTATATTTAACTGTAATTCTACCATTTCACTCTACCTTTTGACTTTTCTAATAAGAGTTTTGATGCTTTATCAACATGTCCAAGGTTTTTAATGTTTTCAGTCCTGAATTCACAATAGCTTACTTTATTTAATATTCATATACATGTTGAATATAATGATAATAGGTATCCTTATCTATTTTTATTGCAGATGTGAAAATGGTCTTTCATTATAAATTGTTTTTAATGTACTATTAAAAGTCTTATATAGGAATTCTCATAAAAACAATATAATGTTCTAGTATACACATTTTTCTAAAATAGTCTATAATTTAAAATAAATAGCTGAATCAAAGTTAATAATTAAAGAAAATGCAACTCTTTTTGTGGCATTCATTAGCCTTTTCAATTATCTAGTAGATATTAGGATTTCAATATTTTTAAAATCGGCTTGTACAGATAGAATTTTTTATTTAATGTCAGGCTGTAAATGATATTTTGGAATAATTTTATTTACATGTAGTACAAAAATATTGTACAATACACTTCATATTCTGTTAAGACTCCTTTCTTTTGTATAAAATATAAATTAATTTTTATCTGTTTTATAAACCATTGACTTCCTTTCTAGATTTATTGGTATAACTGAATCAATACTTTTATCGATTATCTTCAATAGACTGGAAAATTTCTAATGCAATAACATTGATTCTAGTAGTTTATCTTTTGTCAATGATCCCAAGGCAAATCTGACTTCATTTTCCAGTATTGAATGTATTTCTATGTAGAGGATGTATACAATAGAATTTTGGTTAATGATTTAGTAGATAGCTTTTTTTATCCAATATATTTGTTAGAGATGCAATTAATTAGATTGTTTATAATGAAATTCATTAAATATATATTTTTTATACATTATTGTTATCCTAAAGACGAAAAAAAAAAAATACCAAGTAAAACAAAATGAGCTTTAATTGATACAGTATTATTTCATTTTTTAGGGTTTTTAAAGTAAGAATAAAATATGTAAATAAGTGTAATAGACTACATATATATATATAAATCTAATTATATATATTTTATATAATACAGTTTCTTTTTCAGAAGATATTTGATTCATAAAGACTGTCTGGTAGAAGTTAAAATGTCTATTATTAAAAAAAAAAAAGAAAATATTTCACAGAAATATGTAAAGTTTATTGTAGTTCCCTCTGCTTTTTAGCAAATTCCATTTCACAATTACTTTTTACTCTGTAGATACTAATGCAACTCTGTGAAGATTATCTCCTGTAATTATAATTAATAATTATAAAATATTTAAGACAAATTTTGTTATTCTATAATCATATCTGAAGACCCAACTATCTACCCTGTGTTGCTATAAATAACTCCGGACTGTCTTTTTTATTTTAAAGAAAGCCATCATTTAATGGGATAGGTATTGATATCTATTAACAATTTGGATGCCATTGAATTAACTTAGTAGTAGAGTTTAACAAATATGTTTTCCTGCGCAGTTTAATATATGGTAAATTGGCAAACAACACATCAAATTAATTCTTGTGGAAATATTTTGCAGTATAAATAAATATTTTATATTATTAGAGTATTTTCCTAAATACATATTTTTAATTCTATGTTAATAATAATCATAAATAATAAAAAAATATTTCTTTTTTAAAAAATAAAGTTCTCAAATTATATATATCAAACGGGAAAAATATTTACTTTAAATTTAATTTTTCGTTTTCTAAAAAAAATAAATAAATCAAAGATTATAAATTAACAGTAATGACTGAAATAAAACTCGTAAGAATTACTCTTAAGTACAAAATAATGATTTTGAATTTTATGCCAGCTGTCTTCAATTGACATTTAACATGTATTATAAAGACTAAATAGAAATAGTATTTTTTTTTAAAATTTACTATTGTTGGAGAAATATTTACTATGCAAATTTTTTTTTCAGTTACAAATATTATATGGGTACATATATATTGACTTTTTCTTTGAATACTGTATCACATTTATTGCTAAAAAAGATGAATTTTGAAAAACTATATCACAGTCCTATGATATAAAAATAGAAAAAATATTATATTGTTATATACCGCCTTAACATTATAATATAAAAAATAAATTTATATGTTTATTTATTTTTTCAAAAAAACTTTCCTGTGATCCAGCCAAAACATAGCTTATATCTCTTGTGAAATTATATGTTTGCATATACATCGTAAATTTGTTAAGAAAACATCAAATTATAAAATTAATGTATATAAATCAAAATAATACATTGGAATATATATATATATAAATTACAGGACCTTTCCAACATCCTTCCACCAGAGAAACAGTGATGTTTTACCATGTGTTTGTAAATAACTATGTATGCATTATTCAATTGTGTCAGAAAGGCTAGTTGATATATGAATAGGAGATGGTTATCTGAAAAAATGTACTTGGCTGGAAACTTAAAATAACTTGTAAGTTTAATTCAGATACTTTTTCTAGTGATCATGGCTGATAACTATTCTAATTATTTTACTTTGAGATCTTACATATATAGGATTATATACAGGAATAACACTAAACAAAAAATAATAATTATCAGAATTTTCATTTCTTATTAATCCATACTTTAATTGCAAAGATAACTCATTTTGTTAACAGATTAATATGTTTATTCAGACAACAGTAATTTACATTATATTAACCATGAAGATGCAAATTGAGTAATACTATTAAATGCACAATCCAACTTAACATGTAAAATGCACTGAGTTATTTGATCTAAATTATATTCAAAACAAGTATTAATCATCTAAATTAATAATAAATACATTTGTTACTAAAAAAAATCTCTGGGTTATAATTATAGTGTGATATCTTGTAAAAAAAAAAAGTTATATAAAAATACCAAACTATAAATAACATAAGAATAAATAATTAAAGGGTTTATCTATCATATATTTAAGCAGTTAAGAGCATCAGAGAAAGAAAATTATTTATGGAAGAAATAAATCAAATATTTTCCTCTGTTTTATTTATAAATAAATAAATAAATTTTATAATAATAAAAAATCTATTCATATATAAATAAATAACATTTGATTTTATATATATATATATCATTTTTAAACAATTTTAAAATAATAAAAGATGAATAAAATAAAAGTATAAATACTTTTCATTTTGACTAGTGACACAATTCTAAAAAAAATTTGAAGATTCAATAAAAAATGTTTGCTATATTTTTTTTCTGATTTATTATGTGTGTTTTAATTTTGTGAATAAGTATTTTATTTTCTCATGCCAAATAGTTTTATTTTATTATTATTTTAGATTTATATTTATATTTGTTTTCTAGCAATAGATCAGAAGTTAGCAAACAAAGATAATTTAAAGTTAGTCAATTACAAAAAAAGTTTGGACATCATAGAAGAATTTTATTTATGATGAATCATTTTGCTACAATATGATTCAAACTTTAAAAACATTATGTAACTTAGAATCTACTTCAAAAAAGAAAGTACGATATTACTTTTAGTAAACTCACATAAAATTCCAAATTCATGATTGATTAATTATAAATTGTATAAAGATAACAGCATGACATTTTGCCATTGAACTGTTATGACCAAATCAATATCCAATATATTTCCACCAACTATTAGAAGCATTTCCTTCTACAAATATAGTATATAATACCATTGAGAAAAGCTGCTCTATAGGAGGTAGTAGATTATATTCTACCTTATTATTTAATAATTATCACATAAACCTTTATTTCAATTACAACCAAAATTTGTGGATAAAACAAATGCATTTTAAATGCAGTATCCAGACTTTTTCAAAATACACACATAGCAAACACAAACCTCTATAATATAATTTCATTTAAAAATACATACTAAGATATCAACAACATAATTTAAAAAAATAGATAAACTCTAATTAGAGATTAAAATAAATAAAATTAATAGTGTATTATTGTAAAAAAATCTTTTCTGCTATTGAGTATCTTTTTTTTTACCTCATTTTTTTCTTTACAAGTACATGCACATCAACTGAAAAATTTTATTTTTCATTCTTATTGTAATGAAATGAAAAAGACAAATGATATTAAATTTTAAAATTTACCTTACTTTATTGAAATAGATTACACCCATGGTTTAAATATTATGTTCTGTAATAACAGCAGCCAGAAGCATTATTATAAAATTATTAATTTTATTACTTTCTAATTTTTTGTTTAATAATTTTAGAAAACAGGGATAAGTAAAACTGCAAATACTGAAATCTTGGATTTAGAAAAACAATTCTCTTTTCATGTATATTTATATATGAGGAGGTACCCCAAAGTAACTGGAATTTTATAATAAACAATTGTTTATTTATTTCTAAGTGTTATAAATTTAATATCTTTCAAATTATTATCCATTTGATCCAATACACTGGTTGATCTAAATATTTTTTCCATTTTTCAAAGTAGTCCAGAACACTTTTGATGTGCCTTTTAACATCTGTGATATTTTTTTCACCACTTCTAAATCAACAAAACAAAAAATGTAGACCCTTTTTCATTCAAGAGTTTTAAAAAAATGCCTGAAGTGAAGTTGAGCAAATGTGGCTAATAGATAAGCTGGATCATTCTGAATTTAATTAAAAAAGTGTTTCACACTCAAGACTTTGAGAGAGATGACACTTTGTTAGGGTGAAGCTTGAACTCTTTTCTTTGCCACAAATTGAGACAATTTGGTTGCCACATTACATATATGTTTTAGAACCTGCAGATAAAATGCCTGACCATTACAAACTAAATCTGAGATAAAAATGCTATTTGCATCAAAAAATAATCAGCACTGTTTTGACTTTGGACAGCTTGTGCTTTTATGACATCATTTTGCTTGTAATCTATTTCAAAAATTACAGCTTTTTTCTGGAAACGAAAATGGAATTTCACATTAAGACAGTCATTTGGAAATAGTTTTTTATTGCTCTACACAAACATCTGTCTGAAACAGAAATCTGACTTTTGCTATTCAGAACTACCTCACTAATGGATCAATTAAACTAAAGAATTATATATGGCTGTCAATATCTTTCAAATCTACTTATGGCATTCCACAAGGCTCACTGTTTGTCTCATTGCTATTTGTAATTTGTATAGATTTTCTGATTGAGTAAATAACACAGTGCACTGAAGGGCTTTTCCTTCTTTATCTTGAAACTGATATCTAAGCCATATCCTTCACTGATGATGTACTGACGATCTTCAGAGTCCTCCAAAACATTTCCATGATTCTGAATATTTTAAATAAATTCCAAGCATCAAGATGGTTTCATAATACAAGTTTTCAAATCACTGAAGGACTTTTCCTTCTTTATCTTGGAACTGATATCTAAGCCATATCCTTCACTGATGATGTACTGACAATCTTCAGAGTCCTCCAAAACATTTCCAATATTTTAAATAAATTCCAAGAATCAAGATGGTTTCATAATACAAGTTTTCAAATCATTTTTATGGCTACTGTCTGAAGACCACAAACTATTATCTTTCTTCAAGAGTGACTACTCATCCTTTTTGACATTCCAATTAATCTGTCTGAAATGCTGTAAAAATGAATGCATTTTCCTCATGAATGCTATATTCCATTGAAAAAGTTTGTTTAGTGAATTCTACTTTTAGTGAAATATTTGCCTACTATAGTCTATGGATGTAGTTTTTAACAAGACTTGTGCTCATGCTGTCTCCTAAAGACATGAAGGTACAAGTCCAAACCACTCTGCATCAAAACATATCATCCACCCTCAGTGCTATCACAGGCAACTACCTCTCCCTTTATGGGAAAGCCACCCTCCTCAACCTTTTAGTGTTTCCTAAAATAGCATATTACCTCCCCATTGTTCTATCTACACATTCCTTTATATCCAAAATCAATTTCCTTTGCACCCATTTTCTCTGGGGCATAAAGGTGGTGGCCATCATTCTAAAAAGAACTTGTTTTCCTAAAAACCTCAATGAGTTGGGCCTGTACTCCATCGACACTCTTCTGATCCAGAGATCTCACAACATTATCCTCACACTCCTAAATCACTTTCCTGCCAACCTTGTGCATATTATTGTCACACCCACCAACACTCTTCCTTCCAGTGGCAGGCCCAGGTCATGGACCTCACTCATTGCCAGCATCCTTCAAAAGGCTGGCTTTGTTATACCATTCATCAGTGGCTAACTAGAGTACTGGGAGGTTTTCAATCAGATTGCAGATTTCTCCATTGTGTCCCTACATACCTCAAACTTGCCAATGCTCAATTAATCCACATATTTAAAAGGTGGTCCCTCGAGGCAAAATTTTTTGATTTCCTCCTCAAAATCAATCTTCACTTCTTTCCCACAAATCAATTTTTGGTCAATCATAGGGGTTTCACCAAGATCTCTCCCATATGCCAGCTCTGTAAAATGGACAATGAAACCTTCCAGCACTTCCTACTTAAATGTCCCTTTCTACTTAAAGTGAGACATGTCACCAACTCCTGCCTTTCCTTGCACAGGAATACCATCTCCAACCCTCCAAGAATCCATAGAAACAGGGGTCTTTGCAACTATTAGATTATCAGTTTTCTTCATCTATGCATTCTGGTTGCTACAATGTGACATTATTTTTGACCAGAGTCCACTCAGTGAATCAAAACCTATTGGACCTAATTCGCTCTCTCAAAACCAGAGATACCAAACTAACCCCACCTCCACTCCTCACAGTCACTTGGGCAATCCTCCAACTCTCATCCTCTCAGCCTCTGTCAGAGGACTCAATGCCCAATGAAGACATGCATCATAGACTGGCATAGAGTTATTTAAATAATAGATGTAAGCTAAAAGATAAAATTAGTAAATCATAATAGCAAACAGACAATAAAAATGTCTAAAGTAAAACAAAGCCCTTTCAAAGACAAATTCAATTTATCACAGCATAGAAGTGATGATGTATAAGTGTATCTTTGCCAACATTATTAATAGATAAGTGTGATTAAAGAACTGGATGCATCTTATTAAATTCAATTTATTATAACATATGTTACTGACAGATACATATGATGCAAAAACTATAAGCAGGTTGTTGGCTCATACATCAATCTTGGACCATATGATGTAAGACTTATATGGTTACAATAGTGTAAAAACATTGAAATTTATTCTAAATAAACTTCTGAACCCATAGACAGACATATATTTATTCATTGAAATTGATAGATTCATATTGTACTTAAAAAGTACATAATAATAATGACTCTAGTTTGGCTGTCAGCAGTCAGATAAATCAAAAGATAAAACAAATAAAATCAAACTATCACTATTCATCTTTTTTATTTCAATTTTTAGCTATCTTGGAATTGTAGCATAATGTATGTATGAAACATTTATTAAAATTAATGATTTGTTTAGACATCAAAGATTTTAAATCTATGACTTCTAAGAATATAAACATAATTATTACCTATAAGCAGCAACTGACTTATTTTTCACTTATGATTTTCAAGGTATGGCATAACTTATGAAAAATGTTCACCTTTGTTCTATATTATTGCCATATTAATGATGCATAGCTAAAACTTTATATTGTGAAAAGTAACTGTGAGCATTTTTCATTAAAATATTAATTACACACCACAACATTTTACTAATTAGGTATGTAAAAATCCTTGTAAGATAAAGCCTTATAGTTATTTCCTTAAATTTTTCATAGTATACTAATTGTAAAACACAATACTGGAATTTTTATCACTTTTAATCATATTGATGTTTGACTTACTTTGTTATATCATTTATAATATAATTCTGTCTTATCAAACTGATTAAGCTAATGCATTAGAAACTAATTATATTATTTTCATCTAATGTGGAAAGTTAGAGAAATTGGAAAACTTTTAATAGAAAAATGAAAAAAGCAAAGTATAAGTAGTGGGAATATGAGGGTAGCACTTGAGTAGCCCATTGACACAAAATATTGAGCAGGAAGGTGTGATATTAATGCAAAAATACAAATATAGATTTGCAATTTATGGCAATATTGATATACTTGATAGTGATAGCAGTTTATATGCCAACAACCAATGAAAATACCAATAAAGTTGATGCAATTTATGATCAGCTAGATGTCTAAATATATGAAAATCTAAAGAAAATATTATACTAATGGCCAATTTGAATGCTAGTGTAAAAATATATCAATAGACAAAATGTTATGAGAAATTATGAGGTTTAGGAAATAGAAACTTCAAGGACTAAAGCTTATTGATTTTAGTAAACTAGATTTTGAAATCATTTTTTTAGCTGCAGTCATTAAATCTGATGCTAATATTGCTATAAAGAAAGAGAGATTAAGAACTTTTAAAATAGTGTTCAGAGATGATATTCACATGAAGACTAAAATGACTTAGGTTTTTAAATGTTTTAATAAAGTATAAAAACACTAAAATCAGATATTTGAATGGATTCCTGAGTCATCAAAAAAGATTCTCTGAATGGGAGTCTTTGAAAACGTTACTACTAAAGACTGCTGAGGTCATTTTAGACAAAACAAGTAAGGATTTCATAAGAAATTTTAAAGAAAATTGATAAACATAAAATGGCAAAAATAAACATAAAATAATAAAAATGTTAGCATGAGAACATAACAAATACTACTTGTAGACAAAGAATGTTAGTCAGATCATAGATTAGCTTATTCCAAAGTAGTATGATCATTATATTTAAAAAAATTATAAAATATTAAGAGGAAATTTAATATTCTTTCTTTAAAAGCAAAAATTTCCAATTAGGATTTTCAAGTTTATCATTTATTGAATCATGGAATTCTTTCAAGGAGTGTGTTGGAAATATAATAAAGTCTACTTATGTATTAATTAAAATGAAGACTCCAGACTTTTTTGAGAATAATTTTATTATTGATGATTTGATTCAAAATGTGTCACTTTTTGTTTGACAGAATAATGAAAAAAATATAAGTTTTATAGGCCACAGAAGCTTAAGGATAAGAACTCATCAAATAATAAGAAAGCTTGATAATGATTGGTCGAGATTTTGATTATATCATTTACTGGTCATAGTTCTTTAGATCTTTTTTTGATGTAATGAAAATAACATACAAATTTAATAAATGATAACAAAATACTATCAAATTAGTGTATGACAGCCTTTTGGCTTTTCTCCCTATTTTTTATTTATATCTTACTTTCTGTTTTTAGTCATTTAATTAGTTAAGAGCTCAATTTTCATGAGAATCTCATACCACCAATCTTATCCAATACTAACTAACAGTTGAGTTATGTGTGAGAGCAATCTCATTTTCATGTTGGATTTATATGCATAGCAATCTGATACCAATATTTTTTTTCTTGTTTTTTTTTTTTAAATTCATTATTCCCGATTTTCATTATATTTTTTATTCTTTTTATAGTTTAAATAAACATTTTTATCTAGGAGTAATAATTGCTTGTGATGATAATAACATTTTAGTATTCTCTTTAAATTTCTTTCAGTTTAGTTACTATCTGTTTTTTCTCTCTTATAGTTATTATTTTTTTCCTTTTTAAAAGTTATAATTACTATTCTTCTAATATTATTTAAATATCTAGGAATGCATCTCAGCCTACACGTACATATGTTGAAAATGCTCTCAATAATTACGTTGACGATATTATACTCTATTATCAATATTAAGACCATTTTGAAAGTTTTGAAGATTTAAAGCAAATATCAATCATTTTTTATTGAATAAATATTAACATTTAAAAAATAGTCCTTACGGAAAAAAATATAAATTATAACTAAAAAAAAAAAAACCACCAATATAATAGTGATCTTATTGTGGTTTAAAAAAACCACAATATAATATTCCAAAAATTCCAATATTCTCCAAATCTTTTACTTATCTAACCCTTTCCACCAATCAATCATTGAAATATCTCATGAAAACTGTTTTACTTTTCAATAAAATATTTTTCATCTACTGCATAAAAACATTTAAATATATATAGCATTTTAACACTGCACATAAATTGGTGAGTTATAATATATATGTAGTTTGAAAATGGTCATTAAAAATAAAAAGTTACAAAACTATTAATTAATACATTGTAAAGGCTTAAAACTGCATTTATATATGTAATATATGCGGGGTTCGAACTCAGATTTTCACACGACCCATTACTCATATTTTTATTCTATAATTTTTCAAAGATTTACTAACATAACTAAATTAAATATTTGTTTTATCTTTTTCTACAGCCAAATATTAAAAGTTACAAAATGTTTTTCATTTATTTTTTAATTATTTTTCTTCTACACAGAACACACTTCAAAGGAAACATTCAATTAGCATCTAATCACAAATAATCTTTACTATTAAAAAATTGTCTTTTATTTACAATTTTATTTATTTTTGCTTGTTTTTCTTATCATATTTTACTTATTTTTAATTATGCTAACTATAGGTGCAATACCTAAATAACATGCAATTTAAACAGATAATTTTCCCAATAATAAATGATGGCATCTTCATTACAAAATAAAATGAAGTTTTTAATTTGCTTTTAGGAAAGCAAGTTTTCATTAGTAAAGAAAGAATTATCTGCCATCTTATCAACTGCTGAAACTGACTTTAAAATACAAATTTTTAACTCTTCCAAATAAGTCAGAATGTCTCCCAAAATAATTTTGTAGCTGCCCTAATGAGTGATTGCTGATAAAAATTTACTCATAAAATCGGGAATAATTTATATGAAAAGAAGTAACAATTTAAATAGGAATGTTATGTATATATTTTATATTATTCTTTTAAAAAAATAAATCATTATTTTAAAATGCTTTTGAACTACATTTGCAAGGATCACAGCAGAAACGTAACTAAAACGTTAACTGCATTTCATATAAAATAATAAATTATTTATAAAATTTAGCACTGAATTCAGTTAATTGTATATGATGAATATCATAAATAAATTACCAGTGTAGAAAGCTATTATAATATTTTTAAAATTATTTCTTAGAATAACGATTAACATTTTAAATATATAATTTATATTCTACATTTTAATATTATGATACAAATAGTTTTTATCTTTAACAGTATTGGTTCCTTCTTTTAGCATTATATTACATACAGTATTAAATAATGCAAAAATAACTAGCATATCAATATATAAGTTCATATTTCATTTGATGGTATTTCTTGATTTCAAAATTGGACTTTATTCACACCCAAAACGGATTTGAAAAATATACATATCAATTACAAAATTTCAATCATAATACATAGTACAACCATAGAATTACATAAAAGTAACATTGAGTATTTCTATTACATTTTTTAAATTACAGTTTTCTCTGTTAATAACATATTAAATTCAGTTTTCCCTCTTTAGGTCATGTCAACTGTTTAGACTAAATTTTATTATAAACCATTCAATTAAATTCTTATCCATATAATCTTCCTCTCTCTAGATGAATAAATTTCAATTTATACATAATTTGTTTTAAACTTGTCAAAATTGAACTTTTACTTACACTAATAACATGGCTGTTTGATTCGTCAAGACTAAATCATAGATGTAACCTATTTGTTACATCCGAGTAACTTCAAACCACAACATATATTAATGACCATATTTGGTCTATCAACCATCTCTGGCAGAATTTCTTATCATTAGCTTTGAAATCTTGTGATGATTCCAGAATCATTTTTAATGGATCAATGTCCGTACTTTTTTCAAAAATCAGTCTATTCCTGAGAATCCAAATGCTAAAGTTAATAAACGTTGCAAGTCTAATCCATCCATAAAATCCTTTCTTGAATGCCTTAATTAAATCTACACAGGCAGTCTCTTTGTTTGCAGTGAAAGACTTTAAAATGTTGCACAAATTAACCCATGTTTCACATTCTTTCAATATATGTTCCAATATTTCTTCTTGTTTTCTACACATTGGACAGATAGAGTCCATACCATAGCTCTGCCAATAGGGCAAGAAGGCAGCCATAGGAAAGGCCCCAAAGCTGACCTTGATGTGAAAATCAAGTAATATAGGCTCCAATCATAGTTGCTTAGTCAACCTTGAGAACTTTTAAGTATATTTTCAATATTTGGTTTGTTAGGATTTATAGCATTATATGTGCTCCAATAATTCATCTTATTTTGAAATAGTGTTTTTGATGGTATTTCAATTTTGAAGAAAAGTCGATTAGATGAAAATAAATTTATGATTTAAATATATAATTGTCTATTAAAGTGATTATGTTTCATATTTAATTCAGGAGAATATATATATATATATATATAACAGCTAATTACATATATATATATATATATATATATATATATATATATATATATATATATAACAGCTAATTACATATATATATATAAAACTCATAATTCAAGAGAGTCATATAAAACATGGATATTTTTTTCAGATCATAATACAGTTTAGAATTTTTTTCAAATAATCATCAAGCATATAGTCAGTATATCTAGCCATAAAATTATAGTCAGGAAACGATTAAATAACTGTTATTTATTAGAGGATAAATGCCTCTGATTTACAATGAAAATGTCATTGTAATAATATGCACCCTTGGTTAATGTTGAGCCTATGATTTATAAAGAAGTTCACCATAGAATGATGATTGAAACATTTACCTACTATGTCTATAACATATAAGTTGACCCTGAATGAAATTACAAATATTTTTAACCATTTGAAGATCCAACTCCTCTTTTCCTATTGAAAAACTTCTACTCTAGAATTTCATTTTATTTGCAAAATTTAATATCATTTATTTCCTTTTATTGATGTTTCATTGGTCAATCTTATTGTAATTTAGATCTGATCTACATAAGGTTGTAAAGGATAAGTCCATTATTTGAGGATAAATTTTGGCTGAGTTAGATGAGTTTATGATAACAATTAAATTTTTTTTTCTGTATCATATAGTGATAATTTTTATATTAATTATTACAAATGTAAGCTTTCAGATGACAGATTTTCTAAAAGTTAATATTTGAACTTTGAAAAATAGAAAAATAAATTACTAAATGGAGTTTTGACTATAACATTGTCTTTCTGCATATTGCATAATTTTGTCAATAGAAAAAGTGTGTATTCAAAATATTTTTTATCTGAATTCCATTTTTGAAATTCAAAAGTAATTTAGGCTAGACATCATTAAAAAAAGAAAATATATCTTAAAATTCATAATTAAATTTATTATTATTAGAATTTTAAAATAAATTTATTTAATAGTATTTATAAAAGCCGTATTTGTTAGTCATTAAGAACTGCTTCTATTCTGTTATAACTAATTAAACTTTTATAGAATAATAAAACTAATGGTTATAATTACATTTATAAGGTTTAATTGTAACAGTCCAAACATTTGGTTTTGTTTTAAATTAAAATAATTTTTTATTAAACTGAATAGATTTAGAATTCATATTTTGTTTTTTGTTTTTCAATGAAACTAAAGAAAGGCAAGCAATAGAATATTATATATTTTTTCCATACACACACACACACACACATATATATATATTTAGTGAAAAAATTATTTCCTATCTTAATATAATTTTAAATAAATTAGCTTTAAAACCGGATTTCTCCATTGTAAAATTTAATTTAAAATATAAATTTTTAATCAAAAGATAATTAAATACAATATTATATAAAATGTTTTTTTACTTTGAATTTGGGATTAATCAGCTTACATACCCTTAAATTCAAAAACCAAATTCATTTATGCTTTATTCATTATTTTTTGAGTCAAAACCCAGACTATCGTGGAATTCAGAAAAATATTATGCATAATAAAATGCATTACCATTGATTTTTGGATTGCTGTTTCTGTGAATCATTTTTGGTAAAACATAAATGATTCAAATCGTACTATAATTTAAGACTTCAGCAACTATATTTCTGAAGGTTCTTGAACATAAAATTTGGCTGAGAAATTCCAGCAAGACTTTATATGTTGCTTGGATATTTTTTATCAAAAGCTTTGTTTAAAATTTTGAATGCTGACTTGATTGATTTATTATATCATTCATTTTGGCAAGGTAAGTAATATTAAAATACTTTAAGTGATACTTTAATTTATTCATGGGTGTTGATATCCATTCAAGCAAAGATATACATTTGGAATTATCTTTGAAGCAGAAATAGAAAGAGATTTTACTATTGAATTTCCCAGATATGATAAGTATTACAATCATAAAACTTATTTTTGACATGGCAAAGGTATTTGAAGTAAAAGTATTAGTATTTGCAATTGATGAAATATACAAAGAAGACTGATTCTTTTTTACTCTCACTAATAAGATATACATTTTTTTCTTTATATAATCTTGACATTTTTTTTCAATTTTACAAATAATTAAATTTTTAGAATCTTTCATATAATTAACATTTTAGAAAACATTATTTTCTAATTATAAATACTTTTACAAAATAGGATTAAATTGCTTTTTCTGAAATTTAAAAGCTAATATTCTTTATTTTTAATGTTAAATTCTAATTTTTTAATTCTTAAAAATCTCAGACGATTTTATTCTATGCATTTTTTTTCCATTAAATTTCTAATCTCACATGTTGTCTTAGAAAATAAATTGTATATTAAAACATTTTATTAAAAGTGAAAATAAATTATTTTCTTAATTAATTAAAGCTAGAATTGCTAATTTAAATTGAATAAATTTTTATATGAAATGAAATATAAATGTTGAGCTATACATTTATTCACATCCATCCATGCACATATACATTGGATTTTTTAAACATTTATGCTTTTGTTTAGCTAATTAATTAAAGTTTATATTTAAACAAATAATTTAGATTTATTTGATTAGTTAAAATTAATTGCTTCATTAATCTCTTAAATTAACAAATTCTTTAATTTCTTTTTCAAATATTTTCTGCCTTATTTAAGCAACCTAATGTTGTTCTATTATGTGGCTACTCATTTATATGTGCCTTTTGTATAGCTCCATGACATTATTGTTTCTAATAAGTCTGTTAATTTTTTTTTTTTTTCACTGTCTGAAATATTGATGTAACAAGTTAATCATCTGATAAATGTTTATTCACTAAACTTTAAAAACATTTTTTGTTTATTATTATATTTTTAAAATATCTATAATGATGTTATTTTTTTCTGTTGCATCATACTATTCTGAACTTTTTATTTATTACCTTTTTAAAAATACATTTTGTTGTCTATTTTCATTTTTAGTAAAAAAAAATAATTAATAAAAATAGAATTAATAACAATTATATTATGACAAAATATTCAACAATTTCAAACTTCATAGGAATATCAGCTTCTCTTTTTGAAAACAAATTAGGCTAACTGAGAAAAAGAGTATTATAATCAAAAAATATCAGCATCAGTGTAGTGTCATTGCTCATCATTTGCTTAATACAGTTTATTTTAGCATATCATTTTGAAAACTAAGTCATAAATTTTAATGATTCATAAATTATTAAGATTCATAAATTTTTATGTACTTTTTTTTAGAAAGCAGAAAATATAGCAAAAAATTATATTCTATCAATAAACTCTGTCTCAAGCAGAAAATAATTAGGCAATATGGTATTTCAATGATGTGATCACTGTTAGTAGTCTTCATTTTTTTTTGCTATTTCATCTAAACATTTATGTAATTATGAATTAAACAATATAATTATTTATTACATTGTAATATTTTTACTATTTTAATATATTTATATAATGAGAGAGCTAATGTATAAATTTAAGCTTTTTAGAAAATTACTTTTAATAAACTAATAAAATTATTTATATTCTAAAGATTTAAGAACTGCATTATTTTATGACGTTGCTCCAAATTTGAGACGCTACAGTAAATGATGTTAATGGAACATATCTGGATCAATCTTATTGCTTAGTAATTCTTTGCTACTTTACATTTTCTGTATCTAACTAATTTTTATGGTTATATAAATTATATCACGAAAATTTAGTTTATTTGAAAGTATTTAAAGACTTTTTCTTTTATAATAAGAATGTAATTTATGATGTTTAATAATCAGGAATTTAGTATTGAACTTCAATTCAGGAATATTTAGCTCTCGAATATATGACTTTATCATTGCACATGTCATTATTTTGTATTATAAACAACTAAATAAATAGAATACTTTTATGGTATCTTTTCAAAAGTAAATTCTACTTATAAATGGTATATACACATACATAAATAGAGAGAAGGAAAAGGATTGAGGAGGAAAAATATAAAATGTTTGTCAATTTAGTCGTAATTCTATCGTTATATTTTAATTAGAAAAATACTTTATCAAGGGTTTCAAGATGTAGAAGCTTGTAGTCAAAATAAGATTAAATAGTAGCTTGACCTAGACAAAGATTATCTTTTTTTCTTTCAGATAAGGCAAAATTTATCAATGCTTGCGTGATAAGAATGTTGATGTACTTATTGATTTTTTTTTTTAAATCCAAACAATGTTATGAAAAAATGAAAGAAAAAATAGAGTTGCATTTTAGTGGTATAAAAGGATCGTTAAAGTTTATGATGCAGCTTTAAAATTGAGAAACTAAAATTTACCCACTAATCTCAATATATTTTCGAATAAAAAACTTGGCATACAGATAGTTATTATTGCCGATTGCTACCATGCAAAATCTATAATCAATGAAACAACAAAAATTCTTTTCCTCTTAAAATGCTATTAAAAAGTTATTTTTTATTCGATTATTTCTGTGTCACTCATTTATCTATCTACAGCTGTTAATCCATCTACTCTATGACCTGCATATCTTTTCACTTATCTACCAATATATCTACCTACTTAATCCCGATCCATTCATTTACCTAAGTATCAGCCCATTTACCTACTTTAACTAGCATTATCCAAATACATATATATCAATCCATCGATCCATCTGTGCATCAATTCATACATTCACCTATCTATATATATATCTTCTTACCTTTCTATTTGTCTATCTATCTATTTATTTGTCTACCTGATCATGTATCAATCCAGTTATCTATTTATTCATTACCTATATACCTAGTTATCTACCCATCTATTTACCTATATGCTTGCTTGATACCTGCCTACTACCTACCTACCTACCTACCTACCTACCTACCTACCTACCTACCTACCTACCTACCTACCTACCTACCTACCTACCTACCTACCTACCTACCTACCCACCCACCGACCCCCCGACCCACCCACCCACCCACCCACCCACCCACCCACCCACCCACCCACCCACCCACCCACCTACCTACCTACCTACCTACCTACCTACCTACCTACCTACCTACCTACCTACCTACCTACCTACCTACCTACCTACCTACCTACCTACCTACCTACCTACCTACCTACCTACCTACCTACCTACCTACCTACCTACCTACCTACCTACCTACCTACCTACCTACTTACCTACCTACCTACCTACCTACCTACCTACCTACCTACCTATCTATCTATCTATCTATCTATCTATCTATCTATCTATCTATTGCTTGTCAATTTCTAACATCCAAAATTATTCTAATCTGCAAATATATATCCTTATTTACTATTTTTTAAAGATATAGTACATGTTTTGAAGTTGAATGAAGTTCACTTAGTTTGTCTTTAATGATTTTTTTGTTTTGCAAAAAAAAGACACACAAAAAAACAAAACAACAGTGTAATACTTTGTTCCAAAATTACTTCACCTCTGAATTAAGTATACAGAGCTGCATTTGAGTTTTTTTTAAATGATGAGAGTTATAAAATAATTGGCTATTTTTTTCTGTTTGCACTATTTACAAAATATGGCAAGGTAATTTTTATATTATTAGTTAATTACAGTTAAAAAGTTGTAATGTTAACACTATGCAATCCTCAAATTATTTTATATAGAAATCTACTCTATGCATGCAATATATATATTGGAATATCAAAATAAAAATATTTCAGTTTGTGGACTTAAATGATATGTAGATTCTTTCAAAAATAAAAATTCATATTTGGTATACTTTAACTGAAAATATTACTAAAGCAATTGTGTATTTAACTAAGATAAATAGTAATACACAATAGTTATTAATAAATAATGAGCTATGCTAATTGCTCTAACAAGTTTTATTGATAAATGCCAGACAGAAAAAGTATTTTAAAATCTCTATCCAGAAAGCACACCCTAACCTCAGACCAATAATTTCATGCTTTGGCACTCCTCAGTGGGGCACTAGGGTAGCTTCAGTCACTGGATCTAAAAATACCAACCCAAAGCCAGCATTTATCTAAAAGTTATCTATTGAGTAGAAAATCTGAAAAATTTCAAACACCTACATGTCTTCAAATCCAGATATCCAACTGAAATAGCTATATGGGGCTGGGATATCTTCAGCCAAACCATATATTAGTAGCCTTAACAATATAACATTGCTTAAGACTTTAAAAAATAATATAGGCACTATTGCACCTGAACGCAAAGCTATTTTATGCTTAAAACAAAATAAAATTAAACTATTCTGCGAGCGCTTTCAAGAGACGTGCTCTCATCATCAAAGCTCCAAGTGAATTAATGATATGCAAATTATGCAAAGTTTAAGATTAATTGCTCCATTTTCTTGAAATTGTGAAGCATGTGTCCCTGTGGTTGATGGCGCCTATATTATTTTTACAAGTAGATTTTTCACGCAAAGCTTTTGAATTATTTTTGAATTAAGACTTTAAAGCAAAAGGTTATAAATAGTCAATGAAAATTATATATCATGTGACCTAATCTTTTTAAGCTTGTGAATAAAAAATAATGAGCTGTGCTAATTGCTCTGATTTAAGTTGGATAGCTGGGTTTGAAGACATGTAGGTGTCTGAAAATTTCAGATTTTCCACTCTCTAGATAACTTTTAGATAAATGGTGCCATTGGGATCTAGTGTCTGAAACTATCCTAGCACTTCAATGAGGAGTACCAAAGCACTGGGCTGAGGTTAGGGTGTGGTTTCTAGATAGATATTTTAAAATGTCTTCTTTTGCCGTCATTTATCAGTAAAGCTTGTTAGAGCAATTACCACAGCTTATTGTTTTTTATTTACAAGCTTGAAAAGATTAAGCCATGTGATATATGACTTTAATTTTTATTGACTATTAATAATTATTAATATTTAAAAATTGTAATTAGAATCATCATTGACTTTCTTAAATCTAAATTCTAAAATCTTTTTGCCACTCATCTCCAGATTATCTTTGCAAATACATTCTTTGATCTAAAATATTATTAATTACTATTCTATTCTTAATCAACCATTTCATTTATTCAATTTTAAGATAAACATCATTAGAAGCCACTAATAAATGAGTATAGCCAAGATAATTCTAGGAAATTAAAAGATTAAAAAGATTGGATTAATAATTGTTAAACATGTGATTAAAGAATAAAAATGTGGTTGCACTAACAATTCTAATCCACATTTAGCACCAAGATGGTATGACAGATTCAATAAATTCTAGTACTAAGGTAGGTGGCTGAAGACAATATAAAAAAAAAGTATTATGAAACTGAGAGAAAAAATAGCTACAGTTTTATTAATAAATGAAATTAAAAATTGATTATAGATATGTTAATAATAATTATTAATGAAATATGTTAGAGGTAACTTTCATTCATTTGAATATATTTTCATTTCAAAATTAAATACTCTGTGGTGACTCCAATAAAGATTAAACTGTGAGAAATCTTTTGAATTGGAGGAAAGGATATGGAAAAATAAATGCCGTTTTCCGAATTATTCTTTTATTGATTGGATAATTTGTTAAAGTTGAAATGAGAGTTGTCAACAAAATATTGTGTAATTAAAATCAGTCCAAGCAAAATAGAAAATATACAGTAGTTATAATTCCTTTAATAGCTACAGTAAAATTATGAATTTATATCTAAATTACTTTTTTTTTATTAAGAAAAATACGTATAAATCTTTTTGGTATACATTTGTTTAGGTTTGTTACACTTATTACAACAATCATTAGTAAATAATTTTTCAAATTAGAAAATATATCCGTTAATACATTAGTTACAATTATTATGACAAATTAACTTCATGATCAGATCAGGAAGCTGTGACTTGTTTTATATCAGAACAACTGGATCTTCATTTAGTGACTTAGCCAGTGGTCATTATGCAGTTTGTATTTTGATTGGGAGCAATCCTTTGTTATTCTCCATCTAACTGGATCATTTATTTTTTAACCTTGAATTAATATTTAATTAGCATGCCTGAGGATAGGCTCTTCATCCAGTGGTCTAAGTTGCCCCCAAGTGTCCCCGAAGAGCTTTTCCGGCATTAACAAGCGATCCCTGAACATAGTCCTTCAAATTACTTTTTTAAAATGATAATTTTCCAGAAATTCTATATAGTATTAGTATTTAAGAAAGTGATTTACGGTATCTTACAATTTAACACACAATAATGAAATTAAAAAATGTATAAATACAAAGGGGATGGGATAAAAAATATGTTTCTTAATATCACCTTTAAAAATGTATATGCATAAAAAGATTAAAAAGCAGTGCTTTACAAATAAACTGAGCAAAGCATATATAAGTACTTAAAACAATTTAGTAATATGTTTCTTTACGTTGTTTACATAAAGGAAATATATATATAAATTTTTGCTAATTTCATATATGAAAAAAATAATTTTATTTATATAGACATATTCTACACTTTATATTATAATTAGTACTATTTTAAACGAAATAAAAGCTCTGCAAGGTTTGATGCAGAAGTAGAATAGTAAATACTGGAGCTCAAGTTGCACGAATCACGGCCTTGTCACATTCGAACTTCGTAAGAACTCCCAACAATAAACTATTCAGTTATCATTATTAACAAAATAAAGATTTTTTAGCCATTTGAATAATAATTATCAGTCATCCCTAAATAAAGTTGGTTATATTTTAAATAAAAGTTAAAAAAAAAACACCAAATGGATAAAAAATTAAAATAAAAGGCATTACTACATTAATAGGAATATCTAAATAATTACACAATACAACTAACCATGTTCAATTTTTATTTTCAAAATAAGCTAACCTTCCTAAAACGAATACCATCTTCTATGTTTAAAACTCTCACATATTTTCCAAGGTTTCTTACTCTACCTGATATGTTTTCATTTCTAACAGTGTTAGTTCCTAGACTGAGTTACAACTTTAACATTGTATTACTTACATTTGTAATCATTTTTATAATTAATAGCTACATATTTAAAAGTAATATATAATAAGTAAACAATTTTCTTATAAAAATACTAAAATAGAGTGACTTGGAATTAACTAAAATATCAAACAAAATTCTTTTTATTGTATTTGTATTAAAAAAATATGATCATGTAAGAATAAATTATATGTAACTATTTAATAAACAATAATTGGTTACTAAATGGATATCTAATTATTCTTAGATAAAGCTTTAAAACAAGAAGAGAGAAATATTAAAATCCACACCAATCATTGATCAAATTTAGTAATGCTCTCCTGCTCTCCTGTTTTTTTTTTAGAAGGAAGTCAGAGAGCATACAGGTCTTTGACTTTCAGATATATAAAGATTGTTTTACCTTTTATCTGTAAATATTGAGTAGGAATGTTGTTTTTCTAGCTTAAAATCTTTATTTAGAGAATAAATTTTGCATGCAAAAATTAAAAATCTAATATGAATACTAATGATGTGATAAATGTTTACAGGCAGTAATAAGCAAAGATAAATGTGAATAAAACTCATATAAATGGGTTTCCAATAAATGTTACAAAACAATCCTTAAACAAGTCAACTGGTCTAACTATTTTTAACTGGAAGGTAAAAGTAAAATTATCAAACCTTATTAAATTGGATTAATATTAAATAGTAGTAATTGAATGATTTTATTGCATAGGCGGGGGGGGGTGTCATAAGAACTCCACGTGCCAGAACTAAAAACAATCTAAAAATCTTATTTTGCAGAATCTGACCTTCTACCACTGCACTAAATATACAAGGCATTAAGGGCAATTTAACTATTTGGTGAATAACATTTACCCCACCCAGTATAGTTTGAAAATATAAATGTAAAACAATAAGAGTATTTTTACCCCACAACCAAATGAGAACAATAAATTCATTCAGTTGACCAAACTGAGATTTTGTTTTATATTAATCCACTGAAAATCAATCCAGGAATTTTTAAAAACTCTTGGTATGGCTTTCTACCAGACGAAATAAATATTAACGAAAATTCAGAATTTGATATAGTCATATTTTTTGATGTTAATGGCACCATTTTTAAAACAAAAACATCATGAAACACTTAAAAATGACTTACAAAGATTTTATGAAAGAAAAAAGACTTCTTTTTTTAAGTATTAAGTTAAAACACATTTACATCAAATTTATATAGATTGCAATACTTTGTACATTAAGTCATTTCCATGTTCTACAAACGTTAGTAAACTAATGGATTTAAAATTAAAGATCAATTTAAATAATTAAAATATCTCCTAAATAATAAATAACACACGAAATTTATTTTGCTTTTCAAACAAGATAATTACAACTTTTCCAAATTAAAATTGTAGTTAGAGATACAATTTTTTCTTCCTTAACAATTAATGCCTTGCCCCCCTCCGTTAATTTAGTTTCGGTAAGGAAAAAACGCTTTACTACATTAAAACATCACATATTTATTTAAAATAAATAAAATGTATATTTAATGATTACTTTGTTATAGAATACAATGTGTCTTTTCAAGCTATCCTTTAAACTTATCAACAGTAAAGTTTGAAATATTATATATATATATATATATAGTGGGGACAAAAACGCTCCTCATTTGCAATGTATAACATTTTGCTTATTACAAACAGTAAAATAACCCAAACATTTTTATTTGTAAATCTTAAATATTTTATTATATTTAGAATAAAAAGTAACTTGAAATAATTGTAACATAAAAAAAAGATCTTTGTAATTATAATTTTAGGAATACATATAGAAATACAAACGAACATATAAATACATGTATGTAATAAAGTAATAATATTAATAAAAGCCTAGTTTAGAGCAAATACTCTGTGTGATTTAGCATATATAAACTTGTGAGTTTAACATTTTTGTATTGAAGCAGAAATGTCATTTGCGAATGTCCCATTGTCTCCCAAGCAACTAGATATTTAATTACTCAACAATTTCATTTTAAAAGTATTACAAATGTGAGATTTTACAAAATTTTCTCCTTGATTTAATTTCCAGTTAAAATAGCTAGAAAACAAGACGGATATCTAATTGAATTAGTTACTTAAAATATAGGGGTTTGAAATTTTTTGCAATATAAAAAAATTAATATGATTTATATTTAAGTGAAGAACATGGCAGGCAATGCTCAATCCATTATTTAATTGTAAGTAGTATGTATATTCTTATGAGATCATCTTAAATAATCTTTGAGTCAAAATTAGAACTTTAAAGTTGTATTAGATATGTATTTATCAAATCATGCATTAATGACATTAGTGCACCACTATATTAAAATATCAGAAACAGCATTGGTCAATAGATCCTCACCCATAATCATAAAACAGTTCAGAAATCTTATATTTGTAAGTAAGCTATTATATCCATATGACAACAAAATGGAAAAAGGTGATGGCTTTATTATTTCTTCAGTTAGAATAATATACTAAAAGAAATCAATAAATTTGCAAAATATATGATGTTGATATTTTAGCTTTAAGGATCTTCATCAAAGTATATGTATTGCTAAATTATTAACTATTTGAGATTTAAACAAAATAGACAGTTAAATTTTTGCTATTATATATTAATTTAATCAGTCAATCAGTTTCTCCAGATTAATTGTTTCACAGCTTACAAAACCACTCATTGCGTGACTAAAAGTTCTTGACTAGAATTCCAGTATTATGGATAAAGCCGTCAAAGTAACAAACTAAAGTCATATTTTGTAAAAAAATCTTATAGTATTCAAGACTGCAATATTATGATGAAATATTTTAAGACAGAATTGAAACAACTAAAAATCCTAATACCTTAAAAATTAATATTATTTACCTCTCAATCATCCCAATATTTATATTGCTAAACTGAAAATATGCAGAGTGCTCCATATATTACAAAGAAAAAGTAGATACTCAGCTGATGAACTATTGGCTGCTTATTCCAGTATAACATTAAAAGTGATAAGTATATATTATCATAAATTTGATTAATTGGTTTGTTTAAACTATGTTTGGATAATTAGTTTTAGTACTATTCTAGATTAGCAATTTCAATTGTGTTTTAGATTATTTCATCATAATATTTAAATATTTAAGATTGTAAAAAAACTTCATGATTATTTTTGCTTTAAAATCTGATCAGCCTTGACTTGTATGCAAAGAGCTTAGGTTTTAATATGCCATATTGTAATATTATCTGAAGGTTTGCAGTGATTCTTACAAGTGAGGATAAAAGCTATAAAATTATTCTGTAGATTTTAGCATAATATGAAAAGCACTAAGTGTATATTACTGATAATTTTATTGACTGATTTGTTAAAATTTTGAATTATTAATATATATATATATATATATATATATTGTACCCTTTTGTTTAGGTTAGAATGGATTATTTCTAGTAATTTACTGAAAAATTTTAAATTTTGAAGTTGGATAAGGGATGATATATGTTGTGTGTTAATAATCTTTGAATAATTTAGTTAAGGCAAGTAAAATAATTGATGTATAATATTAGGTTGGTATTTGTAAGAAAACAGTTAACTAAAAATCATTATAAGATTATATTGTTGGGAGAACTGGCCATAATAAATACTGATTTAATAAGTCTTATAAAAATAATTAGGATAAATTTTAAAAGTAATGCTTTAAAGTTAAACAAATAGATTTAGTAGTCATAATTGTATTTCATGGCTATATTTAAAAATCATTTGATTAAAAAATAATAATGTGGGAGAAAAGTGTATTTTTTTTGGCTTTGTAATATTAAAATAATTATTTTAAAATTGTGATATAATAGTAGTTGTGTAATAATTTATAAATTAAATTATTTTTAGTTTTATTTAAATTATTAGCATCTTATTTAGTTTTGTAAATCACATGACGCACACCTGTGTTTGAAAATAAAATAATATTATTTGTTATAAATGTTAAATTGGATTTTTAAAGTGAATATAATAAATAAAATCAGATTTATGTTTTTTGTTGAAAATAAATACGTTAAGTTTAAAATAAAGGTAGAAATGGTAATGAATATTGTAATGTGATTTTTAAAATTATTTTAGATTCTTTAGTAAGTGTAAATAAAATGTGTAAATTAATTAAAAATTGAATAATATAATAAAAATAAATATTTAGTAAATTATTATTAACTTTAACATTTGTGGTCCCGGATAATTTGAGGTGATGATTGTTTAATGGACCAATCAGAGTTGGAATCAGCTGGAGTATTTAAGAGCTGTTCAGATTCTAGCAAATGATTATTAAGCTGTTATCTCATTCTACCTATGTACTATTATAACATCATTAGTATTTCTACAATTTTGGTAAAGCATTTAGTAGTGTAATAATCAGTTTTATTTAACTTCAATTTAATAAAAGTACAGTAGTCTATTATTATAAGATCGTGGGATATAGAAATGTTTTGCTAAAAAATTAAATTATTCCTTACTTTGCCAATCTGCTTTGTTCAATTTGTCATTAACTTAAACATGAAGAAGTCATCACTAAATATAAAAAAATTGATGGAAATATCCAAGTGTTATTATTGTATAAAGCATATAATTTTGCTTGTGTTAATAGGTCATATTAATTTATGACTAAATTTCATAAAAAGAATGTCACTGAGAAAATATATAAAAAAATTTCATTAAAAGATATAAAGTGAAATGATATAATATATTTTTATGAAGAAAATTTATTTAAAATACGATGGAAAAATACTTTTAAAGGAAAAAAAAACTTTTAAATTTGACCAAACAATTATTTTAGAATGTGGAGATATTTCTTTCTGAAGAAATATTGGAAATATTTTAAAACTGGAATTTTTCCTAGAAAATATAAAATCATTTGCAAGTATGTGACTTATATCATATTTAAAAAATATTACAAGTTAGTAATTAAGGTATGCTGGACATACTAAAATTTATGTAAATTATTTGGGAAAATAATTTAAGTTATTTGAAAGTACTGGGAGAAGTATTGGTTGTATCAGAAGACATTGAACCTCAGTAAATATGGAAAAGTTACAAGAATTTGGAAAATTATCTTGATGAAGAGTATTAAGAATATTTAAATTAAATATTTACCTAGCAATAAATGCTTAAGTATCTTAAAGTTTTGGGAGATAAGAAGAGTATTAATTATATTAGTTTAAATCTTATAGAATACAAATAAATGTACTGTATTTAACTTGAATCGTCATTTTTTAGATTATATATTGCAACATTAAGAACCGGAGCACGCGTGATTATTGACATCAAAAGTGTGTTATTAATGTTTTTTACCAGGAGAAAAGATACTTCCTGTAATGAACTTATTATCAAGAAAAGAACATTTCATCACAAGAAATTCTAATAAAGTTATTGTAAATATGGTTTTTAAAAGTATTTTTTACTAACAAAATTATAGTAATATTTATTCATAGTATAGATATAGTGTAGAAACATAAAACATTAAATTATTTACTAACTTAGTAATTAAATTTTTATTGTAAAGAAAAAAAAATCTTTAATAATATTTTTTTTTAAAAAACTTAATATATTTTAATGTGTGATAATGTGGAATAAACGATAATAAAATGTTCATTTAGATCGTAATCCAGAAGACATCACTAAGTAATTTCCAACAGAAATTACTTATGGTAATAATGTAAATTATTAATAGTTTTAAAATGTGTTTTGTTATTTTGTGCGGATGGATGCGTATATAAAACACGATACCTACACATAATTTATCATTTGTTTAGTTATTTAAGAATATGCATAATTTTAGTGATATCGTAAAGATATTTAAACATAAAAGAAATATAAGTATATGATTCTATTATAACTGAATTGGATGTTTTAGTTGAATAATTTAAAGTATTAAAAATATGACATTGATTCTGATTGTTTATGCTTAAGTTTGAGAACTATTAAAGAATGAAATAATCTTGTCTTATTAGTTATTTAGACTGTTATTCTAAAAATGAATTTATTTGTTATTATAGAAAGGAGAAGATGAATTTAGCGATGTAATAGTGATGAATTTTATATGCTAATATCTTAGTATTAAGTTATATAAGACCAGGATAATATTGTATGTAGGGTTTATTTATATGGGAAGAAGAATATACTATATTGATGTTTATACAAGTATAGATAACATAGCCCTATATCTTGTGTATATTCATGGCAGTGTTCATTTTTCTATGTGTTAAAGCTAAATGTGCCATAGTGCTGAATAAATAGCCTGGACATTATATTTGGTAGAAGAGGTTATTAAACAAATAAGTTATACCTCATTTCATGTACACTGTTCCCATGATGGTTAGTTAATAAAGGTGTTAAGTTGAAGTTATAGTTTACCCCATATTGAAACAGACAGATCGGAGAACCGATCTTCGTTTCAAGTGTTTTATGTACGGTAATTCAAGCTACTGTTCGCCCGCAGTGGGATTTTGTCTATTTTAAGTTATAATATAAATTAGTTATATATTCTATAGTTTATAAATAAATATGTAAAGTTTCCGTATATAAATGCCACGAACCATGAAATAATATTCGTGTGTGCGTGGTTTGTGGATTTATATCATTTAATTTAAAGTTTCAGTGCGGGCGTATTTGTCTAAATTTTAGTTTTAAAATTGTATAAAGTCGTTTAAAAATACTGATCAAAAGTCACATTCCTTTGATCAGTGTTTTTAATTAAAATCTAATTGCACAAATGTTCAGAGCAATTAAGTTGTATTCAAAATTAGTAAGGAATTTTTATATGTAATTAATGTATCGATTTAAAAATGACATATTAAATTAAAAGATTGCTAAAAACAGATAATTGATTGTTGGTCAAGCTGCATCGCTAGAGGCTAGAGAAAGGAGGTGGAGCCTAAAACAAAACAAGTCGGAAAGGTCAGCAGTGGCTATTTTAGAGAAAAACTTACATTCTAACTTTTGTCGTGTTTGAGAGAAGTAGTCTCGAGACAACACAGCAGTTGAGTATAATTCAAACATTATTATTAAGAAGTTTACCAGTGAATCGCAATGTTGATGGGCTAAGGGCCAGGAGCTGGTCTCTGCCCGCCAATATGGATCCTCGTGCCGCTGTTTGATCATGTTTCATATACTTCAGAATTTCCAACTTCCAATCTCAAAATTTACTATGCCTTACAAATAACTTTCAAAAATGCGCGCCTACGTTCATCACAAGCCAAGCTGGATGACGAACCTAATTTCAGGGGAGGAAAACCAGGATCACCAAGCAAATTACTTATGCCCGGTTATAGAAGTAGATATAGAAGACAACAGGGTTACGGTTTTAATTGACTCCGGCAGTCAAGCTTCAATTGTATCTGCAGCTTGGATTAATAACCTAAAAAGAACTCGCGAAATCATGCAGTTGCCGACTCGACCTATTCAATTCACGTTAGCAAATGGGAAAAAAATGCTAAGTGAAAACCGCCAAGTATGGCTGGAACTTAAGATAAATCAGAGGCCGGTAGGACATACTTTTCTTGTGATGACCGGACTTATTTACGACGTTGTACTCGGCTCCGATTTTTTGGCCCACAATGATGGCATCATTGATTATAAAAGGGGAAGGTGCTCCTTCGGAAGTGAGGCAATTGATTTCAAAACACCAGCTACCCAGGGGTCGGGCTACAAAAGTTGTTTAGTCCAGGCTGTCGATCCAGCAGCAATCAGTAAAAAGGTTCAAGAGTCCATCCTCACTGAACCCAGGGACACAGATCAGATCGGAAAAATACTAAAGAAATATGAGGCCGTTTTTTCTCCTACGCCGGGGAGAGATTAGGGGATATACACACCGGATCCGAGTAAAGGAGGAGACGTACGTTCCGTCAAAAACTTATCCCATACCCTTTCAGTACAGGGGGAAGTGGAAGCCCAGATCCGTCAGATGATTGAGTGGGGTATTATTGAACGGGGCCCGTCACCGTATAACAACCCCTTGGTCGTGGTAAAAAAGAAAAATGGAAGTTTGCGTTTGTGTTTGGATGCGCGCAAGTTAAACAGCATTACCCATCCCTGAAAGAGATGCCCCTCCACCTATTCAAGAGGTACTGGTACGACTGGCCGGTAAAACCATATTTTCAACCTTGGATTTGACCGCGAGCTACTGGCAGTTAAATCTAGACCATAGGGATCGGAAATACACTGCCTTCCGATATAATGGGCATACTCACGTATTTAAAAGAGTCCCTTTTGGGCTCATAAACAGTGGAGCAGGCTTGATGCGCTGTTTGCGGCAGGTCCTTTCCGATGACATACAGGAGCATATGGTATGTTATATGGATGATCTGGTCATCGTTTCAGAAAACCTACAGGAGCATTTGCAACATTTGGAAAGGTTCCTCAAGGAATGCATAGAAAAAAATATTACCGTAAATTTGGAGAAGAGCCATTTTGCTATTGGCGAGATCACTTTCCTTGGCCATATCATCAACCAACATGGTATTAAAGCGCACCCCGATAAAATTGCCGCTATAGAGAAGTTCCCAACACCAACTAAACCGAAGCAGGTCAGATCATTTTTGGGCCTTTGTAACTTTTACCACAAATTTTACCCGAACTTCTCCCAGGATACTAGAAATCTCATAGACCTCATCAGGAAAAACCGCAAGTGGGAATGGACACCCTCTCACGACGAGGAACTCTTACGTGTAAAAAAAAATTTTTTACAGGCTGTCATGCTGCATCACCCGAATTTCCATCGCCCATTTTACGTACAAACCGACAGCAGCAAGCAAGGACTAGGAGCTATTTTATTTCAAATAAGTGATGCCGGAGCTCACCAAGTTATTTATTTTAGCAGCCGATCATTGAAGAGGGCGGAAATTCATTACACTACCACAGAACAAGAAACTCTGGCCATTGTGTGGGCATGCTAGAAATTCCGGCAATTTCTGTTGGGATCTCAAGTAATCATTATAACCGATCATCGTTGCTTGGAGTTTCTCAACAGGAGTTTCCTGACTAATGATCGGTTAATCAGATGGAGTTTAACCCTCCAACAGTTCCAGTACCAAGTCCAGTACTGTCCAGGGCGGGAAAATATTGTGGCTGACATATTGAGTCGGCACCCTGTACCGATGAGGATACAAAACCCTGAAATCAAGAACCAACCCTTGGAAGTTATGGCCACTACGACATTGAGCTCTGCAGAAACTGAATTGCGGAATTTGGGGTATTGGCAGAAGATACAGTATTCTCATATCATTCAGGATTTGTCCAATTCCTCGGATAAGGAACGGAAGCCACAAAGCAGATACCCCCATTTCCGGATGGAGGAAGGCACATTACAAACACGGACCAAGGATTACAGCGCCCTCTTGGAAAATCATGGTACCTAATCGGCTTAGGGCCCCTATAATTAAGCATATACACCAATCTCTAGGACATTATGGACCCAGGAAGATTGAAGAAGTGATCAGGCGCCGATTTTACTGGCCGGGAATGTACCACCATATCACGTCCATAATCAGACAATGCGATACCTGCGCTACTACGAAAGCCCCCAACAAGTCATACGCGGGGAAAATAAAACCCGTGATGGCCACGAGACCGAGCGAGATCCTGGCAATAGACCATTATGGTCCCTTGCCCAAATTTAGAACATTCCAGTATTTGTTGGTATCGTATGATATTTTTTCTAAGTACGTTAAGGTTTACCCCGTGCGGTCTGCCAACACCAGAAACGTAATTCGGGTCCTTCAAGAAAAACAATTTCAAGAGGTAGGAAAACCCGAAACCATACTTTCTGACCACGGCTCGGCATTCACCTCGAAAGAGTGGAAGAACTGGGTAAAGAAACAGAAGGTAAACCATCGCCTAACATCAATAAGACACCCCCAATCAAACCCGTGCGAGAGAGTCATGAGGGAAATCAGTCGACTTCTCCGCGCGTGTTTATCAACGGATCACCGGAAGTGGGTAGAGAAACTGCAATATGTCATGGATTGCATCAACCATACCATGAACGAATCCACGGGATTTCCACCCATGCGTTTGCACTATGGTAAGCCATGCCCGGATATCTTCCCTACGCTACTACCAAAGCGTGAAGTACACGTAAATCACAGCACGGATCAAGACATGGCCCGGCAACAATTGGAACACATGGCACAAAATAGAATCAAAAGGGAGGAAGGCAACACCACAATTTTAAAAGAGGGGGATCAAGTCTGGCTAAGGTCTCCTCGCGTCAGTAATGCACCTAAGAAGGAATTCAAAAAATTCTTCCCTTTATATACCGGGCCATATGAAATAGTGGAAGAATGCCATGAAAATGCTTTTCTTCTGGAAGGGAAGGGTTTACGAGGTATTTATAATGCGAGACAATTAAAACCTTATATACCTCCCGACCCAGGGAAAAGGTAGAAATCGCAATAAATGATGACCCGGAAAATGACCACTATGACATGCACATGATGATGAGAAAAGGAATTACGGTAATATACCCACCTTTGTAAATATTAAGTTCAAACCCTCACCCAGACTGTTCTCCAAGGTCAATCAATTATGTGGAAAAAGAGAAAAAAAAACTGTTAATCAGAAATTATGTATAATCATTTTTTTTTTGTTGTTTTTTTTTATAAAGTGACAAGAAATGAAACAGACAGATCGGAGAACCGATCTTCGTTTCAAGTGTTTTATGTACGGTAATTCAAGCTACTGTTCGCCCGCAGTGGGATTTTGTCTATTTTAAGTTATAATATAAATTAGTTATATATTCTATAGTTTATAAATAAATATGTAAAGTTTCCGTATATAAATGCCACGAACCATGAAATAATATTCGTGTGTGCGTGGTTTGTGGATTTATATCATTTAATTTAAAGTTTCAGTGCGGGCGTATTTGTCTAAATTTTAGTTTTAAAATTGTATAAAGTCGTTTAAAAATACTGATCAAAAGTCACATTCCTTTGATCAGTGTTTTTAATTAAAATCTAATTGCACAAATGTTCAGAGCAATTAAGTTGTATTCAAAATTAGTAAGGAATTTTTATATGTAATTAATGTATCGATTTAAAAATGGCATATTAAATTAAAAGATTGCTAAAAACAGATAATTGATTGTTGGTCAAGCTGCATCGCTAGAGGCTAGAGAAAGGAGGCGGAGCCTAAAACAAAACAAGTCGGAAAGGTCAGCAGTGGCTATTTTAGAGAAAAACTTACATTCTAACTTTTGTCGTGTTTGAGAGAAGTAGTCTCGAGACAACACAGCAGTTGAGTATAATTCAAACATTATTATTAAGAAGTTTACCAGTGAATCGCAATGTTGATGGGCTAAGGGCCAGGAGCTGGTCTCTGCCCGCCAATATGGATCCTCGTGCCGCTGTTTGATCATGTTTCATATACTTCAGAATTTCCAACTTCCAATCTCAAAATTTACTATGCCTTACAAATAACTTTCAAAAATGCGCGCCTACGTTCGTCACAAGCCAAGCTGGATGAAGAAATAAGAGAACTTTGTTACACGAACTTTAATTTTCTTCCGTGCTTAATGTTATCAATCAAGTAAATCATATGTAAGTTTTTATACCATTTATAATGCTTTTGTTTAACCTGTCAGTAAATTTTCTTTTCTTTTAATCCTCCGCTCTAGTCTTTAGAAATCATTTATAAAATTGTAATTAATAGTAATAATATTTCAACTGAATGCATTTATATTTTCTTATGTTGCTTATTTCATGGACAAACATTGCCAATAGTAATATTTCCAACTCTGTGTAAACTAGTGTGTAATAATGATCGATTTAATTTAAAAGTAATTTCATGTTCTGAATTAAATATTCTTTCACATTCCAAGTTAGTAAATGTTAAACCACCTTATTATTCTATGTTAAGTTGTTATAAAATTACAATCTAAGGTTCAATGTTAAATATATATATATAATAGTTTCAAAGTGTTATTTTAATGTTATGTATAATATGAGAAATAATTCACTGAATAATTTGATACTATCGCTACCGCCTGTCAACCCGAAGGGTTAGAGTTTCAGAGTAAATTTAACTAATTATTGTTTTCACCGTCAGTTTAAGCCCGCTACGTTTTATTGGGGTAAGGATCTCAGCCGGTGGCATAGAAACAGACAGATAGTTTCCAGGTTTTATATAATTTCTCTTAAAAAATCCGCTTCAAGTATTCGTCCTTCACGTCTGTGGCAATGCCTTCCCTTCGCTGAAGTTAGCGTCTCGCCATACTACCATTGGGGAATGAAAGCAGTTTTTCTTTCCCGGTAATCTCTTGGATCACCGGGGTTCGAAATGATCCCGGCTGGTTGTCGTGTCTCGGAGCTACTTGGGGGCATTAAGCCTTGTCAAAGTACAAGCCGCCCGGTATTCCGTTAATGCACCGCAAGTGATTACTGTAGGGCTCTTGAATCCAGGCAACCACCAGCACATCTATCTCTTATGTCGTATTTATATAAAACCACCTCCACTGTTCGTCTACGTTCCGGCTCGAGCCTATTCAAATAAAATAAGTAAACAAAAATCTTTAGATAAATATTTTTTCCAATGCTCTAATACTCTGATCCTTTTAACCACCCGTCAATCCTTCAATCACACAGCTATTGGCATGAGTTTGTTCATTAAATAAAACGTTCACTAAAGACTAGTAGCCAAATGCAAGAGGATGTATGAAGTCTTACCGTACTGTATAACACTATATTTATATGCTGTATATTTCTATTATATAACACTATATTCATGTGCTTTCTATTTGTCTTATTTAACACTATATTTATATGCTGTATATTTCTATTATATAACACTATATTCATGTGCTTTCTATTTGTCTTATTTAACACTATATTTATATGCTTTATATTTTGCTTATTAAACACTTTATTTAATCTTAATCTTTGTGTCCTCCACCTTATTACTCTCTAAGTTTATTTAGCCACTTTCTGTCTGTATTGGCAACTTAAATATATACGTTACATAAATGACCGTTCCAATATCTATAGTCTAATAAATCTATATATCATTAACTGTAAGAATTTAGTCTATGTTCTGAGCTGAGCTAGAAAAGGGATAACCCCGTGCTGTTATAAAGTCATCATCGGTTGGTCATACCGGGGTTTGGGTTTGAATTTAGTTGGCGTTTTGGAATTTATTCTTAAACGTGGACTGGGTTTGAACTCGGGTACTGGGTATGAGTAAGCGTGGTGGATTTATACCGGTACAATATGCCTACTAGTTTATGTGTTATTGAAATTTATTGGATTACATTGTAAAAGATGGTTGTTTTAAAATTGGAAATAATAAATAGGTTTGGAAATACAGAATTGTTAAAATAGATAAGATAAGTTATGTTGCTTAGAGTAAAATAAGTGTAAAAATTATAAGAACATAATTTCATCACTGAAAGAATCATACAACTTCTTATATTTAAAAATGATATTTATGTATTTTATGAAATAAATAATTGATAATTAAAAGGGGTTGATAATGATATTATTTACTTATTAAGAATTTTAAAGACATACTTTTAATGCATATTTTATTTACAAGTAAAAGTAATAGATTAAATCGTGTTTAATGAATGCAAGTAGTCATAAGTTTTACAAAAATAATTCTATAACAATACACTAATACATACATGATATTTAAAGTTTAAAGTAATAATTAGTAAGTAGCTTAGTTTGATGGTATGTTATGAATTAAGGTTGTTCACATAAATATTATTGAAGAATGATTATACAGAATAATACAATATTTTTAAAAAAACTAAATAACAAGAATAAGTTCATAGTAAAAATATTACCTTATATGTTTTTAAAACCTATGAATTAATAAAATCTAATAACTGTAATAAAAAAATTATATAATAATATTTTGAAAATAAGAGCTCATTTAAGAAAATGTTCTGTATATTATATTTTAAGTCATTTGATTTGTCTTAAAAACGTACCTGAATATGAATAAATAGAATTAATTTATTGTTAAGTTTGTTAATAAAATTGTTAAACTTGTTTTATAAGTCTTGGTGTTGACTCAGTTTCTTCACATCACAGTTACATAATCACAGATAATTATATTGAACACATAATATTTGCACATCATAAATAAAATTTTTATTTAAGAGTTATACTATTTTATTGATATATTTTATTTAAGAAGTTTTATTTATTGTATTATTATGATGGTCATGGAATAATTACCAAAGATTTACATTAAATTATATTAGTAATGATTGCCACATATTCTCAGATTATAATATCATACTAAATATATTTATCTAAAACGCCATATGGATAATAAAAAATTATATTACATTTTTATTATAAGATATACAAGAATAACATTATAAATAGAAAAATAGGAGAGTCAATTATAGATTAAAGATTAGTATTACTATTTGTTATTAGTAGTATTATTAAATTGTAGTTAGGAATGATATTTAAATCCCTTATCATACTTGATTACAAAAGTTATAATTAATTTATCATTATTTTAAGAGAACCTGAGATAATTTGAGTTAAATTAGTTTCACGAAAGATATTTAAATTAATTTGTTAAAAGTAATTTACTTAATTAATTTTGATTAAAGATGTAAGAGTACTATAAATGTAGTATTTAAGTAATAGTAGTAGGGATAGTATTCTTATGCCATTAAGGTGATATCCAGTGGGAGATTAGCTTAATGTATTCGCTCTGCCACTTGTAAACTCATTTCATAGTCTCATGATTTGATTAGATATTCATTTGTTTCATTTTATAAAACAGAACTATATTATTATTTATTAATTAAACTAATTTAATCAGTAATATTATTAAAGAATATAGTTATTGTTGATTTAGATATATTTTAGATGAACATAGTTATTTATCTGAGCTAGATCAAGTAATTATAATTATATATTTCCTGGAAGTGAGGGTACAATATATATATATATATATATATATATATATATATATATATATATATATATATATATATAGAAAATAGATATATATATATATATATATTGAATAAGATATTTCCATGGATTGCTATTGTAGATATTTTTTAGATTTTGATCTTGCTAAGAAACTATCAATTACTATAAAAAAATAATGCATAACACTAGCTGAAATCTATTTAAAATATTTCAAATGCACCATAGCTATATTCTTTCAGTCATACACTCCTTTTAAATAAAAAAGCTTGGTTTTTTCAGGTCATTCAAAAGGATTCCATTTGAATGAAATGCAAAATTCAAGTTTTTCTTTATTTAAAGGAGAAGTGTGGTTAAAAAATATAATTATGATGAATTTAATATGTGTGTTGGTGCATGAAATATTTTGAGCTTAATACTCATGCAACTAATATAAGAAATAACTGAAATGCTTTATAACCACATCATAAGACAACTTTTATGAGAAAAATTGACCCATCTTCTCTTGTTTCTTATGCTAAAAGAATAAATATTAAATCAATCACACAAGTTCTTTTAAGTTAAATTAATGACATATAGAGGCCATATAAAGATAAGAGTAATAAAAATCCAGATGATTAAAGAAATAATAAAATACAAAAATAGATGACAAGCCCAAAAAAATAGCTTTGTGATATAATAAAAAGTACATTAGATTGCCATGGCTATAAATTGGGCTTAAAATTTTAATGAAGTGTGAAGATTTTGTCAGATAATTAAGGATTTCCTAAACAAATCAGGTTTTTTTAAGATAACAGAGTGTAAACAACCATCCAGAATTAGTTCATAAATTAATTTAAGATTATTTTAATTTTAGAGTAAAGGTCTTTAAATGAGTGTAAATGTACTGACTATAAAACATAATTGCAATATGATACAGATTTCATCACTAGTGAGGAAAATATTCTCTCCAAGAAAAACTGAACTCATAGTTTGCATTTAACTTTATGACAAAAAATACTTAGCTCTCAAAATAAATCTATTATTTCTATATGACATTCTATATATCTTAACAAAATGACTTATATAACTGAACTATGATAAAAAAATTTAATAAATGTTTCTAAAATTATATTTATATGCTAATACAGCAGACAAAAAAGTTACAACAGCACACACACATCACAAAAAGAATATTATTCATTGAATTTCCAATTATTGTATGATGAGGATTTGAGTATGTTTTTAATCTTTGTTATATCTTCTACTTTAGCTAAGAATATTTAGATATACATTTTTTGAACAATATTGGTATTAGCTAAAATGGATATAGGCTAGCTATATGAAAAAATATTTTAAGCTTGATTGGAATCTTAAAAAAATGAATGTTCATTCTACTTAGATTTGAATCCGGTCATGGATATAATAAGTGGGTGTGCTACTATTACACTAAGAGATTCTTAGTAACAGAATAAACATTATATATATATATATATTGGTTAAATGAAATTATGGCTGTGATATAAGCAGAATAAACATTATATATATATATATATATTGGTTAAATGAAAAATTATGGCTGTGATACTATTTCTCTTTTTTTATCACTATAACTTTAAAGTTGTAAATTAGTATTTTTCAAAACATCTAACATTTTGATTATTATTGTGCATGTGGCAGTGTTTTACATTACATATTATTACTGTTCATCTTTAATATCATATATATTTTTAAATATTTGTAAGTTATATAGTAATATAATTAATTAGAGTGAAATCTATATTTCAATCTCATGATAAATTCTTAATAGAAGTTGAATTTGATCATAGTAATCTGCTGTATGGCATTCCTGCTTTGTTGAATATGAATAATTAATTGGAAAAGTTGACAATAAAAATTCTGGAATACTTGTCAAATATTTAAGTCCTTTAATAATGTTTAATAAATTAATCATCTCATTAAATTTTAAAGAAAAAAAACTTGATGCAGGATCTTCATCCCCTCACATACTTTTAAATGATAATAAAAATGTAATGCTAATTAATTATTATAATAAACATATATAATTCTCTTTAATTTTTTTAATTATTTCTTAATTAATAACTCAATGTTCAAATATATTAAATTTAATATATTTTTTCATATCCATATTATGGTAAATTGCATTAGAAATATTTGTACAAAATAGCTTACACACAGCATTTGAACAATTTTTTACTAATTATTATTCATCTCATTTCTAGAAAAGACTGCTAATTTTAATAAAATAAAAGTATTTTAAAAACATCATGAAGTTATAGTCTTTTATATTATTAATTTTTAAATTAAAATTATATTTGATTACAAGCTGTATTTCTATACTTCACATTGAAGGCATTGATTTTAAATTGATCAGCAGTTTGGAATCTAAAATTTGGACTAGTCACTGAAAGATAACACATAACATGAATGTTTTTTAAGAAAAGAATTTCTGTGAATTATCATGAAATAAATAAATAAATAAATCACTTTTTGTTTAATCATTTTTACAATGCTATATTTTATTTTTACAGTTTTGACAGATCAGCAATCTTCTTCAAAACTAAAATATATGTGTACATGAATATATAAATATTGATTATCTAAATAATATAAATGTTGTAACCAACTATATATTGATTTTTTTTTATACTAAATACATACTCCCAAATATCTATATTAAATTTTATATTATAAAAAAGTTAAAGGCAGTAAACTTTATCAATATATATAAATTATTTTTTTCACATGTGGATTAATATTTTTATAACAATAATATTATATTTAAAATAATAAATTTATATATTTTTATTAATCTATTAACATTTATTATTAATTAGTTTATTGCTACTTGTTTAAATTCATATATTAATATATAAAATGTAATTGTTTAACCTGTAAATATAAGTTTAATATTTTACCAATTAAAAAGTTTTTATTAAATGGTTTTTATAAAATATTTTTTGAATTCTTATTTAACTTATATTAAAATCTTACCTTCTATTATCTGTCCATCTTATTAACTGTCAGGTTTTAAATTTTTAATTATCTTTTTTTTAGCTGTATAGTAGCTTCCTTTTTTGTGTTTTTAATAACATATTTTTCTTTTTTTTTTTGTACTTTTATTTTTTGAATATAGTTCAATCATATTTATATTATCACAATTTTTAAACTTGAATTCTTACTGAATGTATGTTTAATATTATTTATAAAGGATACATTTTTTAATTTTTTTAAAATTATTTTTATGCTATCTTTTTTATTATATTCATATTGCATTAATGTAATACAAAAATCAATTGTTTACTTACATTCAACAGAAATAGAACAATGTATTTGAAAAAGATAGCATTAAATTGATTCAGTATATTAATAATAAAAGAAAAAAAATTAAAAAAGAATCTTTATAGATAATATTAAGCATAAATTAAATAATTATTTAGATTTAAAAACTATGCTAAAATAAATATGACTGAGTTAATTCAAATAATGAAATCATAAGGAAAAAAGGTATAGAAAACATAAAAAGAGTAACTACTATGCAATAAAAAGAAGCTAATTAAAAATATAAAATCTGACTGTTAATCCTATAATAGATTGACATTTTTTATTGCTTGCCTTGGTAGTAGTTTTGTCAACATTTTTTCAATATAAAATCTTTATCCTATACTAAAACTCACTTGATTTTTTCAGAAATTTAAGTTTACAAATGAAAAACATTTTAAAAAAAATCATATTTGAACTTTGTAAATATTGAAAAAATGAGTTAAGAATATTTTTTTCTAATATGTACACACAAACTATTTGTTTGAGAGTATATATCAATACATTCATACTTGCAACTATTGAAATAAACTTAATCCGTTTATTATTGAGCTACAGTGTTTATAATAAACTATTATTACTGAATTATTATGCCTTCCCTAATTTTATGGTTTTTAGCTAACTACATACTATTATAATATATATATATTAATTAATTAGCAATAAATAGTCACATGCGCATGCTATGTGTGTCTGAGAATCATGTTTGGTGATTCTTCAAACCTTGTGTTAAAGAATACTGTTATTAAGCAATAAAATACACATAATCAAAACCATTAAGGACAGTTTATCACCAATTATTATCAACATTAAAAATGATTATTTAAGATTTATTTTAAAACAGCTGGAATCATACAGCTGGTTTTTCATTACTAAATGCTTAGAAATATTTACCTTTTTGATAATTTTTTGCGATAAAAATTACTCATTTAGTTGCAAATTAAATTTATTTTAAAATGCCTAGATATATGTTTAAATTTTCTGAAAAAGAATGAGTAAGTAAGCCTATGTTTTAACTATTATATGAACATATTTAATCCTTTATATATATATTTTCACGTTTTAAAAATACCTCGGGTCCAACATTTAATGCTAGGATTATCATTCATTTTATTACTACATTTAGTAATGAGATTTCAGAATCCTGTTATAAAAAACTTTTATGCCTTGAAGTTAACTGGTTATATTTAGAATGTACATTTAAAATCTTTTCCTGATAATTTCAAATTATCTACAGAGTGTGTGTATTTATATAGATTTATATCTACTATTTAATTTAAATAACATTTCATTATGTGTATATTAGAATATTAAAATATTGCGAATTAAAATGTAAATGTATTATATTATAATCTCTGGGTATTTACTATTACACTTTAAAGCACCTGAAAAAACTGGTTTAGATCAATATATATATATATATATTCAACAGTAGGCATCTTTCGTCTTAGCTCAATTATATCATAACCATCCATCAGCACAGAAATTAGACCAACCTCTCTCAAGCACACACTGGATATATTTTTTGAAGCATTTAGTTCACTTTCTCCAAGTAAGTAAGACATATATAGAACATATTGAATTTCAAGTATATTTTAACTTCACATTTTATATATTTCAAACCTCTATTTCATCACAATTTCCTGAAACATGTGACCAAAAACATGTGAAAAAGATAAATGATTCCAAGATAGACATTTCATGCTGCACTTGGCTCAAATCACAATATCTTACACATATTTTATCATTTGTTTAAGATTGTATAAATAATAATTTACTACAGTTTGATTACAAGTGTCAAACTTTCTGCACTCACAACTTTGAACAAACGACTTTATAGAACTATATTAATGATTATTATTGATCACTGTTTAAACTGGAGACGATCTTTAGTCCAATTATACTAATTCTCAATTAATAATATGGGTGTAATCTCATAAAAACATCAACACCTGAGTTTCCTCGCCCATTTTACACATTAGAGCACCTGAAGAAACTGATCTGGACAATATATATATATATATGAGTGTGTTAACGCAGTTAATTAAATTAAAAGTTAGATTTTATTCTAAGCATATAAACCATTCATTTACTATATATATATATATATATCATAAATTAAAAACATTACATTACATTACATTAACTGTAAAAATTTTAAATTAGCCACAGGCACATATAACTATATTTTTGAAGACTTACCCATTAACAGCAGATCTTATAATTTCAGAGAATAAATGTAAGCTAGATAAAACATAGATACTTTACAATTATTGATAAATTTCAAATATTTTGTAAATTAAAAAAAATAAAATCATTACTAAATTACTTTTTATATTTCTTAGACTTTGTTTATATTTTTAAGACTATGTAACTGAATGTTAATTCTTAAATATAGTTTATGAGAAACTATTATTATTATTATTATTATTATTATTATTATTATTATTATTATTATTATTATTATTATTATTATTATTATTATTATTATTATTATTATTATTATTATTATTATTATTATTATTATTATTATTATTATTATTATTATTATTATTATTATTATTATTATTATTATTATTATTATTATTATTATTATTATTATTATTATTATTATTATTATTATTATTATTATTATTATTATTATTATTATTATTATTATTATTATTATTATTATTATTATTATTTATAATAATAAAATAAAAAGCATTATATTATTTTGTTTAAACTATTCAACTTAAAATTTTGATTTAATAATATTTTTAAATTTATAATCGTTTCTTTAGAATGAAAAATATCAGCTTTATTTTGTTAAAAAAAACTAAATTACAGTCTTTTAAAAAACCACATAATGATAATTAAAATATTATAATTAAAAAATAGTGTAATTTTAATTAGACTTATTTTTAATATTATTTTTATTTGAAAAAAAAACAACAACTTTACCAAATAAAATTGTGTTGATATAAATCCATTTAATTATTCAATTTACATTATTCATATTTGATTCTTTAAAGATAAGACATTTTAGATCTTAAATTTGTATGCAGTCAACTGTTTAATAAAGATATTTATTTTATGATAGTCTACGTTTATAAATGCTAATGTTGGGAATAATGTTTGCAATCTTTTCTGATAAATTTTTGATATCTTTTATAATTAATAAATTGGACAAACAATAGTGACATTATCTACACAGAAATTTGTGTATTTTGCAAATGTAGATATTAAAAAATATTTTTATTAATATAATGAAGAGTCATCATTTGCACTAAGAACTGCTTACAGTAATTATTTACACAATTTGGGATAAAATCAGAATAGTTCTTTATTCTAGAGTCATCTATAATAAGACTGAGTAATAAGTGATTACTAGCTAGTAGTGTTTATCCCCTGACTGATTTCTGGCTTTTCATTCTATCAGTAAACTTTAAGCAATTTTTTTAATCAAGCTAAAATTAGTTTGAGAATAGGTTTTTATATATACTAAAATCATATAATCACTAAATGCTCAAATGTACTCTAGATAATATACATAAAGTTGCTTTTATTTTTTCAATTGCCTTTTGTCTGTATAAAATATGAGCAATATCTAGAAATATATTAAGCATTGCTTATTAATAAGACATAAGTACTTTTTAACAATTGATTATAAAAATGACCTATAGAGATTTAACATTTAAAAAAGGTAAATATGGTGTCCATTAAAGGTGCGTAACTTCCTCTTCACATTTATCAAGCAGAAGATGACAAAGAATAATTGTGAAATGAAACATTTTTATCTTAGACAATCTATGATAAAGTGTCAGACTTGGCAATGTGGAATCTTAGAATAAATTCTAGAGATGATACTTGTAGTATTGAACTTCTTTTGAATTCTCAAGCAATAAAGTCATTCAAATATTATTATTACTTTTAATATTAACCATTAAAGTACACTGGATTATATTTTACAAACACCCAATTAAATAAGCATTTATTAAAATATCTTTTCAGTTTCTGACTAACTAACTTTATCCAGAAAAAAATATTGTGTAATAGTGATTTTTAATTACAATCCAATTAAACAAAAAATAGCAATCTAAATTTTCTAGAGCTGCTGTCTAGTGTCAAATGATTAAATCAATGCTATAAACTTAATATAAGTGAGACAGAATTCATCCATATTAAATACTGCAAAATGGATAGGAGAGAAAATTAATAAATATTTTTGAAATTTAGGATACTGAACAAATTCAGAATCAATTGTATGAAGATATAGAGAAAGACAAGATGAAGGGGATGAAAAGATTAGAGACTTTTGTTTCTGTTTGAGCTTATTATGAGAATGGTGACTATAAAAATAAAATATTAAAACTTTAATAAAACTAATTTATAAAAATAAATGTGCAAAAAAAATGCATCAGTTATGGCAAAATGCTTTGATTATCATAGATTGAAAGGGATAATAAAGTAAAAAGTATAAGAATTTATAATGGCATATAAAAGTTTCAGTGATGTTCAATTTTGGTAATATTTTTTTATTCACATTATAGTGCCCATTTCAGGGTAATATATCCCAACATGGGTATCTTTTTCCTGAAAAAAATATTTCATCATTATTACATGGAAATATCTCACATTTCTTTGTTTACATCATAATTAAGCCATGAAAATATTTAATTAAATGCACACACATATGTAACAAAAAAAAATGTAATTGATATTAATAAAATTTACATTAAGAAGATAGGAATATAAATTATGTTCAGTAAAACATTTTAGACTATATCCTCTAGTGAATGTGCGAAGCCAAAAATCAAGTCATATTTCCAGATGATGAAGTTTGATGTTTTGTCCTTTCAGTTTAATAAATTAATCTCACTCTGGATACATATTCTTTTATTTTGTTAAAATTTCAACATTATCAAAATCAAAAATAAATGCACAATTGACCTCTAATTTGAGTTCAAGTGATAGCATAATAATTATGTTTAGTTTTAATCTTATTGCATAAAAAATAATTCTCAATGAGCTAATTGATGAATAAACACTATGATTCATACTATACAAAAACCTAAAATGACACTTCAACCTATATGACACTATTTCTTTGTTCTTCACAAATAATATCTTTGACGCAGTTAACAACCTGTTTATGATGTATGTAATATGTAATATGCAATATTAAAATATCCCTCATATATATTTAATTTTGCCCTTCTTGTTATAAGTACCAAAGAGGATTAAAAGCCACTTTTCATTGTTCTTATTTTTATTGTGGCAGGATTTAAACTTTTTACTAATACAGCAGTAATGTTCATTTTATAATGTATATGTAATGTTTCTTGCATATATTTATATATTTTTCATTTTTATTTTGTATATACTTATACAATAAGTCCAATACATTGAAGGAAACTATTTAAACATACCATTTTATGAAAGAATGGAACTTTTGAATCTAGATGAATATATCCATATTTTATTATAGGTGTATTTATGTATTTGGGACCTAGTTTTAATTTGAAAAGGTCTATTTGTTTAAAAGATTAAACCATAATTGTAATGAAGAAATTTTATAAATTTTGATTTTGTTAATGTTTTTACTATTTTTTTATTCCATATATTTGTACCATACAGTGTTATCTTACAAGTAAAATGTTAATAAATACATAAATATTTATAAATTATTTTATGAGGTCAAAAATTATGATACAAACATAACTTATTATTTTTAAAGTCTGATTTAATTCAATTTACAAATTCATAATATTTTTGAAAATGAACTAAATTACTTCAATACACATATCTGAAATTATAACAATAAAATGGAAAATGTTTTAAATCAAATTTAATATCTTAATGTAATTATTTGTGAATAGTCTTTTAAAAAATTAATTTAATAAAAATTAAAATAAATGAATTTAAATTCATTACTTATAATTCCTTGATAACAAAGAAATATTACATTTTTCAATTAAAAAAAAAAAGATAGTAAAAATGGAGCCTCATAAAAGTAGTTGATGAAAAAGCTTAAGAAAGTTTATTGTAGTAAATATCTTAAAAAATTTAAATTATTGAAAAAAAAATCATTACCTTCCTACATTTACTCGGATATGGAAAAAAATGCATTTATAAGTGGGAAAAAATAATGTAATAGTCAAGCATTAGTGGTTAAGTGTTCAGCACAGCTGCCTTACAAGCAGTTGTCCCAGGTTCATGGGTTCACTACCCAACCGATGCTTTGACACATGAAAAAAAAATGTAAAGATGGTGCTCTAAATGCTGACTAACACCCCCCCTCTAGCTGATGCAATAGCAAAAAATGTAGATGATTAGTTTTTAGCTTTTATTTTAAATTTTAATGCAGAATCATAAATATTTTTGTCTCTAGATATCATATACAGTTGTGATTTTTACAAACAATAAAGATAATTTTAACTTTTTCTATAAAATGTGGACTGACCAAATGCTTTTTATAGTTGTACCATTAATGTTGTTTTATTTTTAATTTTCCCATTTTTGTTGAAAATAAATTTTCTGCATGTAATTGCAATTTTTTTGTTTTATATAACATATAGAGTTGAAAATTAATATATATTACACATATTTTATGTAATATATAAATAAATACTTTAAAACTTTTTTGCTCAACAATTCAATTTTATTTTTGATGCATACACTACAGAAATTGTAGTTTTAATATATTGTAATGGGATGGGGGTATCAAAATGGAAGGAAATTGGAATTGAACTGGGGAGATGGAAAACTCATCATCAACCCCAGTAAATACAAAATCAAATATCAATAGTTTGCAAAAGTGTCGATAAGTAAGATATATTTAAAAATAAAATGAGATTAGAAAATCTCTGTGAGATCACTGTGAACATTGAGAGATCAGCCAGCTAACTCATAAGAGCAACTACAAGCATAATTGACCACTAGCATTATCATTTAAAAAATAAGTACAAGTAAATACTCAAGAAATAACCATCCATCATCATCATTGATGGAAATAAACAAATCACTACAATATATCAACAGTCAATCTTGTGACTGGATTGAACAATAAAAAATATAAATCAACATTCAACCTTGTGACTGAATTGGAAGTGGGTCTTCTGTACACCAGGCCAACTATTGAGCCTTTTCCAACTTGGGAAATTATTTAAACATAACTTGGATGCACCAGCTTAGTGCCATCCATTAAAATACATAAGAATCAGAAATCAAAACAATATTGCTGGGACATTTAAAACATGCTGATCATCATCAAGGCTCTGGCCACTTGTACTGGCCAACTATAAACTTAAATTTTTTTAACAAGATTAAACTAAAATAAAATATAGTGCATGGGCTTTAAAAAGTATCCTCTTTTGTGCCAACCAGAATGCTGATTGATCATCTCTGGATGACCCAAAGCACTAAGTACACATCCCCATTTATCCGTGTCTAAATCTAGCTCAGAGAACACAAGATCTATTACTGTTTGTGACCAAGAAATGATGAAAACAATTTTTAACAATTAAATATAAGTTTATTAACAACAATAAAAATGAATTTAGGTCTTATAAGGGTTCTGATTTTGAATGATACACAATAATAATTACACTGTAATTTGCAAGATTACTACAAAATTCAAGTTATTACATCAATTGCATTATTTCTTAATTAGTTTCTATAAACACACACACACACACACACACACATATATATATATCCATACAAAGATGTGCATTTTATAATATGTGATAAAGACATTTCAATTAAACATAAAATAATTATTACATTTGTAATTTACATAATTACTATTCCAAATTTAAATTGTTACATTAATTTACAAAAAGTATAATAAAATATATTCAAATCATTACTATGGTTAACATATATATGCGCACAGATGCACAATTTATCATATATAATGAATATTCAATAAATGAATTGACATTTAATAAAAAAAATATTAAAATTTTTGAGAGATTAGAAGCTTTTTATCAAGTTATCCCTTAACTAATTATAAACGTTTTTAATTTTAAAAGTATAGATTTAAAATGTCTTCCCAAATGAATTATTTAAAAACAACTCACTTTTGTATACACATTTATCTGTGCTTCTCTTCACATATGTAGACACATCAGCATACATATACCTACTTTATTCAGCTGGTGTTATCTCTTGGGCAAGTTGTTTTTTGGTCATTCCAGGTAATTGTCATCATCAGGTAAAAGTACATAATTCAGGTATGGTTGGCTTTTTTTTCCTTCTGTAGTCAGTTTCAATTATACTTGGATTTTGTAAGCTTCAGGTCAGCAAGCTGTTTTCCAGAACACTTTTAAGGCTATGAATTACAAAAAATCTTGACCCATTTTCCTCCATGTAAATTCAAATTCCATCAGTGAATTGTATAGCAGCCACTTCCTTGCATTCTTACATCCTCATGGCAGTTCTCTTGATAATTATTTTAGCCATCTTTGCAGCTAGCTTTACTATGGCTATTTTCTGCTACAGTTACCAACTCTTCACAAAATATTTTAGCCAACTTTACAGCTATCTCTTCTGCTAACTCTTACAAAACTGCCAGCCAAACTGTTCTCTTCAAAATCACTATCATGCTGGAATTAATTTGTTATCAGCCCTTTTATAGACTCATCTAAGGTGATAACAGCAGCTTGATTAAAAACATAGTTTTTATTTTTATCTCACTAATCCCTTTGAAAACATATGTTTTTACTTAGGGGATTTCTAATAGATAAAAATTTTGTTTAATTAATTAAAATTTCAAAAATACAATAGGGTGTTTTTAAATTTCAAAATCAGAGTAATAATTAATAATAATGCAATATTTATATTTATTCAGACCTTTTTAAAATATTAATTTCATAATGAAGTTTTACTTTAAACCCAGAGTTATTTAACCCTTTAATTATTATTATTATATTTTAGGAAATATAAAAAAAATCTACAAAAATTTATTCTATGTTTATTTCTACTTTTCCTTTATTTTACATATATATTTATGCACACACCCTATATTAGTGTATGCTATGTAAGCCAACTGATTACAATATATATATTATAATGGATATTAACCTATTTTTAAATTTTAACAGAAATAATTTATATAAATTTAAAACACCTGCACAAGCAGAGGAGTTAATATGGTAAATATTTTTACATATTAAACATATAAATGGCCAGACTGAGATTGCCTATAAATACACAAACAATGGTCAGATTTCTAGATCATTGCACTCACTTCATAACTGCTAAAACCAAAATATTCCTGTAAATATTTTTTATTTATACTGAGAATAAAACCCTGATGTGCCATACAGAATTAACTGGCATATCCACAAAAGATTTTAAATGCTTCAAGTGCTTAATTCCACATTTAGTGTAAATGAACAAGAAACTTACTTAACTTAGGCTATTAGATTATGTATATTTAAACAAAAACAATATAGTGATAAAACTTTCTCAATTAAATGTTATATGGTGAGACATGGAAAGAGAGAATTTAAGCCAATTATCAATTTAAAACAACATATTTATTTACAAAAAATATTATTATAATAATAAGCATAAAAAATAAAATTAAACCAAACAAAATTGCTTAGTATAGATAACTCTACTTTAAAATAGGTAGTAAGAATTCAGTTATTTCTAATTTTATGAATGTTTATAAAGAGAATGTAATCTTACTCCTATATCATTTAAAATATTTCTTATATTTATTTAGGGTTTACTATAGCTTTTTTCTGATGTGATTACTCTTGTGTTCTTGACAGTTTATATAATTTGTGGCTGGCATTCTTGAACAGGTGTTCTGGTTTCTTTTAACAGTTTGTCACTTCTTAAGGCACCATATATCTGCATGGGCTTGTTCAGTAACAGTTTTTGATAATGATGGGAATGTCTCAGTAATGGCAGGTCAATGATATTTGTCACATTTCAGGCTGCAAAATGCACAGAAACTGGGTGGTGAAAACTGAATGAACACCCTTTTGTAAGCGCATAGTGATGTTAGGGCACATGTGTAAATAGCTATACATCTCTAAAATGTGACCTCATCATTCTTGATAAAGGTGACAGCAAAATTAGTACACTTACTTGAACTTGAATTAAATTAACTGAATCAAAATCAAACTAACAGCAGAATAATTCTCACATGATCACCATCTCATACTAGCACATAATTGTTGTAAACAAAGGCAAAACTCTCTCCATACAGTAGTGCCACCCTGTGCTAACCAGAGTAATCAATAGATGCCAAACGATAGGGATTTTATGCACAAGTCTTCTGGCATCTATTGATTACTCTGGTTAGCACAGAATGGCACTACTGTATGAAGAGAGTTTTGCCTTTGTTCAGAATAATTCTAATAATAGATTGAATAACAATAGAATGAAATATAATGGAAATTTAGTAGTTTTTATATCCTTGACAAAATCATTGTCTGAGATCACCCACATCATAAATTAGCTTTTAAATTTCTTCTAATTAGTTAATCACTTTTAATATCTATTTATTTAATTACAACATTGATTATTTATTCAGTAGGAAATATTACTGATTTCCAATAAAACATAATCCCATCCTGATTAAACAATTTACAAAATTATTTTGATCTTTGATTAATCATAATTTTCTATAATTAAATAGTTTTCACTAATAATTTTGTACAATCATTTACATTACAATTCTTTTGTTCTTTTTTCTTTCTTTACAATTAATTTTTTAGTTTAAATTATTTCAGCAAATAATTTTATAATCCTTAAGTTACCTTTACATAATTAATTTTACTTTTATTTTCATTGTTATACCATGTAACATTTTGAAATTTGTACTTTTAATTAAAAGAATGATAAGCCATCCTTTCAAATAGTAAATCTCCTTAAAATTCATAAACTACATTATCCTTTAATTATATTTCCCCCTCTTCTATTTTCTCTTTTATTTATTAAATTGAGATTAAGATACAGAGTTTTATTTTTTCTTTTGTTTATTTCCTAACAGATTTTTGATTTATTCTAAAATCTCTTTACTTATTAAACTAATAGTTTTTTCATTTATTAAATATATATATATATTTATTATTTATCTTTTTTTCTTTGAATATTCGTAATATATTTTTAAATGTTTCATGTAATATGTATATTTTACACATCTATTACAATATTTTTAATGATTCCAGTTGGCAAATTCTAAAGTCCTATGAAAATAGAAGAGTTCACAATGGAAGCAGTCTGTACTTATTTAAAATATAGATATAGATTTTAAAACTAATAAGAATCAATATATCTAAAACTCTTTACCTATTTACATGATATTCTTTTAACTGTTCATTACTTAATATATTTTTATAAACTACAATTAGTAAATTTATCTTTGAAACATGTGATCATAAACATATAAAAAATAAGCTAATATACATATTGACTTTTAGACTCTTTATATTACAACAAATCACATAGTTTATTATATATACCATACTGTTCTTTTAGGAAACTTTAATCTATAACATGTGATTGAGCAAAATGCATATTAAACGCTATTGGAATACTTTTTATCACATCTACAACTACATATTTAAAATGTAAGTGTTAATTGTCGTTTCTATATAATTGTGTGCATATGTATTGAAAATTATATTTTGAAATAAAAAAAAAAATGGAAATATATATAAAAAAAAATCACTGACAACATTTTTTAAACTTGAGCTTGTTTTTCTCTTAAAAGACTTCTCAAATTGCCAAATGCGTCTCTGCTCTTCAGTTAACTCACATAATTTTTTTTTTTTTTAGAAAACAACAGTAATTGAATACTAAACAATGAAATAAAGATATTTCAGATAAAAATAGAGAAAACATTTTCTTTCTCTTCTAAAATTTCAAAAAGAAATATTAGAGATTATATCAGTTTCATCAATGGGTCAATCCAATTACAAGCAGGCTGCCTTCAAAAGATTATAATCACATTCAAGGCAATACATTAAAAAAAACTTCTTCATCAAAAAAAAAAAGATTTTTATTAAATCAAATATAAAATCAAAAAGTTACTTAAAAATATAAATTTATGTCATGTCTATAATGTTACATATATCAAATAATAATAAATGCACTATTTGTCATAGTAACGTACTTTTTGTTAATATAAAGCGGTAGTTTATACTTGACGTCTAAGAATTTATAAAGATAGTTAATATATAAGGTATATGAGCACAAACTTTCACATGACCCACCAGTTAAACTAACATATAATATATTTTAATAAGAAACAATGTTTTATGAAACAGTATTAAGGTATAGCTGTAGTAGTGTATTGCATCTTACTGCATCTCCATGACATTAGTTTAAACCCTGACTGAGTAAGATTAAAAAAAACATTTTCTGGTCCTATCAGATTTATTTTATTTTTTAAAGATAACGCCATGAATGTTAACACCTGGATACTGTCATGGTAGTTTATCATATTCGCCATTCTTAACACAGTCTATCAATAAAGGATACAAACAAATTACTTAAAAGTTTAAAAACAAAAATACATAAAAAAAAATTAAGAGCATTAATTTTTAAAACCTGATGATTTTATTTTTTTTCCCTATGAATTTTTTTCATAAGAGGCTTTTTATTGTATTTTGATTTTAGTTAAATATCTATTTTTTAATTAAACAGTAACCCAGATCGTTAAGCTCCCTTCAGTCAACCACTCCACAACCGATATACATGACCACATACATGTGAAAAAGATAAATGATCTCCAATATCCACAATTTCATGCTGAACCAGCACTCATCAGTTGGTTTGGATAATAACTTCACACACGTATATAATCAGTGCTCAGTTTGTATCAGGATAGCATATATATTGGTTGTAAAAAATGGAGTGAAGACTAAAGGGAGCTTGAAAGTCTGGGTTCAAATCTACTCTAATTACATTTGGTTTAAGTATACATACTATACTTATATTTAAATAATAATAATTTTTTTTTTAATTTTTTTCTCTCAAAACAAAGTTATTCATTAGTAATTTCAATTTGCTTATTTTGAACAAGTTTTATGTTTTTAATTCAAATAATAACACATATACCGCATTATAGCTTGTGAGTTCATATGAAGATCGAGTACCAGAATTGATCCTGGGATCTTGTGATTCCAAGTCAGACACTCTATGGATTATTCTAAATCATGCAGGGTATATTAAAAATGAAAGCAATATACAAATCATAATCAAAATGATTTTATTTAAAACTATTTGCAATAAAACAAATATGTGACAAAAGTTCAAACGTATTGTATTTTTAGTTAAAATATAAAAATACTTTTAATATAAATTAATAAAATATTACATATAAAAAATCATCTGGTCTGCTGCTTGGGAGGTCTTGTGATGTTTGAATGACAATGAGATGACTGTGTGTAACAAACAATTCTACTCAATCAAATTGATTTTTTTTTCCTCAACTAGAAATTGACCCCAAAACCTTTTACTCTTGAGCCCCTCACTTATTTAGTACTGTGTTAATCTACACCAGGCATGTTTATATATGTGTGTATAAAAATGTGCTAAAGATTTTAGAAAAAAACTTAGTAGTTTCTATATGTTACAGTTCTATAAATAAAATAAAAATTTTAGCTTTTTTTTGGAACAAGCAAAAAAAAAAAAAAAAGATGTTATTCATATACTAAAAAAATATTACTATTTATAAAATTTTCTTAGAATGATTCTTAAGAATATCAGTCTTCAATGACATACCTTGTTTATTTAAGAATATCATACTAAACAAACTTGCTATTAAATAAATACTAGATGTTCATTAATAAAAAAACTTATCTGTTTAAGACAAACTTGTTCACAATGTTAATATTTAGTTTTCTAGTAATTAAATAAACATGGAGGGTGTGCATTAACATTTCCCTGAAGGCTTGAGATGATGTCATTTTAAATGTATTTATACATTGAAATATTTCCATCAAATGATATTAAATATCTTTAGAAATAATTTTGGACTTGATTTAAATTTTCTGATAATATTCAACTATTAGTAATAGTAAAAACAGGTTAGTACATATACAGCATTTTGAATGGTATTATTGTACTCTCTTCTTCAACTGTTGCAGATCTAACCAATGACAGTATTAGGATGGGAATAGAATATGGATCTTTAGATTGTTAAATATTAAATTCCCATGTTAGCACTGCCACTGTTTAGGTCAAAAATATCTGAAGAAGAGAGTATTATAACATCATTAGAAATGTTGTTTATATACAACATGTACTTAATATTACTAACAGTTGACTGTAATTAGAAATTTAAATAAAGTTTAATTTTTTTATAAAGACAACATGTTGCTAATATTTATATTTCTTTTTGCCTATAAAGTTAACAATATTATCCCAAACAAAGTATCTCAAGACTTTCAAGCTTACTTGAAACATTAAGAACAGCAATTCTCTCCATTTACTTTTCTCCAAAACCAGCTATTGTAAGCTTGTGTAACCAATAGTCATTATTGTAACCAGTTGGTTACATATCTGCACTAGAAAAAAATAATTAGACAGCAGCATGTTCCTCAGGTCTGAAAATAAAATTTATTTTATTAATGGAGAAAAATATTTAAATTTTCTTAGACCTATTTTTAAGGGGTCATTATTTAACTCGGTAATTATAAAATTCTCATATGATAGTATGAAAATTCTCAGATGTTAAATATATTTAAGAATATTTTTTAAAATAAAAGATAGGGAAGGACAAAATAAAATTTTAATACTTCATAAATTTTTATTTTTAATTAATCAGAATTTTTTTTCTTTATCTCCATTTAATGAAAAAGAAAAATCAAATCAGTGCAATTAATTGATTATCTTGTTTTTTTGCAAGAAAATTTAGTTTTTAATTATAAAGGAATGTGAAGAATTTTATGTTATTAATTTAATTTCTATACTTGTTTTCAATATTTGTGATTAAAAAGATAATTGTATGAATAATTGTATTTATAAAATTTTATCTAATTGGTTGTCATGAAAATTATCATGTAAGAGACAGATTGTAATTGACTGATGAGCAAGATTGTTCTAGGAAAAAATATATGTGGGAGGGTACATAAGTCATAATACCCAAGTATCTGGAGAGGTTTTTGCTAACTTAACTTTTGAAGAGACAGTAGAATCTTAATTCTGCTGCTGAAAAAAATAATAGAAGAAAGTATTCATAACTTAGTTGTTGAAAAGAAAGCAGTGAAGTTTTAATCCAACTGCTGAAAAGAAAGAAGTAGAAGCTTTTACCAAGCTGTGGCATAATATAGCAGGAATCTTAACAAAGCTAATAAATATAATAGAAGTTTTTAATCCAACTTTTAGCATTCTATAAGTTTAGCACTAAAATGTTTTGTACCATGAAAACCATTTGCTAGATTCAAATAAAATCTAGGCATCACCTTCCTCCATGTAACCTAGCTTCATTGGAATAAAAATGTAGAAAAGGTACCTCCATAAGTAGACTGCAATCTTGCCTTCAACCAAGAGCATACTCTGTCTGTGTCTGTCTCACCTGGATATTCAAGAGGAGAACCAGATAGACAAAAATTTCTATCTTCATGTATCTGGTCTTGCTACACCCAGGAAATGACAAATTTAACCAGGCCCATGTTAAGAAACCTTCAAGCATAAGCTTAATTGAAAAGAAAACTGTAAATTGCTAATGGAAAGGACACCATGAAACTTAAAGCCATGGTTATAGGTATTATTCTTTTTATGTATGCACACTATATTTTTACTAATAGAAAATTTATTTTGTTTCATAAAGGGAATAAGATTTTTTTGGGTGTAAGAATTGACAATGTTAAATAATTCCATTTAGTTAAGATATTTCAAATTGTGAAACATTTTTAAACTCAGTCAATTTTCTTTTACAAATGGTAAAATAGCTTTATATATATATATATATTGTAACGATATATAAATATGCCGTTACATTAAATTGAAATAAAAAATTTTAAATTCGCAAATAAAAATAAATGTATTAAAAAAAAAGTAAATGCTAAATTAAAATGTTTGTTAAACATATATATATTTGCACAGATGCAAAACTTTAAAAATATATTTTTTTTATAAATAAAAAAAGTATTTGAACATACTTTTTTATAAAAAAATACAAGATTTAAATATAAAAATATTTTAATAAAGAAATAATGTAAGTAAAAATAAAAACAGGTATTAATTAATTCCTGTAATCTGTAAATGGAAATGATTATTTATTAATTGAAAAGCAAGCTAGCCTTGGGGCTCTTGTGTAATTAAAAAGTCAGATGAAAATTAGATAAGAGAATAAAGAGAATTTAGATTGACCAATGGAAGCACCAAGCCTCTCAGACCTTAACGAAAATTTGGATTAGTGACGTCTTTGTTCGTTCAATCTGGAGATTTACTATAAAAAGAAAAATATTAAGTTCCAACAGTTTCCAGCTTGTTTTGGTGAGACAAACGATAAGATGCACTTGTCATTCTCTCTCACTTATTTTAAAAATGAAAAGACTGTGATACCAGAATGGAACCAACAGAATATCAGACCGGTCTTCCATGAAAGTCTTCATGGGAATTGCCAACAGGAACCTGGACTCTTCTACTATAAGCAATTGAATGGAACGATTTTAAAATCTGAAGTAATTAAGAACTTTAAAGATTTGATCAGTTAATCTAAATTTTTTTTAAAAAAACTTTTCTCTGACATATGTTTCAAATTAATTATAAATATTTAATTTTTACATATTTGTTTGTTAAAAAAAATCATTTCCATTTTATTATTTTTATTTGTATTAATATTTATTGTTTAAATTTTAAATATGAAATTTAAATTGGGTATGAATGTTGCATGGATTCATTAACGGTTAATTATGTTGTGGTTTTCATATTCAATTAGAATATATAGGTCATCGATGTCACTATGGCATCTTATGATGAATGCTATTGGGTTTTTTGTATTCCCTCTGCAATTGACATTATCAATGACTTTGTATTTTGATCGGTTATGTTTATTTTGGAAGGTTTTTAATCATGGAATCTATGCAGACAATCTATACTCAACATTATAAAATAAATTTTATAAAATTCATCTGTGCAAACGTATCTAAATGTTAAATTTAAGTCGGGCATGAATGGCTATATAGTTCTGTAAAGTTATATTAAGGGAGGGTAATCTTAGGTTATTCATTTTGTAGTTGAATTAGGTCAATGGATTGGATATATTTGTGTAATTAGTAGATGTAGTATGAGTTTTGCTATGTGCAGAATTACTGTATATGCCACACAAACCCTTTTGCCTATGGATGGGATTGTAAGTCAGCAAAAAGGACCACTGTCCCTTCCTATGGAGTTTTTATTTTATTGTTCTTCTTGCCATACAGATGTAACATTCCTGTATTGGTCAAGAGTCAATGTCTTCTCTAACTATACTGTTCAGATGTCCATTCCTGACAGTATATATATATATATATATATGTGTGTGTGTGTGTGTGTGTGCTGTTGTATTTTCATGCTACATTGAATACATAAATGTATCAGATGGATTGATTCCAGTTTGACTGCGAACTTTTGGCCTAAGATTAAATAAAGGAAATAATATTTTCTTTTTAAATGCAGATCTATGTAGTCTATTCATACTCGACCCACTAAATAAATATTAAACTCATTATTGCAATCTATTTAAAATTAAAAGTTAATATAAAATGTTAAATGTATTCCTCAAAATTTATTTATATGTGCGTTAATAAATGTTTGTTTGTTAATTACTGGCAGTGGCTTTTATTTTTTTTTAATATACAAACTAAATAAGTTTTTTCTTATCTCTGCATCTCCATGAGCTAGTGACAATGGGATAACAGTCTAAATATTTAAATAAAGTGGAATCTTATCAGCACATATCTGCCTACTTTATAAATTTTTCTAGGTTCAAATGCCTAGATGGAACCCTTGTAGTGCAGATTGTGGTTAGATTCGATCTCCACTTTCTTTTGGATTGATTATAATATATAATTTGCTATAAATCTAAGTTTTTTTCTCTCAATTTGCTCTTTGGGTAGAATCAAAGATTATTGTCTTTGATTTTTGAAAATGTTTAACAAACTCTTAGTTATTTTTAAAGAAAGAACATAATGAACTTAAAGTCAATCCATGAATAAAAATTAATTGGTTGGTTAGTATAATTTTTGTGAAAAAAATTTTTTTTTGATGAAATGGGTGTTTGAAGTGTCAAACTATCATGCCATCTTTGTTTTTGTTGTTATTAATTAGATATCAAATAATTGTTTTTTTTTAAAATATTCTTTCTAGTCTTAATTACTTTATACTATCCAATTCCTGTTTCATGAATTGCAATGAACTTATATCATGACAGCTTATATTCCAGGATTTAATTTTTTTGATGATCCCAATAAAATTAATTATTTATAGTAGAGTAAGTCTAAGTTGCTTTATTAATTATGCTCCCCTCTTGCTTATAGTAATAAATTATAGAGTTCTTGCTTCCTGAGCTAGATTTCTGAATAATAGCTATATAGATAGGGGGTTTATATTTAGTATATGGGAATCCAGGTGATGCTGATGGTGATTTTGTATTGGTGAGAAGAGTATATTCTTCAAAGTCCATGCATTTTATTTTAATTAGTTTAGTCTCTATTAGAAATTAAGTTTATAGTTGGCCAGTACATAAGTGGTACTAAGTGGTCAGAGCATTAATGATGATCATAATGTTTTAATATTTCAGCATTATTGATTTTCTAGTTATATATTCTAAGGGATTAGCACTTTCCTTTATGTAATATATGTTAAGCATTAAACTTTGTAATAGTCTGATGTGATTAGGCAATAAGATTATAAGAGCAAATAACATTTGATCATCATCAATAATAGTTTGCTATTGTTTTTACTCCTTAAGATAATTTATTCTACCTCATCAAATTTAAGGTAAATTATAAAATAATAAAGCCCTTTAGAGCCAATCTAAAACAAAATCATCAAATCTGGTATTAACTGCTGGCTGTTTAGACAAATCATATATGAGAAAATTGAGAGCAGGAATGTGAGTGGCTTATTTTTTCATTGTTTTCAAGTGATCCATATTTGACTTGGTATTTTTTAAGCTTTATTTAAATTTATAAATGCTCATATATATAAAATGTTACTAGTAAAAGATTATTGAAAAGATTTATCCTCAAAAATTTCATAATACAAATTAATAAGCTATGTTTTTTATCATTTATTTTCTTATCAATGTCTGAAAAAAAGAAATCCTAGAAGTTTGTGAACGGACAAAAGAATAAAAATGATTAATATATATATAAAGTTTTCTTAAAATTTTAACAAAATCTAAATACAAGTCGACTTTGTATCTGAAATAAAATGACATTAAAGAAACTGAAAATAAAAATTAAATAGCGCTCAGATAAATATAGTCTTTTATTCATATCTTTCTTTTCTTTTTTATAACAAAAATCTTTTTTCTTAAAAAAATATATGTATGGAAAAAAAATAAAATGTTTTTCTTTTTAATGTATATATAAAAATATATTTGTTGAATAAATAATTTATCCCATCTCATTTTCGTCGACGCACATCAAAAAAAAAAAAAAAAAGTCGTACAAATAATAAGAATGAAAAAAAATGTAGGAGAGAGAGAGAGAAAGAAGACAATGAATATATTACTTATAAAATGCAGTTTGCAAATGCGATATGACTGTAAAAATCATAAAATGCAGTTATTTATTTGAGTTAATCATTTCTAAAGGACTAACATAATAAAAGGAATACCTAGAATTTTAAATTTGCATAACCTTAGACTTACACACTTTAGAATATTGTTTTTAGTGGTAAAAGGTCAACACCAATTAAATAGGCCACTACAAGGCAAAAATTTTCTCCAACCGTTTCTCATAAAAGAACATTGAAATGAAGGAATCATTTATATACTTTGCCTTTCATTTGCTGAATGTTAGGGTTTGAACAATTTTCACATCGTTGTTTTACCCTCTAGCTAAACATAATGACCAATTTGCCGAACAATTTGGATGGTTAATATACATGACTACCTGAAACAAAAGTTCTAAAATTGAGGCAAACTAAAATATAATATTCACATTTTAGTCAATCTGAATTCAACCCCATACTGTGGGTATGGAAAGCTGATATGTTATCACTTCATTATGAGGTCCTTAAAAATTATTTATATACATGAGCAAAAAAATGCCTAAACAGGTCAGGAGGTAGTCATAAATATCTATTTAATAAATTATACTTTGCAAAATAATAAACAGATCAACTTGTCCCTAACGTAATCAAATGTGTCTTTAATGAATCATTGATAAAAAGCAAAAACAAAAAGAATTTACCAGTTGAATCATTCATTGCTTGATAATATATAATGTTAATACCTACTTCTTACTATAAGTCTATGTTCACTACTTTGTATGCTACTATGCATGTAAGGGATTATAACAAGTAATAATAGAAGTACTTCTTCAAGTCTATAACCATCAGTGATAATCAAATAGTTGAAGTCTATTTGTCTATTCTATGAATCTATGTACTATACAGAGAAGTAAAAGTTTAATATACAACCACACAACTTGCTGGAGTAATTTTATTCTAAATTAAGTAAGCCAAATGATTGTAAGAAATCTAATGATTATCTAAAAGTAATATATATATATATATATATATATATATATATATATTTCAAGTTTTAGATTTATTTTCTTCTTTATTAAAAAAGCCTTTTTTTTTACATTTATGCTTAGAAATGAATATAAATTTAATGATTCATATACATATAACAGTATTCCTTATGCAAAAAAAAAGGCTTTATGGACACAAACTGACATGTATTATGTTCTGCATGGTTTATTCCAGTGACAAAATGATGAACTTAGGATAAAAAAAATTATGGATCAAAGACCCATGTGTCATTATTGATGCTTCTACATCTTATGACCTTTTGAAAAACAAACTATTTAATGTGTAAGTTAACACAACGGTGTAGTGATATAATTAAGAGCTAAAAGTTCTTGAATCAAAGCTCAATTTCTTATTTATAGAGTAAAAACATGCATATCCTCCTGAATATCTAATGACCAAATAATTATAGTTATAAAATAATTGTAATAATAAAGAGCTTGCATTGCATTTAAGGGTTAGAATTGACAGGTTAAAGTTTAAGAAGCTTTTAGTTCTTAAGTTTATCACTTCTGCATAAAGTCATAGTGATTAGTGCATCTGCCTAACCATGGCCATAATATAGAGTTTGAAAACTAGATGAACATTAAAATGATAAGGTTAAGATACAGCTATCCATGTAATAATAGATAATAACTGTCAATATTAATCTGGGTTCATCAAATAAATGTCAATCTGCTGATGCCAAAACATTAAATAAATTCTAAAAAACTAATATAAAAGTAATAAGTGTCAATACAATAATATAAAAACAAACAAAATGGTTATACAATGATGTAATCATTAATATTAGTAATGTTGAAGTCATGGTTTATTTTCATTTTAAAAATGTTTACCATTTCTTTAAAATTTCTATGATAATGTGAATTTAATGGAAAATATACAATTCTACAAAAACTATGTAGAGATGTAGGCAATATCTAAATAAAAAATGTATAGATAAATGCCAAACAATCAGAATTTAGTCATTATAAATCATTATATATTGACTTCATCATCATAGAGTTCCCTTAAACTTATTTATTTCTGACATAAAAATATAACAATTATAAATAAATAAAATAATTGAATAAGCTTTAATACTTAAGAGAAGATTCATAAGAAGCTCATGCACCAAAAGTGGCAGAACGAGAATCAGTTGAAAGACCTTATGTTAAGAGTCTGATGCACTACCATTGCACTAATTCATACAGATATCCACTGTAATGGATAAGAAACAGTCTACTACAATCAAGTAGCATCTTGTTTGGCTTATATAAATATTAGATTGTTTGTTCAAAGACTCTGCAGTTAATCCTTGCAATTGCTTGCCACTATAGCTTTATTTTTTATAGTATCTCACCCTAATCACAAATTTTAATAAACCATTAAATCATTAATGATGTGTATATGTATTATTATGACAATTACCTTTTTAACAATTAGTAATGAATCCAGTTAACCAAAAAATTAAAAAATACAATATTTGGCAAATTAATTTTTTTCTAGAGAAATTTAAAGATAATTAAAGGCTGACCATACTATATCCAAATTATTTTTAATTGATAAGTTAAAATTAGTCACAAGCAATACTTGAACTGAACCCACATAAAACAAGTTTCAATGTCAATTAAATTATATTTCCTGACCATTATCCATCCATCTAATAATGTATTACATTAATAAAATAAATAATAAGTTTGGCTTGGATGAGAAGTGGCAAACAAGAAAATTATTAACAACAACAATAACTTTAATTAAAGAATAAAATTATATGATAATAATGATAATAAAAATGTATTTATATATTTATAATTAAAAAAAATCAAATGGTGATCATGCATAAGAGAGAAAAAATCTTTCAGTGAATTTATTTTAACATTTTTGTGAGCTCATATATATATATATATATATATATATATATATATATATATATATATATATATATATATATATATATATATATATATATATATATATATATATAATCTAAAAATGTGGGAATATGGCCATTAATCATTAAATTTTAGTGTCTGCTGGCAATATAATATTTTAGTTTCTTTGGTTTATTCGGAGGCAGTTGTCCTATGAGAGTTTTCATTGCAATTTGCTTCTAAACAATTTAAAATAGGTAGATTTACAGATTAATTTTTAGAAGTACATTTCTATGGGATAATACACTTTAGATGACCAGTTTTCCAAGTTTTTAGTAAGTAAAGGTCAAATATTTCTTCAGCATTCAATAGTAGTAAATATATTGGCAGAATCAGATTAATTTTGAAGCTATTCATTTGCTTATAGCTCTATAGTCAGCTACACTATTGGAAAGGTCAAGAAAAGCATCCTGGAGAGTTCTCTATTCCATAAAACACATAACATCAACTTAAAAATTCTTACAAAATTTTATTGACTTCTATATAGTAAAAGATATGATGACAAAGGGTGTTACAATTCTTCCCAGTTTCTTGGAAAGCAGATGATGTAGAAAGTTTCTGTTGGTTTCTATAGAAACATTTTTGTTTTTAAAAATTATTCTTTATTTTAAAAGAATAAAATAATAACACATTTTATCTTTAGACTTATTTTTTCTAACATTTTAAAAAACACATATAAAATATATTCTATATACATGATCTTTAGTATTTTGTTATAATAATACGGAAAAATATTCACATTAAAGCAACAGCTGTAAACTAAGATGTGAGAGTTAAAATATATATCAGTAATATGCATGAAAAAAAATTAAGACTTCTCATTCTCAACTATAAATGGAACAATTTCTATAATAATTTAATGTAAACAAATCAAATCACTTGTAATATAGTAAAAAATAATATCTTAATATTTTTTTTAATTGTATAACCTTTTTTTAAATGAACAGTAGTGGATATATAAAACCAAATATTGTCTATATTGTTAAAAAAGTATTGTTTGGTAGATTAATTTGCTTTGACTTTGATTATAATACATATGCATAGTCTGTAAAGTTTGATATAACATATTAATATTATTTTACATTTAATACTGGCAATAATTATATTTTACTTAATCGATTTTATTAATTTTAATATTTTATCTAATTTATGAAAAATTATTTATTAGATTCAATATGTAAATTAAAATCTTTTCCCTAATGCAGGATATTACAAAATTTCTCTTGATGAATAAAATATAAGTTTTGACTATTTGAATAAATTGACTAGAAAAATAATATTCTTTTGTAATAAAAAAATATAAGCAAATGACAGTAAGTGTCAGTTATGTATATTATTAATTCAAACAAACTTTAGAATGTGCTAAATTATTTAACTAAAAAGAGACTTTCTGCTTATAAAAACCAAGAATTGTAATACATTAAAGATCAGCCTTTCCAAGCTATTATGCATGCGCTTTTTTATGAGTGTTAATAATAAATGAATACTTTCATTCCCAACACAAGATATAGTATTTATAAAAGAATAAAATGAATCCACTATTCTTTCCAACCCAAATACTTATATATGGGCAAATCTTAAGTACTGGAAATGAAAGCTTATTTACATATGTTTAAGTTTCATTTGAGAGTGACATTTAGTAAATTCTAAATAATTTCGTCGACTTCATTCATTCAGACATCATAAACAGTAATTTAAAGTGAGTGGTCTATCCTCATGCTTTCATTTCCAGTACTTAAGATTTGCCCATATATAAGCATTTGGGTTGGAAAGAATAAGTAGATTCATTTTATTCTTTCATAAATACTATATCTTGTGTTGGGAATGAAAGTATTCATTTATTACTAACACTCGTAAAAAAGCACATGCACAATAGCTTGGAAAGGCTGATCTTTAATGTATTACAACCAAGAATTGTAAATGGAAAATATTTTTCTGTTGTCTATAGTATTAAAATTTCAAATTTTAATATTGCATATGCCTTCAAACAGAAAAATAAAGGCATTATATAACAAAAGGGAAACAAAATTTAGCATAATTTTAATAACAAAATACAAGGAAATAAAATAAAAATGCATGAAAAAAAAACTACTGATTTAGAAGATAAATATAATGCATTTAAAATTTATCTGCCTTAGAAAGTCATCAATTTCTAAAATATCTGAAACCTTCATATGAAAATAAATTGTTATTTATAGTATGGAAAGACTATTAGAAAATCTTTGCACGTCATTTCAATTAGATATTTAAAAAATTTGCATCTATATTTAATTATGTAGAAATGGTTATTTCTTATCATTACTTTTAGATTTTCATTTTGTCAATAATAGATTATTTTGTAAAAAAATAATCTATCTATTTTTAATATGTATAGTTATTCTTTTTGATACATAAATAATAACTGTATTATGTTGACTTATTTGGAAGAATTATACAGTTATAAAGATATTGCTTGATAGCAGTTGATGGTTATTAGAAAATAAATATGACTATGAAATGAAAGAGGTAAATGAATATTCAATATTAAATAAGAGTATGAAATTTGAAAAAGGTAAAATTTAATATCCTTTGCTAAATGTTAAAATGAAGATTTATTAAATTTAGTGTTTAGCTCTTACCATATACATCTCCACATTGTACAACATTGCAAATTTCATTAACTACTAGATTTTGTTTATAAAAAAGAATTGAGTTTCACTTTGCAAAAAAAAAAATATGTGAAAAGTAAAACAGATAACAATAAATGTAAAGTATCAATTACTTAACCTATAATTACTATTAGATAATAATTAATATATTAACCAAATATATTATCATTACTGAATTAATGATTATGAATTAGAATTAATATACATTATGTTTAATCATATAATAGCAATGAATGCAATATTTGATAATTATTTTATTCCAAAATAACAAATTCTGTTAAAAAGTTCTGATGTCTCACTTGTTTATATTTATTTGTTTTTGGATCTATATTAATAAATACTATTTATCAAAATTAATATTTTAGATGCTTTCTTTTAATAATTTTAAATAATTTAAATCCTGTCATTATCCCATATATGAATATAATATTTTTTTGATAAATATAACATACATAAATACTTGAATGAGGAAAATGCTAGAAGAGTCCTTATTCTTATTATTTATCATTGTCATATCTTCTTTTTTTCACTAATATACATACATATAAATGATGGAAATGTATAACGATTTAAAATATCCATTGTTAGAAAAGGTAAAAATGGTTGTAATCTTTTGAGAGTTAAACCACAATCTTAATATTTCATATATTTAACCTTCAGTTTAAATAAAGATTGTGTCAAAAATAAAATTGTGTCAAAAATATTTTTGCATAGTTATTATTAATAATTAATTTCCAAATAACTCAAATAATGAAAATTTTCAAAATAATAAAATTATGTGAAAAAAAAAAAATTTAGTAGAAAAACAAAAAAAAATATTTTTTAATTTTTTTTACCAGGTAGTTTAAATATAGTTCATTTTTATGATTCTATTGTATTTTAAATAAACAAAATGTTTTTAAAACAAAAAAACTAGTGACAGACAAAAAGAAATATTTCCCTCTAAACTTAATGCAAACAATGTTCACCAGAATTTCTTAGTTGCCCCTTGCTCTACGGAGCTTACTTATTTTTAAATTAATCCGGCAATTCAAAGACAAAAATGAAAATTAAAATACATAATTATTAGCATTAAGATGAAATAATTCAAGTAAAATCTTTAGACTCAGAATATCTCAATTCCACATTATATTAATATAAAATGAATCTTGTTTGTGATTGTTGTGCCACAATGTATTAGTGTATTATAATCTAATAAACTTATTCTTCACTTCTATATTTAAATACATAAATACTAAATATGGAAACATTTTCAATTAAAGATAAATGTAAACCATGTTTCAAAAGAATATCACAAACTTCACAAATGGTAAAAAAAAAAAAAAAACTACATCACATAACTATTATATCAAATTGCTAGATTATATCAAAAACTCATCTGAGCAACTCATGTATATGCTGGGATCTTTACTCTTCCATCTAAGAATAATTAAATAATCAATTATTGATTTAGATGGCAACTAGTTTAGCTATTTAATCTTTTTTATAAAGTGGCAGCCACTTGAAGAATATATTAAGTTTCACTCTCTCATTTGAAGCCAGAATGATAGATTTGCTATTATTAATCCATGAGATCTTTCACATTAAAACTAATATATATATAAAATACATATTTTCGGGTTCATCCGTTTTAAAAAAAAATAAATATTAATATTCCCATGTTTCGACTTGGTCAAACAAGTCATCCACTGGGTGGTAAAAGGTAGAAAGACGGTTGTAGAGGCACTACAATCACTGATTTGAATAAACGTTAAAATTCCACCAATAGCAAAAATGTTAAGTTTAAGAATGAGTTTGAAAGATTTTTTTAAAAAACATTCTTAAACTTAACATTTTTATTGGTGGAATTTTACGTAGCGCCTCTACAACCGTCTTTCTACCTTTTACCACTCAGTGGATGACTTGTGTGACCAAATCGAAATGTTGGAATATTAATATTTAAAAATTTTTAACACGGATGAACCCGCAAAATATGTATTTTATATATTCAACCGGTGAAAATCTTCGTTTCAACATATATATTAGAAAGGATTTAAACTCGGATTTCCAAGCTCCCTACAACTATCTTTTCCATCTTATATAACTGACATACACGACCACATATATGTGAAAAATATAAAAAAATCAGCACTCATCACTTAGTCCAGCATGATATATATATATATATTAGAGATCATTTATTTTTTTACATGTATGTGGTCGTGTGTATCAGTTGTATAAGATAGAGTGGATAGATGTGGGGAGGTTGAAAGTAGTTCAAATCCTTTCTAATTACATTAAGTTTTGCAGAGACGATTTACTTGTATTTTAAATGTTATATATATATGTGTGTGTTAAATTTTCTGGCTGAAAACAGGTTGAGAAAGCAGTGCGACAAATCATAACCATCATTTATGATAATTTAACATTAGTTTATTCTAGCATTTCAAATCCAGAGTTTAAAAAATATATTTTATTAATCAATGGTATAGAGTATATATAATATTTCTACAATAAATTAAATTATGTATTTTATCATTCCTCTTTTCTTTGTGTAAAGCAAAAATACATAGATATATATTACTAAGCAAGTGTAATTAATATCTTCAAGAAATTTCTCTCTTTAATTAGCTATTGAAGAACAGTGAGGTTTGTTTTTTTAAATCCCATTAACTCATCAGTGTTCGCATCAATAATTTTTTATTTTAATTACATAAGCATAAAGCTAACAAGTTTCACAATACAACTAAATCAAGAAATGCAATTAACTTAAAAAAAAAAAAAATAGTAATATTTTTGCGCAAAATAAACAAGTATCAAAAAATAAAAACTAATAATAAAATCTATTTATCTTTTTTCACACATTTTTTTATATAAAAATATTTGTCATACATATCTTTAAAGCTTCAATATAAATACTTTTTACTAATATAAAAAGTCTAAATTTTATTTCGTTAGATAACAATAAAAGCTGGAAATAAATAGACCAAGAAATCACAATCTCATGGAGAAATCAAATATAAGTGCTGCATACATTGAAAATTTGTCAAAAACATTAGATGTATAAGTATAATTTGCTCCTAAATAAAGACAGATTGAAATCGTTTGTACAAAGAAACATCAGTAGACGTAGATTCAGAAAAGGATTCTAATAATTATATTGGTTATTCATGGAATCTTCAATTTTTTGCTGATGTTTAAACAAGATCATATTTATTTTGTTCTGGGCAGTAGTGATCGAATTTAAAAGAAATCTGTGTTTAACTTTATAGTACTAATAGCCTGAATTAAATTTCAAATTAACCAATGGAAAAAAAAACAAATAAAATGATTATTGCTCAAAAAGATTATGAGACATTTAAGTGCAAAGTAATAGATGGAGCTTTGATCCAGGAATCTTTAGCTCTGACGTCCAACATGCTACTAAGCATACTGAATTTGTAGAGACTACAAGACAAAATTATCTATGTTTGTACATGATAAAACAATCTTAAAACAATAAACATCACATAATCACCATTTATTATGTTTGTTTATAGCTGTTATTAAAACAGGCAAAACTCTCTAAACATATTACCACTCAGTGCAAGCCAGAGTAATCAATGGATGCCAGAAGGTTTGTGCATAAAATCCCCATCTAGTGCCTACTCATCCAATACCCAGATTAGTTAGGCATTGAATGGGGATTTTATGCACAAGCCTTCTAGTATCCATTGATTACTCTGGCTTGCAAGTGGCAATACATATAGAGAGTTTTGCCTGTTTTTATAAAACAATCTTATTTATAAATAGCCTAATGTGAGACAAAGGCTACTCCAACAGGCCCTCATACAGAATAGCAAATGAGTCTGCAATACTCACCAGGTTTGCCAATTTCCAAGTGGTGAGGATTTGGACAAATTTTCATCACTGTTTTATTTTCTAAGTACATTTAAATATCCATATACCAACCAATATTAGATAGTTAAATCAGTTATGGATCAGCTGTGTGAAAAAAAAATTCTAATACTTTTGGAGAAAATTTCACTTATTTCCGATTTGAAGCCTACTTAATTCTCTGCAGACTTGCATATATATAAATAATTATGTAGTTTAATACATTAAAGAACTGTAAGATATAATACTATAAATCAGAGTTGTTTATTAATTGTACAAAAGGCAGCTAATTAATATTTATAAATTTTATTTATCACTTTCAAGCAAAATAAATAACACTTTGTTTACAAATATATATATTAATGAGAATTTTTATTAAAAAAAAAAGAGTTGTTATAACTCATACTTATCCGGAATATAATCACAAACACAGATACTGTCTATAAAATGCAGAGTATTAAAAAACTTTCAAATAAAGCAAATAATATTTATTTAATCTGAAAAAAGTTTGTCTATTTTGATTTGTAATGCTTGAACTTGTGCTAGTTAATAAAGGATATTTCCTTGAAATCAATTCTGTGATCTTTAAATCGTTATATATTACAATTTTAGAATTTGCTATAAAATATAACAGCAAATATCTTATTTCACAATAGATTGATAAAAAGAGTTCAACTACTCCAATTAATGCTTAATATATAAATAAAGACTTTTACATCTCAATTATCTGAACAGTTAATTAATGCTTATAATGAATTCTACAACTGAGATGCAACAAGAAATTAATGATTAAATGTTATTGCTTAGTACTAGCATTTAATTGTCCTCAATATTTTTTTTAATTTTTTATTAGCAATTGAAAAACTGTCAGATTCTTTAAAAAATCTATATAATTATTATAAATTTATTTTTATTTTTTTAAAATATTATTATAAGAATTGAAAAGTGGGGGAACATTGGAAGATTTAAAAATATTATGAACAATATGCATAAATGTAAATATAAAATAATTAAATAAAAAAATGAACAAGTAAAATTAAAAATAAAGGATAAAATTTGAATATCCTCTATTAAACAAATATTAAAAGAATTAATAATATATGCCATTAACTACATATTGTTCTTTTTATTTTTTTTTCGATATTTTCTATGAATATACTAATGTTTATAACATATCTTTTAATGATGCAAAATTTTCATTTTCCTTTTTTTTTTTTTTATATGAAATGATATATATATATTATTAGAAGAAAATATGTTATTCTAACTATAAACAAAAAAAGAGAGTAAAAATCTTATATCATTAAAATATATCTTATGGACGTTCATTCTAATAAAAAAAAATGACTCAGCTAAAATAATCTGTGATCACTAAAGAAAAATAGTTCCCGGTTTATAATTCTTCATCATCATCATCAATCATTATCAAGTGACTGCAGGATGAAGATCTTTCCAAGTTCAATTCATCTTCTTTGATCTTTAGCTTCTCATCACATCACTCCTGCACACTTTGGTCTCTTTCTGGGTCTTTTACAATCTCTTGGAATCCAGTTTAAGATTTCAATTGTCCATCTATTATTATCTCTTCTAGCAATATGTTCAGTTCAACTCCACTTCAGTCCTTTAATTTTTTCAGTGAGATCAGTAACACCTGTTTGTTATCTTACCCATAAATTGCACTTTCAATCTTTTCTTGTTACTCCCAACATACATCTCTCCATACTTCATTGAGTGGTCTGAAGTCTCTGTATTGCTCTTCTATTATGTGTTCAAGTCTCAGATCAATAAGTAAGAACTGGTAAAACACATTTATTAAAAACCTTTTCAAACACATAGGCATATTTCCTTTTAGCATCAAGTTATTTCTACCAAAAGCACTCCAACTAAGTTTAATTCTATGATCAATTTCATCCATTATGTTTTTATCTGTATTAATAATCTGACCAAGGTATTTGTAGCTGCTAACTTCTTCTAACTCATCATAATCAATCTTTATTTTCATATTTGGAGCAAATCGATTAAACATTACTTTAATCTTTTTAACATTTATCTTTAGTCCTACTTTCCTACTTTCATCTGATAACTCCTACACCATTTCTGCAGATCTAAAGCATTATTTGCAAAAACAACTACATTATCTGCAAAATCTAAATGACTTAAATAATCTTCATTTACTTTCACTCCTTTAGCTTCCCATTCTAATTCATAAATACTTCTTGCAATACTGCTGTAAAACGTTTTGGAGCTATGGAATCACCCTATCTTACATCCTTCTCAATGTTGACTTTCCTAGTATCATTATGTAATCTAATTGTTGCTGTTGTATTTTTATAAATATTTTTGAAAATATGACAATATCCTGGATTTATATCTTGATGATCCAATGCTTTAAGATAATTGGCTACAGAGAACACTGAATTTCCACCAACCTAGAGAACAAGCTGGATTTAAAAGTGACTTTAATACAGTAGATCATATCCAGGTATTGAGAAAAGTTACAGAACAGACAAATGAATATGAGTTGCCATTATGCTTTGGGTTTGTAGATTATAAAAAGGCACTTGATTCTATAAATATTTCTTTGGTTTAGAATTAAATTTATAAAATTATACAATTCACTTGTTTTAGTTTTGAAATCTTAGATGTTTTTAAATTTTAGTTATCTTAATAGTATAAAGGAATTACAGATGGCTGCTAGATATCTAAGTTTAAGTAATTAAAAAACTCAATGATGAAGGCAGTTATCCAGAAACTAATAGAGGGATATGGATTATAGAATTATTATCTAAAGTCTTTTGACCATCCTCGACAGCAGATGACTCTAAAGTAGAATAAACAGAGTGAACTTTATTATTTATAATGTAATTCTAAGCATCAGAGTATACGATTAAGTTTTAAAAAGTACCAATATGATAATTTAAAATATATTGTTTTAAAAAGATGACATGCATATAACTATAATTTTATAATTCTACTCTTATTGATGAAGTGCCCGAACAGTTCTTTAAGCATAATAATGATCAAGTATTGTCACGTAGCTCTAACACTCTTATTATTTAAACAAAATTTATATATATAATTTTTTTGGTTAGAATTTAATTAAATTAAATTTAACCAGATTTCACTATTATATATTTATTATTGAATGATGTGTATATAAAATTTAATATTACTGCTTTTGTTTATTATTGTTATTTTATATTTAAAAAAATATTAATCACTATAAAGAGGTATGTTATTTAATTAAATGTTTTTTGTCTTTTAATATTTTTATTTAATTAAAACAAATTTATTCAATAGTCTTAGTAAAATGAAATAAAAAATAGTATTATAATGTAAGGTTTTGTGCTGGTTAAATGTCTACTTATTTTAAAAGTAACTAACACTGTTGTATACTAAAATTAAATATTTAAAAATATATTTATTATTAATATTACTTTGTTTAAACAGAATAAAATAAACTTTAAAAAATATTTAAGAGGAGTTAATCTATTACAAAAAAGATATGTTTTTACTTAAATCGATTATTTATGAATATATATAAACAAAAACAAGTTAAAAATTTTTTAACCTGCCTATAGCTTGCATTTTATGATCACAGATTGAGCTTTACCAATAGCCCACTCAAGCTTGTTTTCAATAAATGCTGAGAGAGAATTGAAAATTCAATATCTCTTTCAAATTGTCTCCAACCTTTAAACCATGTTTTCAAGCTAATTGGCTATCGTCAGTAAAAGGTAGAAGAACTAGAAACTAGATCTAAATCCCAACTCTACTGAACAGCATTTATGCAAACTCTTCCTATCAGTTTGAAAGCACGAATTTTTCAGATATGTAAATATCTTAAAATACAGCTAAACAAACCACGTAGCTATATGGGCCTAAATTCAGTTCAGTTTCACCACATAGTAAAAAGGTTCTGCAATCTATATCATTGCTAAAACCTTCAAAGGTACATTTATGATAAACAAAAACAAGTTAAAAATTTTTTAACCTGCCTATAGTTTGCATTTTATGATTACGGATGGAGCTTTACCAATAGCCCACTCAAGCTTGTTTTCAATAAATACCGAGAAACAAGTGAAAATTCAATATCTCTTTCAAATTGTCTCCAACCTTTAAACCATGGTTTCAAGATAATTGGCTATTGTCAGTAAAGGGTAGGAAAACTAGAAACTAGATCTAAATCCCAACTCTACTGAACAGCATTTATGCAAACTGTTCCTATAGTTTGAAAGCACAAATTTTTCAGATATGTAAATATCTTAAAATATCTTAAAATACAGCTAAACAAACCAGATAGCCAATTAGCTTGAAACCATGGTTTAAAGGTTGGAGACAATTTGAAAAAGATATTGAATTTTCAATTCTCTCTCGGCATTTATTGAAAACAAGCTTGAGTGGGCTACTGGTAAAGCTCCATTGAGATCATATATATATATATATATATATATATAACGTTAATATTGAATATCTTTTTTTAAAAATAATAAGATGAAATCATTATTATATTTGAAAAAATAAAATTTAATACTATTCTTAACATTAGAATGCATAAAGATAAAAGGATTTTTATAGGAATTTAAAAATTTAATATGATGCATGTCTTCAAATAGAAATAAGAAAATGAAAATTATTATAAAATTCTATACTAAAATAAATAAAACAAAGATGAATAAAACAAAAAATGCTCTCTATATATACATCATGTTCTAAATAAAATGAAAGCCAATAGGCTTCACCAAGACTGTTTGTTGTTAATATTTACTTGAAGATTTATGATAGTGGTGTTTTACTTGTAGTTATAGAAATATTTTCACTAGCCATTTGAATTTTAAATGTTTTTAAAAATTCAAATTTTACTTATATTTTTCTTAATATATTTTACCTTAAATTTAGAATTCTTGAATCTAAAAATTACCAGTTCAATTTTTATGTTACACTGAAGAAACAAAAAGAAAATCAAAAATTGTGTTCTATACAAATTTGTATGTTATTACCTAATAAGTAGATGTATTTGGCAAAGTATAAATAACATTTGAATATTTCTGAAAACATTTAATAACATATCATACCATTTACAATAATAATAATTCTATTAAATTGAAATAATAGCTTAACATATAACTACATGCATGTTGCTGGTAGTAATTGCCTGCATTAATGTTGCTGTGATTTTCCAATAAAATGAACAGTCTCATTTTGAAATAATATTTGTTTGCAGATTTTTATTGCTTTATATTTGACCATCATGTTAAAAAATTATCATGAAACATCTATAATAATTATAATTAATTAGAGAAAAAATGCATATTCCACAATAAACATTTAATAACATATTTAATCACAAAGCATTCTATATTTTTGTTAAAAGAATTATAAGAGATTTTATGCCCACTACAATAAATTATAAAATTAAACAAAACTATTATTGTTATATTTATATTTATTTTATTTTCCAAAAAAATATTCTTATGAAAACTGAAGGAGGGTAGACATTATGAAGATTAAAACATAATCCAGGATTGAGACAATTATATAAATAACTTAAATGTGAATATATAATAAATTGGTGAAGAAATACTTGATAATATGTATCAGATGTCAAATATAAGATTAGTAAATAAAATTAAAAATGAGAGAAAAAGTTTAAATATTTTGAATTAAATAAATATTAAAAAAAAAATTGCTGACATGGAGATCTTTGATGCTGTATTTTTCTTGTTATATGTTGTTTGAAATGAGAAATTATTTTAATTTTAAAAATACATGTGCAAAGAAGAACAAGAAAATAAAAAATAAATGAAAAATATTCATTTACTTACTTATTTTCATCTAATAATTATTAATATTTTAATAAAATGACTATTGTTATATTAGTGAATATGTTTTGAAATAGGATATATTTAATTAAGTCCTGGGAATCTGTGTTAGGTAACAGTAAAGTTTGCAATTCCCCCCTAAAACTACAAATCCTGTTAAACATTCTAGCACAATATTAAGCATTAAGATGGTGTAGTGTTATCTTGATTATAGTATTTTGATTTTACTGATAAATATACCTTGTCACCATGTAAATAGCTTTTGTTAACTTAAAATGATTAAAGTCTAATCATTGCCTTATGCACAAAATAAAACATCATTTAAGAATATGTACAAGTTTAAAAAATAAGTTTAAAAAAGTAGTTCTTCATTACCATTTTCTCATTCTTTCCTTTTCTTGCTATATTAACATAATGCAGATTTGGTGTATAAGACATAGACCTAAACAATAATTAAATTTAGAACTTAAATGAATAATAATAATGATAAGTTTTAAATTACACTTTATGCAAAAAGTGATGCTTAGTATTATTAGAAAAGAATTATAAGGCTTAGCACTTTTGGAGAACTTAGATCTCCATATTCATAGGCTATGAATATGGAGATGTAAGTTTTCCAAAAGCACCAAGTCTTATAATTCTTTTCTAATAATAGCAAGCTTCACTTTTTTGCATAAAGCACAATTTAATACTTACCACTCAAAGGTAAAGTAAAAAATACGAATTTTATTTCAATAATAATGATAGAAGATATTAGAAATTACAAACCTATTAATCTTTTATCAGTTCTATACAAAATCTTTAACAAAATAATTACAACTCATCTACAATTCAAATTTGATTCTAACCAACCAAAAGAACAAATGGAATTAAAATTGTTTTTAGGACTGTCATCACATCCAAGTATTGAAAAGTTATTGAATGGACCAATGAAAATGAGTTGACATTATGCATTGAATTTGTAAATTATGAAAAGGCATTTAATTCTTTAAGCAATTCTGTGGGGTCTAATGCACTGGATCATCAAGATATATATCCATGATATTGTTATATTCTGAAGAATTTGTATCAAAATAAAACAGCAATGCTTAGATTATATGGTGATATGAAAATTAACATTAAAAAAGGTGTGTGTTGGAGTGATTTCTTATCAAAGTTTTTTACAGCAGATGTAAAAAAAAGTATTTTATGGATTAAAATGGTGGTATAAGAGTAAATAAAAATTATTTAAATCATATATATTTTTCAGATTATATAATTATTTTGCAAATAATCTTTAAGAGTTTCAAAAAATATTGCAAGAGCTATTAAAGAAAGTATGACTAAAGATAAATGCTTAAAAAATTAAGGTTCAATGGATTTCCTCAGAAAAAGAAAATAAAGATTGATAATGATAAGTTAGAAGAAATTAACAATTATAAATATCTTGGTCAGTTTATTAACTCAGATGGAAACATAATGAATAAAAATAATTGTAGAATTAAACATGGATAGAGTGCTTTTGGTAAAAAAACTTAATAATAATAGAAAATATGTCTATATGTTTGAAAAAAAAAGTCTTTAATAAATATATTATAAAAGCAATACAAAGATTTCAGACCACTTAATGAAATATAGAAAGATGTACATTATGAGTCACAAGAAGAGATTAAAAATGAAATAAATGAATGAGAGATGAAACAGATATCACTGATGTCATTAAAAATTTATTATTATAATGAAGCTGAGCTGAACATATTCCTAAAAGAAATAATAGATAAATAGTTGAAATTTTAAACGAAATCCCATGAGAGTGTAAAAAAATTAAAAAGAGAATATACGTGAAATGAATTGATAACCCAAGGAAATTTTCTGGGATGTTCTGGAAAGGAGAAGACAGGGATTGTGAGTAATTGGATTAAACTTGGAGAGACCTTCATTTTGCAATGGAGTTATGACAGTTGAAAATAATGATGATGAATTCTCATTTATGTACAATGAATTTAGTGGAGGAAAAATTAACAGAAAAACAGTGACATAAATGATTTAATTAGCTTATTAGGACAGTGTAGCCATAAAAGTTTATATTTCCAAACCACTTTTGAGTATATCATATATCACATATAATAGCTCATGATTTATTGACAAGCCTTTGATTATATTACAATAAGTACTATTTATTATTCTACAACTTGTATAATATAGTACTTTTCAACACAAGTAGATATATATATATATATTAAAATGGTATATTTCCTATATCATATATGTTTCACTTATTTACCACTACAACCTCCGTCTGTGTCAGGTTTAAGCCCAGAAAGAATATCCTTTTAGATACCTACATGACTGTAGTTATAGCCACATATATAGATATACGACCATCTATTTTTATGATCTGATTGGTATAGTGAGATTAGAACACTAACAATTTAAAAGTAATATATATATATATTATAGTTTATATTCATTTTAAAGTAAATTTGTATTTTAATACTCTTAAATCACATGTATATGTATTCCACATATCACCATCATACATATATAGTGTTTTGTTATTTGATCATTTAATATATTTTTCTAAATTGATTAAAATTACATGTAGACAATAAATGTTTGTCAAGAATATATCTCAGGTTGTAAATAAGATTTAGCCAACTGTGACTATTGATGAAAGATAAATGATAGAATCATACAAAACATCCTGTTCTGGGGAAAAGACAAAGAGAAAAGTTATTTTAGTAATTTAAAATATAAAATCTTAAAGTGTTGCTTTCCAAAAAAAATTAAAAATTATATCTCGGTTTCGAGGGATTATAAATAGGCTAGTTTTTCTAAGTTAAAAATATACTCTGTAAAATTTAGGAAGCACTGACTAACATACATCATATCAGTTTAAACCCTAATATGGCTGAGGAGAGTGAGCAAAATTTTCTGTTTTCCAAGCTAGGAAATGGTGATCTTCATCTTCATCCTACATACAAAAAGTGGTACATAGGCATCTTAGCAATAATACATTCCTGTTAAAAACTTGCTGTGCTAAGACCTCCACTGGAAGAATGCTACCTATCCTGAGACCAAGAATCACTACTGAATTCACCACTAAGAAGTGCCATCAAACAAGCTGTGCTTAAGAAGTTTAGATAAAAACTCCTAAGTACACTGCAAAGAGCTCTAAATTTGAACTTTAACTTTTAACTATAAAAGCTATAGCTATCCCTAAAATTAAATGAACGGTTGAAGTTAATTTCTAAAACCTTATGTAAATTAAATATAAAACTATTCCTAATTACTTGCATCATTCTTTGTGAACTTAGATATGTAAAATCTTTTGTACTATGTATAATGTGTTACTTTAAAAAGGCTTTTATTTTTGTGTGCGGTGATGCCTATGCTTCTTTATCAATTTTAGTTCATAAAATTTCATTTTTTATTATTTATGTGATAATATGCCAAATTTATCTCAAAGCAATGAGCATATTTAATTCTAATAATTCTGTATTGAAGATAATTTATATCTTTGACTTAAAATATTAATAATATTTATTTAGCCTAACCTATATCGCTGTTTTGAAATCATGTTATATTAAAATAATAAGATGTGTTTGCTTTGTGACAGATATTATAATATAAATTGATTTAAATTTATATTCATTAAATAATTATTATGGTTTGTGATATTAATATTACAAGTTATGATTTTAAACACAGTTTTATTTGATAATTAAAGCCTAGCCAGAGATATATGATATTAAGATACATTATTATTAATTGTAAACCTCCTAAACAAACCTTTCCCCCCTTTTTGTAGAACCTGATTAGGAATGCAGATTATTAATTTATTAATTGAGATTATTAATATTAATTTAGCTCTTCTTATTATGACCTTGTAATTAAATGCTTAATTTTATGATTTGGCTTTCATTGGCAATGGAGATAATAGCTATCTAATTCAAGGCACCATTAGTTTAAGCTTGACATATTTGTCACTTTGCTTTGTGCATTGTAAATGTGTACTTATGAAGTGTGTATTCACACAGTAATGTCTTGCTATCTTTCAATGGTCTCCCAGTGGAGGTTGTCCCTATTTATTCAGCTAGCCTCATCATGGTAAACACTGAGTCACACCGAGAGAGCATATGGCTATCACTTATATAACTGGGGCACAAGACCCAGTCTCTTTTTAAATTAAGCTTATCTGAGTTATGACTTCAAAATGTTCATTATTAGCAAGCCATTTACTCTCAAGATAAGGTACCACACATATCAGTAGTGAAATCCTGTGAATAACTGCTCATTCACACCACCATATCTTTATTAATATTTAGCATGTGCCTATAGCAAATATATGCAATACTAGTTTATCTAGTTCTTCCTTTGTAAGATGTCTATTCAGAAATTGTCTGAAACCACAAATCTATTATTGATAGACATAGATTTGCATAATTCTCAACCTCTATTATTAACCTCAAATATTATGCAATTTAGGAAAAAAGCAACCATATTAGAGAAGTAGTTAGTTGTATATCTGTGGTTAACATAATCACTCATTTGTTCATAAACCATGACAAAGAAATAATATTTAGCATATTAATTTCCATAGGCATGACTTATTCACCATGCATAAAGTTATTAAACACCTGGTAGTGAGCTTGTAATCTTTGATTAATCGCATTCCACTGTATAATGCCTGCATGCAACACATTCTATTTATATAGTTTATTTTCAATTTTACTAATTATTATTACTATTATTAATAAAATTTATTTGAAATTTACTTAATCTTTTATATCATTTAGCCATATTCCAATTAAATTATGATTGTTTAGATGTAAGTTTGATATCATTAGAATTAATTATTGATCTTGCCTTAAGTTTAATATTATTAAGTTTATTGACCCAGTTTGGTAATGCTTGGGTAATTGGGTCTCACATGTCTCTCTGTTTGGATCTGGGTTGTTGATCAAATTAAGGCCCATGTGTGACCCTAGAAATGACAATCATAAGGTGTTAAACCATGGAGTTCTGGTGAATGGGTCAAAGCTTGGTTGGATATGGGATCTTTTCATCCCATTCCAGTCAGCTTTAGTGTATTTTACTCAAACTCTGTGTTTTGTTACATGAATGTACAAATATGACTATTGCAATATATAATAAACAATTTTTGTAACCTATATGTGTATACATTATAATATAAATTAAGATTATAATATAAACAAAATTTAAAAAATTACAATGTAAGTTATTCATAAAAACAAAGGCAAAACTCCCCATACAGTAGTGCCACCCTGTGACAAACAGAGTAATCAATGGATGCCAGAAGGCTTGTGCATAAAATCCCTATCTAGTGCCTACTCATCCAATATCCCCAGACTAGTTTATGGCTTGTGGCCATCATCAGTGAGGAGCCTTGGATTTGAGAGCACTGCATCTAGAACTTAGGATCTAATGCAACCCTCCACCAGCCATCTTTTAACTCTACTTTACTACAAAACTATGAGAATGAAATTGAAAACATTGTTAATATTTTCAATCTAAGCTCAATAACTTGTATAGTCATATGGGTCTGAACTCAATTCAGCACCCATACATTTTTGTGTCTTTGGCTCTTAAACAACCATAGCCACCACTATCCTATTAGGCAGGATTGGTGTTAAACCATCAAACATCACATGATAACCATCTCTATACTAGCACATAATTTGTTGTAAACAAAGTATGGGGAGTTTTGCCTTTGTTTACAACAAATTATGTGCTAGTATAGAGATGGTGATCATGTGATGTGTGATGGTTTATTCATAAAAATTGAGGAAGCACATTTGCATATATATTTACATTACTGTATTTATTTATATTCAGTTGTTTACATTTATTAAAATAATTATAATAAAACTTACTGTACTGTAACTATATTTTTAAAAATATAAGTGATCTTAACAATATCATAATCTATATAGCCATCTCCTTCTTGCAGTAAATAGTTTTTGAATTATATGTTCCAGATTCTTGCTTAGATTTTTCATAGAGACTTAAATCTTTCTGACACAATATAAGACTGCCAGTTGAAATATGCCTACAATTCATATTATTTAACCATAGATTTAAAGCTTTTTTCCATTTTAACTAAAAAATTATATCTTAATTTAGTTACAATTTTAGCTGCTTTTGGAACACAAGTAAAAATGGCACAAATCTGCTTCTCTCATTTTATAATTTCTTTGATTGACAGATTAATGACTCATTCTTTTTAAACATATTATCTATTTGGGAATATGAGTTTTTATGTTTTCTTACGAAATAAAAAAATTTTATTTTCTCATTTACTGAAAAAACTTTACCGACATTTTTTTTGTTGAATTTATCACATATTGTTCTACAAAACATTTTATATATGCTAATGTGATAATAACAATTTTTTTTAAAAAATACAAAGAAAAATTTCTTTAAATGTGTTTACAATTTTAGAACTGAAATGTATTTAAAATATGAAGAAAATGAAATTAAATAAATTTGCATTTGAGATTTGAGAATGATACATTAAGTGAGGAAAAAAGACTGCTGTATTGAGATTCATATAATTTAATAAGTTTGTAACTCTATAAAATTTACTTCTTTCCTTTTTTATTTTGTAATTCAATACAAATTTGACTTTATCTAATAATATGAATATGAGCTGCCTGTTCAAAAGCAGTGCTAAACTGTAGTTAACTTATAGCATTATTAATATTTCCTTTATAACGAACTATGTTCTGTATTGAATTAATAAGTTTGTGATTTTCAATGTTCTTATTATTTGTTTGTTTACATATTTTTATGTTTATCTTAGATAGTGTATAATTAAATTTATGTAATTTAATAGACCATATATTGCAGCAGCTGTGAATGATTAATTTATAATATCTAAGTTAAATAATTTCTAAAGATTAATATTTAATTGTAAATGAAAAATAAACAATAGATTAAAAAAGAAATTAGTGTGAAAAACAGTTTATTTGTCATTTTAATGTATTTTTTTGCTATTGTGATAAATTAAGTCCATTTTCATACATAGCATAAAATATTAGTATTGAAGTAATTAATGTATTTTATTCCATCAAAAAAAAGTCTATCAAATCAAATAAATGTACCCATTTATATGTAAATAATCTCAGTAATTTAATACAAATTTGATTTTATCTACTGTTCAGTTGAAAGCAGTGAAAAGCTATTTTGAAATATGGATTCTAATATATTTATTTCACAAGAGGATGCTACTGAATTTCGTAACCATGTGTGATGATTTAATATTTGACATTCACATGTGTATGAGAGAATGCATATATTTTGAATTACTAATACTGACAAATTATTTTTAAATAGAATTATTTAAATATACAGTATATATATTTTAATTTTATTAAAATCAAAATTTTTATTCAGCAATGTTTATCAAATTTTTGTAACAAATGTTACATAATGTCTGAGAATGATAGACAGAAAGCTCAACAAAGTATAGTAATTAAAGATATTAATCATTCAAAGAGCAGTATAATTTGTATTATAAGAGATATAAAAAATTATAATAGAATCAAGTAAAACCTCAAAAATAAAGATGTAGATCATTTGAAATATTGTTATTTAATTTTTATTATTTAATTCTTTGCAAAGTAGCATGAAAAAGAAAACCAGTACCTAAAAATTCATTATGTTTCTCTTTTCATTGCATGGAGCAGTATTGCAAAACTTATCATCATCATCAATGTTATCTGAAATAAGAAATGATACACTAAATATAAAATGTTTCATTGTATTATTTACTTTACAATATTAGGATAATCTGCTTTTCAAATATATTAGGGCAATAACATTTAAAATATTTTTTATTAATTGTCTTATAAAGTTGATTACAACAATGACTTTAAGTTTTTTTATTTTATAAAATAAGCTTTATTTGTCTTAAAGGGTTACAAGGGTTTACATAGCTTGGATTGCTGAATTTCCATGGGCAATCCATAGTCATAGGTTTGCATTTATAAAAGTTGACCTATTATTTTACACAGGATTACAGGAATTTTTACATATGATGGATTAGTTATATGGTTTTACATAGCTTGGGTTGCTTCGGTTACATGAGAAATCTGTAGTTGTAGATTTACATATGTAAAGATTTTTTTTATTTAATCAAATTTTGTTTATTTTAAATTCAAAGTAACAAAATATTTCTTTACTATAGGAATATTATAATTGCTTAATTTTAATGTAAGATTTTGATTTAGAATACATTATGGGACACAAATTGTTGTTACTTACCAGAGTAAAGATGTATTCTAATGAAAAAGTTTTTTCCTGTAAATTGTTATTCAGCTAAGTCAAGCTTTATAGAGAATGCATTTGAAGTTATTTTTTTAATATTAAAATGTCACTTCTTAACACACACACACAAAAACAAAAGATAATAGTAACATTTTTGAAGTATCATTTCTTATTTAACAATAGTTCAGACCCCATATATTAATTCCTGATATTTTGAACTTCATATGGTATTACTCCAACAGAATTATAGTGTTTTAATTGGCCAAGTGGTGAAAATTTAAAAATGATTGAATGAGCATTTAGTGTATGTGTGTTCACATCCTCAGCAATTACTCGTCCTGCTAAGAAAATGGATACTAGCTTTCACCCTTGATATTCTGGATCACAGGCCATCCATGAAAGATATTGCAGCACTAGGTTCTTGAGGATCCATAGTCTATCCAGAGGTCCTCTCCTAGACTCTTGGAAGGCAGGCCATCAGTGGAAAAAAGTTCAGCATTTGGTGTTTTGGAGACCTTAGGTAGCCACAATTTATTATCGTTAATTAGAACAGGGGTTTGAAAAGATTTGCTAAGTTCTTTATTGGGTAATTCACAATTGTTTCCTTGGCTATCTGCTTTAGGAATAGACTTATGTTTTTTTCCTGGTTGCTGGGAGACAAGGTATTCAGTATCTGGGGAGCTAACACTATTGCTTTTTTTTTTTGAAGCATGTTTTGCTCACTGGTTCTTTTGACTTCACTTTTGTGGATAGAGGCAACTAAAATGTCTCCTCCATGACCAAAGATGTCGACTCAAAAGACTCATCCAATGCATGCACAGAGTGTGTGGGTGGTGGTAAAAATTTAGGGGAAACCTCATCAACAGGAGTCAATAGAGGGTAGATGGAATTTTCCATTGCTTCAGATTCTGTAAGGTCAGGCTTGGAAATGGGTGTATCCACCATTTGCACCACTGGAGCAGAGTTACAGTTGTGTGTTTTGTTTTTAGTCCTTTTGCAAATGTGGCAGATTCTGGCTGGGCAGTCCCTCACCAAATGGCTTCTCTAGCAGCAGAAGAAACACTGTGGAGGGAAATGCCACAGAAATTGATGACAAGAGGGGAAGTGTCCACATAATAGAGAGTAGGAATGTCATTGGGTTTGATTCCTTATTCAGAGAGAGTTCAAAGAAAGTGGTATTCATAAAAACTGGAAGGTCTATCCCCTTGCCATAGAGCTTAAGTAATTGCTGTAAATCATTTTCTTTAAATTTAAGGTAACAATTCTTGATTTTGTCTGATGAGATTGTAGGATGATTCGTGTTAAATGTTGCAAATAATTTTCTCATCAAGATATTTTAAAGTTTTCTGGAAGAGTAATTTCTGAAAGAGGTTGTTAAATTCAATTATTATGTAATGATTATTAGGATGTTGCAGAATTTTATGAATCAGGTTCCATAGTTTTTTTCTTGTTATCTCATAACATATCTCATTGATTGGAAATTTATATAGATCACATGAAGTGTTGGCAACAGCCATGATTGAGGTGTTTTCACTGTTGAAGTTAAAAAAGGATTTATGTAATTGGAGAGGAATAGTATTACTAAATCTGTTTACTATCAAGTCAATGCACTGTTTGACTCAGGAAGTCAAGTATCAGTAATTTCACAGAAAACCTTTGATGAAATAGGTCAGAGCAATTTGAAAATCAAAACCTTGCCACTAAAGAATGTATATGTAATGTTGGCAAATTGGAACAAGCTTGGGTTAAGTATGAGTATAGCAGAAAAGGAATATAACCACATTATGTTGATTTTAGAGGGACTAATACATGATGCTATCCTGGGATCAGACCCTATGTGTGAGGAGAGAGGTTTTATATATTATAAAAAATGAGAGGGGAAGGATAACCAAGGAAAAATTTTCTTTTGTTTTTTGGGAAAAAAAAATTTTTATGGGGGAATGATGTAGAAAGAGCAGTGATAAAAATAGAGAAAAAGGTGATGGAAGATGAAAGTGGGAGTGAGGATGGGAAACCGTTGAAGGAGTTGTTGGATACATACAAAAGTGTATTTTTAGAAGTTTCTGAGGTTATCAAAGGATACAAGCATAGGATAAAGCTTATGGAAAACTGACCATATCAAGCTTGAGCATACTCTATACCACACCGATACAGAAATGCAGTGGAGGAACAACTAGAGAATATGTTAAAATGGGGAATTATTTTTAAATGCTCCTCCCCATACAATAACCCTCTAGTGATAGCAAAGAAAAAGAATGGGTTTATTCAATCGTGGCTAGATGCACAGCAATTGAATAAAATAACAGACACCAATGCACCACCACCTATAAGTGAATTATTGATGAAATTCCATAAAAAAAGCTTTTCAACTTTTGATTTAATGGCCAGTTACTGGAACATCAAGCTGCATCCTGAGGACCAGAAATACACTGTTTTCCATTATAATGGATGGGCATATAATTTCAACCGAATTCCCTTCAGTTCAGAAAACAGTGGGGCAGGATTAATACAATGCCTTGACCAAGTTATTATCCGAAAAAATAAAAAACTTGATTATGATGTACATAGAGGATATCATTTTAGTCTCAGAAAGTGTGGAAGAACACTTTGAACATTTGAAGCTGCTATTTGATGAATGTAAAAATAAGAGAATTAAATTTAAGCAAAAACCATTTAATGACTACAGAGGTAAAATTTTTGGGACACATAATTAGTGAACAAGAAATATCTACAATCCAAAAAGAAAGATACAAGATTTTCTAAGACCAATGAAGAAGAAAGACATCAAATCTTTCCTCAGATTGTTTAATTTTTTCAATCGATTCTATAAATTTTTTTCCTCAGATATGGAGCCTCTGTTACAACTATTAAGAAAAGATAAGAAATGGGTGTGGGAAGAGCAACAAGAGTGCAATTTTGAAAATGTAAAAAAAAGGTTTCTTAAAGGAAGTCATGCTGACATACCCAAATTTTAGTAAACCATTTGTGGTACAAATGGACAGCAGTGGAATTGGATTGGGGGCCACATTATCCCAGGTGCTAGATGATGGAAGGTATGGGGTGCTTTTCTTTGAAAGTTGTTTATTAAATGGGCCAGAGAAAAATTATATAGTAACTGAGAGAGATGCTTTAGTGATCATGTGGGCCTTTAAGAAGTTTAGGCAGATGATAGTGGTTTTTGTACAGAGTAATTTGGGGTTTTTGTACAGTGTACTTTTGAGTCTCTGATCCAAGTTTGAGACAACTTTATTTTATAGACATAATGATTCTCAAATGATTTAATAATTTATTAGTATGTTTATATTTGTATTGGTGTGTTTTCTCTTATGTGTTTGTATAACAAGTACTGATTTACATATATAGAGCAGTGCAATGTAAATTTTAAAAACTGATAATCAAATATACAGAAAGGTTGCAGGTTGCAGTTGATAAAGCAATCACAAAATTTACTGGAAATATTACCATGTGAAAATATAATCATTTAAAACCAATAAAGAGAGATTTCAAATAGGGTGTGTGTAGTGGTAGTCACAATAGTTATGCATATACCACATGGAATTGTATGCAGACAAAGAATCAATTTCTGATTCTTGCCTATGCCTTGATACTTATGCTGTGGAGTCAGTAGTTTTGCCACATCTTGCATCATATTATTTTCAACTCTATAGATAGAAAATGAGCTATGTGAGACAACAAATATAACAAGATAGCATCACTGGTGTGCATAAAGAATATAAACATCACTGATATGTACAAAAATATAAAATGAAGAGGTGAAACTCATTTTATCAGTGATACAGATAGTAGCCTAAAATTTCTAGTTTTATATAGACAAGAAGCTAATTGCTATGACAATTGCATATCCACCTTCTGGAAATGATTTGTTTTGTATTTTTTGTTAGGATGAATCTTTTTTTTATAGATGCCTTTGAGATTTGTCAACTTTTGGAGTACAAGATAAAAATGAAGAATTCTTATGTGAATACTTTTGGAGATTCTGAAGCTATGGATTAGCTCAGGTAAATATAGTTTGAAAGATAATTTTGTGAGGAATACAAAGAAATTATCAATGAATATGTAATTTAAACTTAGATAATGATAAATTAGAAATTATGAACAAACAATAAAGTAATAATTATGTCAGGTATTGAAATTTCTTTTTTCCTTATTTTGTAAATCGTTATCACTATTTTTCTTAGATTTATTGTTTTCATTAGTTTTTCTAGTTTCTATTAATGTAAAGTTTTTTGCTCTAACATTATTAAAACTGAAGTTAACTTGAAAATTGTGTCTCAGGTCAGTTTTTTTTTAAAATTCAACATGGCACCAATCGCCATATACAAATGGTCAAATTATGGAATATTTTAAAAATTCATTAAAATATAAGAATCTCTGAAAATAAAAGTGTGGATTATGAAGTGTTATAAATATATATATGAGTATTATAAATATATAAGAGTTTAATTAGATAGTTTACATATAAAAGGTAATTGTATATGAATTTTTAATTTATTTAATGGTATATTTAAGTTTATTTATTTGAATTTTAGTTATAATAAATAATATTTTTAAAATGTTTGCACTATATAAAGTAATTAAATATTTTATAGATTTATTTGAAAATTGTAATTATGTGTTAACTTTTGTTAGAAAACTATACTCTATTCGACTTTAATTTTTCATTTAAATGTGCAAGTTTAATTAAAATTCTGTGATTTGAAATAATAAATAGATTTATTATATAATCTAAATAATTATATTTTAAAATAAAAGAGTGGAGTATAATTATTTACTTTATTAATTTTTATATATAAATGAAAAAAACAAAAGTGAATGGTTATTAGAAAATGAATAATCAATTTTTAAAGTTTTTTTCCATTACCCAGAATCCTCAACATGAAAAATGCATTTTTTTGTGTGCTAATAAAGAGATTAACTTTTTCAAAGTTCATTAAATTAATAGGAATTCTTAAAAGTTTCTAAGAGACAAATGACCCTGTTTCTACAACTAAGAAAGAAATAAGAAACCATAGCAATGATTTTTTTTATATGCAAAAGTACAGAATATTAATAGAGAAATGGGAATACGTACAACAGTTCTTCTTCTGAAGACAGTTGCATAAACTTTATCACTATTGATTAATAACAGCATACTTAAACTTATTAAAAGACCCGGTTTTTATTAATAAAATTAAGATGATTTATTTTCACTTAATTTTATAACTCTTTTCACGTTTTAAATAATAACGGTTTTATATTAGCAATTATAATTTCATAGGAGACAATAAATTTAAAGACAGAATTTATGTGAATTAAATTAAAATTATATATTGAATGAAAAAAAAACCGTTTCCAGTATGTCATTTAATATACTAATATATATATAAGTGTGTTACAAAGATTATAAACAATAACAAATTATCACCAACAAGGATTAAAAATTGCACTTTTGTTTGGAGTATTCCTTGTGATCTCTATATCTATTTTCAAAAAAATAACCAATATATATGCCACATTTTCTTCCATATCTTATAGATTTTAGAAAGCATTATTTTAAGGTCATGTATATATATATATAACACTAAGTACATCAATTCACAATTAAATCACAGCCAAAATTAAATTACAAATTTATTATCAGTAGTTTTTTTCTGTGAAGGTTGACTTCTCAAATGTAAATTAACATAAATATAATATTATACTTTTCTATCTTCTCATAATTCCAACTCAACTTTTAAATATTAGTTTTAGAAAATTGGAATTTCAATTTAAATTATGCGAAGATAGGATTATATTTGTTTTTATATTGTGTTACATTGCACTTGAGAAGTTTGCTTTATTAGGAAAACTATTATTGGGGATTTGTAATTTAATTTCGATTAGTAATTTAAATTTAAATTGTATTTAGTTATTAGTTTAACTATTATTTGATGCTATATATATATATATATTACAGAGAGCGTACCAATAGCTCAAACAAGCTCTTAATTGATAAGTGCGGTATGAAAAAATATTTAAAATCTTTATCCAGAACTTTCCCATCCTCAGACTAGCTCTCCCCTGACGTAAGCCATAAGCTTGAAACCAGTTGGTCTGGAGATGGAAGGTTCTGGATAGAGATTTTTAATATTTTCTCATACTGCATTTATCAATTAAGAGCTTGTTTGAGCTATTGGTATGCTCTCTGTATTACATTTCTGTAAATACAAGCTTATAAAAGTAATGTCACGTTATATATGACATGCTTTTTTGATATATATATATATACTTCATACATTTATTTTGTTGCAGAGATTATTGCTACATAATAAGTAAACAAAGAGGGTTGTTTATCAACTTGAATATCCAGAATGGTGAGTTTATTGGTTTTTTACTTGTGAGTTCAAAATGATCTTTTTTTTTTCAGTTACCTAATAATCATAACTGTTATATTAACTGAGTTTTTTTTAACTAAAATATTATTTGACTTTTCTTGAAGATAGGATGAATATATTTATAAATAAACGTTTTTAAAAATATTCATGTCATGATTATTTCTCTTATCCCCAGGAAGCTGCAAAGTCAAACCAAAGTAGTGGTTAGTAACTAAACATAGAGTGCTGTAAAAATTCCCTGATTGTTAACCCAAACTGTCACTTAATGAGGACTTTTTATTTAACTACTTACAATTTCAGATCATATTCAAATAAAGGAATATTGCACGTACTGAGGGAAAATGTCTAATATTAATAGAGGCAAAGCTGAACTTTGTGAAATTAAAAAAAATGAAAGACATAAATGATTTAAAAAATGGATAATGGCACAGATATTGACAACATATATGAATTATTTGTATTTATATATTGGATTATTTCCATCATCTAATATTAAGTATTGAATGACTTTAGAAAAAAATACATTATTTTAAATTTTCATAGTACATTCAACTGTTAGTAAATAGCACACCAATTAATATATGCACAGTGTTTCAAGAGATATTCTTTTCTTGTTTTCTTAAGGTTTTTCTGGCCTGACTAGCATGCTAATACTGTCACTGTTCAGACTAGCAATAATGGAAGAAGAGAGGAAAACAACACCTTTTGAAATGTTGTGCATGTTGAGCTATTATTAACAGATGAATGTAATTTAAAAATTTAAAATAGAGTTAAATTTTTCTAAAGATATTCAATACTTAAATATTAGATGATGGAAATAGTCCAATATATAAATACAACAAATCTTAAGAAAACATGAATGAATTATGATTTATTATAAATAAAAAATGGAAGAACAACATTGTGACAATTGATGGTATCTCAAATTAGAGTGGCAATGGAAGACATCATATGGAGATAATTCAGATTTATGCATAACCAAGATTTTTATATATATATGCAGCCTTCACTAAATTGTGAGCTACATGAATAAAGATCAAATTGGTAAAAATAAAAGAAGAAATGAATATAGCAAAGTAATTTCTAAAGCCATTCCCCTTATATTGCTTTCTGTTTATAGGAGCTTATAGAATAGCACTTAGTAATAAGCACTCCTAAAAGTGAGCATCACTAAATAAGATTTAAATTCTGATGAATAGAAATGCAAAATATCATAAAAAAAGTTTTTCAACATCTAATTTGGGACAAATCTGCATTTGAAAATTGTCTAAGAATACAATTGCTATTAGTAGCTCTAATGCCTTGTAGGTTTAGTGCAGGGTTAGAGTGATGAACTCTGGAATCTGTAGCTCTATATCTGTCAATTGTGGTGCTCAAACTTTTTATAATTTTCAGAGAATAAAACATTCAAATAGTTTTTTATTATCTTATAATAATATTTCAAATTCTGATTTTAATTATGTTAACAGAAAATTAAACAAACAAATCATCAAATGATTCTATAATAAATTTAAAATTATTTCATGTGTGATTTGATTTATTTTGCTATAAATACAAATGTAAAATAATAAATGTAATAATTAAAATATTTAATTGAATTCAACAAATGTGATTGAAATAATTACAAACAAATGAACTCAAAGGTTTATTTTCATGAACTGATATTTTATTATTCAAATTATAAAGAATTTTAATGATTTCACTTCATCAAATCAGAAAAAAAATAAAAATAAAAAACATTTATTTTGTTTAGAAAAATAAATTTGCCTAATAGAATAAAGTAATTACAGTAATTATTTTATAAAAAACAATGAATATCTTCTCTTGTAATCAAACAACTAATAAAAATATTACTTGACAAAATTTTAACTTTATAAAAATTAATTTTAATAAACAACAATCTTATATTATTTAATTATGAGTCAAGTTATATATTTATTACACTGAAATATTTCTACTAGTAATCATTAGTTTTCCTGGTCTTACATATATTTTTGTGACAAATTTTAATGAAATATTTAATGGGTCTTTGTACTTTGATAATGTCCTCAAAAATATTTATTCTGTTTTTATATAACAAGAAAAGAAATGATGATTTGTTTTTGTTTAACAACCAAAAAGTCAAATATGACAATAAAAATTCTACAGAATGCCTTGTTAGTTCATAAAATTTATGCTTTTGCAAATCAGTTTTAGTACATTTAAATTTGATTTTTTAAAAGGCAATAAATATCTCTAATAAGTGCAGGTTTATGAGAGCCAAATCATTACAACTTACTAAGTTAATAAAAACAAAGGCTGACTTGAATTAAGGTGCATAAATATTGGGGGAAAAATTCTAAATAGGCTTGTTTTTAAGTAGCAATTATTTGCCCAAACCAGATAGCTATTGAGTATTACTCAATAATTGTATATCTAAATATTATTCAAAAATGTAATTAAAGAGACAAAATTGGAGACTTTGATTTAAGCCTTAAAAACTTATTAGCTTAAACAAGGAAATAAAGAAAATGACTCATAAAAAGAACTGCTGAGACAACTATTTAAAAATGCTACCCAGAATTATCTTCTCATCCACATTCTAATACTAATATATGCTTACTTTTTTCATATTTGCAATCTATTGATCACTGAGATGTAAGCTGTTGAAGTTGATAATACTTTAGACAATAATTGAAAAAAAGTGATGTGATATATATATATATATGTTAAAACGAAGATTTGCACGGGTTAAATATATAAAATACATATTTTTCGGGTTCATCCGTGTTAAAAACTTTTAATATCAATTTACTGACGTTTCGACTTGGTCACACAAGCCATCCACAGAGTTATAAAAAGGTAGAAAGACGGTTGTAGAGGCGCTACAATCACTGGTTTGAATAAAACATTAAAAATCCCACCAATAGCAAAAATGTTAAATTTAAGAATGTTTTTTAAAGAAATCTTTCCAAATAGGAGGAAGTTTGCACGTATCATCTCGCTTATTGATACAATCTGGCCTTTTAAGTATCTCAATGGCTTCTCTGATTTTGCATTGGTAGAGATTATCACATCTGGATATGATCCTGGTACTAGAAAAATCTATTTTATGACCAGATTTTTCTAGTACCAGGATCATATCCAGATGTGATAATCTCTACCAATGCAAAATCAGAGAAGCCATTGAGATACTTAAAAGGCCAGATTGTATCAATAAGCGAGATGATACGTGCAAACTTCCTCCTATTTGGAAAGATTTCTTTAAAAAACATTCTTAAATTTAACATTTTTGCTATTGGTGGGATTTTTAATGTTTTATTCAAACCAGTGATTGTAGCGCCTCTACAACCGTCTTTCTACCTTTTTATAACTCTGTGGATGGCTTGTGTGACCAAGTCGAAACGTCAGTAAATTGATATTAAAAGTTTTTAACACGGATGAACCCGCAAAATATGTATTTTATATATATATGAGAAAATCATACTGATATACATTAGCTAGACAAAGACTTACTTAAAAACATTATATCAGTAATTATAATTTACATAAATCAATCCTGCCATTCTTTTCTAATTTTATTGATTAGATTTAATAGGCTATTTGATGAATATAAAAGAGTATTTTAAATTGCTTGTTGTTTTCTTTCAAATAATTATAATTAAAAATTTTAAATGTTAGTTTATAAAATCAAAATATTATATATGGATTTTTAACATCGAAAATTATTCTTTGAATGATTTGTTTTGGTGATTTATTGGGTAATCAAGGCAGAATATATTTAATTAATTTATTTACATCATAATTATAGTTAATTAAACTTGATTACAGTATGTTAAAAGATATTAATGATGATTCACAACTCAACGATTGCAATAAATGAAAGCATTTAAGAATTATTCTTTTTATAACTATCGGTTTTATTATATTTTTATATGAGTGCTACAGTTTGACTGGGGCTTTGAAATCAAGCCATAACTACTCACATGCAAAACTATATACATTGTATATTTCTCAAAATCCTAAGTCAGGAAACATAAAACACTATGTCCAAAGATTTTATAGAGATATATAAGCAGTTAATGAATCAAACAATAATAAAATCTTTATACAAAGATTAATAATATTTGACTTAAATAAAAACTATATCCTAGTTAATATATATATATATATATATATATATATATATATATATATATATATATATATATATATACAAAAGTATAAATATTCAATCTCATTATTAATTATAAATGATGGTAAAGATGGCCCTATTTTTATCAATGAGACAATCCATATAAGTAAATATATTTGAATACTTATATTTTCGTATATGTACATACATTGATTAACCAGGATATGATTATTATTTCAATTAAATATTATTAATCTTTGTATAAAATGTTATTGTTTGATTTGTTCATTACTTATACATCTTGGCTATATTGAGTCGCACTGTCTTGTGTTCCCCGAATTAGAATTTTTAGAAATGTAGTAGTATATATATAGTTTTGTATGCAAATAGTTGTAGCTTGATTTCAATTCACTAGTTAATATAAAATGGAAAGGTAAAATAGATGCAATACAAAATGATGTAGTTTGCTAAAAAAAATCTCATATGTAAATGGTATTAATAAGCAATTAAATGTTAATTTGGAAGCGCTGAGAGACTTGCACTCTCTCGTAAGTTAATTTATCATTAACTAAAATGGCCTCTCATATATAAAAGATTAAAAATCTGGCAAAAAACAGCATTGCAATAAAAAAATACAGGATTCTAAAAAAGTATTAATAATTATTTTTTAATAGTAAATTTGTTCTGGAGTAATTAAATATATGGTGAAAGAAAAGGTTCATCTATTTAACATGAAGTAAGGAATTAAATTCTTTATAGACAAACATATTATGAACAGTTTTGGTAACTCTTTTATAAGATTCTAATGTATGTATGATTTCAGATTTAAATGTGGGTAAAATAAAAATTTTAAGCAGAAACAAGACATCAGTAGTAAAAAACTATAAAAAATATTTATCAGCAAATTTGCTCTGACCCAATTAACAAAGAAATAAAATATAGTGTGTGTGTGTTAAATATATGTTAAATTTAAAAAAAAAATCATAATTAGAATTTTAATTTTTGTCTTTGAAAAAAAAAAAGAATGACAGAATTTAGTCAGTGCTGAAGGCATAGGGAAGAGAGCTTCATAGTATTCATATAAAAATATAATAAATCTGGAAATTTTTGGAAATGATAATTCTTAAATGTTTTAATTTGCTATCCATTATTAAATCCTGATCATCATCAATAGCTTTTTAAGAAAGGTTTAATATCATATAATAATCAAATCAATAAAAGATAGAGTATCAGACCGTATATAGTTATTATATAAACTACAAGGTTATTGCTACATAAAACAACAATCTATTTATGTAATCTGATGATGATTAAGCCTTACTACAAAATATATAATTATATAAAATAGCCTTTCATAAGTGGTAAGTTTATAATTACCTTTTGTCTTCCTTTGGATTATATTTTATTTAAATCTGGTAAAAATTCTAATGATGAAACAGTGCAATAAAATTATGAGATTTTCAAAATACCATATATAAAATTAGAATAAAATAAAAAAGATATTTATTAGCATTTTTTTTTATAATTCTAAAGGATCTAAGTTGCTAAAAAGATATAGGTAAATATTACATCACTATATTACACCTTTACATCTCTTTAAATGCATATATTATGATAAACAAGGTCTACTTGCCGAATAAACTAAATAAAGCACGGTATTATTATAAATATCAATAAGGTATTGTAAATAACCTATGTATAGAATACGTTTAAAACAAAGTAAAAATATTAATCAATAAATTCCCGGATACTTCAACTTAATATTAAATTTGATAATGATTAAAAAATTATTCTTTATATAGGTCTATTTATAAATATGTTGATTAATATTTTTATTATATATATCATATTTCTGAAATATGTGCGGAAAATAAGTTCAAAAAAAGTAATATCAATAATGCATTCTCTATTTTTCATTTTAAAAAAAAAACATTTATCTATGGTATTTTAAAATTTGTTTATATATATATGAATTTTCCATTTATTTATCTACCTTTATTAACTTAAAGCAAACTGTTACTTTAAAAATAGAAATTTACCGTCTGAAGTAAGGTTTCAATCAATACACACAAGTCATATGTAAACTCAGTCTAACTGATGGACTTTTTTCAAGGCTGGTGGAACGCAATGTTTTGATTTATTTGAAAAAGGTGGATAAATTGATTGAACTGTGATTTTTTTTAAAATATTTACTCTCTATGTAAACAGCCTGTGTGATTCAAAAGCACTTATTTTCACCTGAATGTACAAAGTTGATTCGTCATAATATTTATTCTCTCACAAATGGTGTTTACCTGCTGTTATTATTTGGGACTTTTTAAAAAGAAAACTTTAAGTGCTGATGGTATATATGTTTTCAATCCAGCTAATTTTTTTTTATGACCATTATCTAAATTTTGTTTGTTTGTTTTTTTAATGGTAAAAAGCAGAAATATAAGAAATGTTACTTTTAACTCAATCAAGTGTAATCATAAACTAAAAAATATATTTATTCAAAAATATATAAGCTTCATACAAATATATACATAGTTAGGTACAATCATTTGATTTAAGAGTTCATAATTTATAGTTACTCAAATAGTTTTTCATAAGCAAATAATAAATTATGATTACAATAAAATAATAGAAAATTGCAACTCATATTTTATCATTCTTTAATGACAATGTCTCTTTTTTAAGATGCTTTCTGACGTCATTAAAATATCCTTTTCAGTTGATTATTCAATATATAAAGTAAGGTGATTCTTATATAATGTCTGATTTGTTATAAGGAATCTGATTCTCCAATTAATTAACATGAAAAACCTGAATGCTCTTTATATTGTGAAAACCAGACATTACTTATAACAAAGGTCTGTTCTTTTAAGATATTTTCTCTTCAGGAACTTTCATCATCATCATCATCATAATTAATCTTAGTGGAAATTGTTTCTGTAACTGAGATTCCATCACATCAATAATAATATTTTTATGACTTTTTACACCTCCATAATTTTATTAACTCTAACTTTACTTAATATTCATTTCATAAGTTCTTTTATGCAATGAGAATTTTTCATGATAGCATTCAGAATTGTCATAGCAAAACCAAGTTCAAATGCAATTGCAAATAAATTTTGATCATATTCATTTTTTTCATATTTCAAATCAATGGCAGTATATTTATGTTATTTTTTTTATTTTTAAGTGCTTATCTATCATTAGCCATAGTGTAAAATATAAGAATATTTTTAATAAGTAAAATTAAATACTACAATATATCACAAAAGATATTTACACAATGTAAAACACATACTAATTGGAAAACATAATAAAATATTACAGACTGTTTAAATTTATGTATTATGTATGTCAAATAGTTGGCATTAGCACATAATGACAAAATTGAAAGATCTAATAAAGCTATTATAGAGTTTACCTCCTGGATAGTATCTCTCTAGATTCTTTTATGATACTAATCAAAATGTACATTTCTAAGAAAATCAATATGCAAAATTAGAAAATCCCAACCCTTTTTTCTTGTATACTGCTTGATTCCCACTGATTAATATCTCCTCTCTTCATTACCCCCACCCATCCTTCAAAAAGTTTGTTTTGTTGTTTTTTTTTTCCAAATTTTTTAGGTTAGTTAAATAATCAAATGATTCAAATTAACCTAATGACATTTATTGGCTTTTATTTTTGATTTTACATTTAACAATTTATTTCAATTTTTTCAATAATTCAACATGGCTTTTAATAATTTTAATGTAATCTTTAAGCTTGTTTCTTGGCTTCTAGTTTTTTTAAAATCAGGTTTAAATGAAGACAGATATTAACTCAAATCAGGAATTGCATTAAGCTTATTGTGATATTTATTTATTCTTAATATAAGCATAAAATGAGAATGCTTTTTTGACCATCTTTGTGTTCATGATAGATTGTAAACATTTTATTGTTTGGTCATGGGATTCCTGGTTTTTTTTTCACTACTGCCCAGAAGTCAATGGAATTTCTTTTTTTGAAATAAGATTGTAAAGAAGAATCAGTTGTTTCAATCAATTTTTTTTCAAAAACTGATAGTTTTTATCTTGTTAAAAAAATTTTAAATGAATGGATTTAATACCAATTGATACTCAATAGATCACTAAATTTAAGAATCTCTTTCAAATGCAAAACCATTTAGACCAAGAGTGATGCTATCAAGCAATATGTAGTGGTGAGTGGATCTAGTTACAACTTGCACATAAGTTCCTCTTTGTAAACCAAAGCTCTATAATTTTGTTTTTTTTGTGTGTGTTTTTATTTTAACTCTTTTTTTATATTTTCTGCCATTACCAATATTATTTTCATGTACTTCCAATCATTCAACCATATATCACCAGGACTACACATACTACAGGTTGGTAACCACAGTGATAAATGAATAAATTATTTTTATTACTATTTTGTAATAATTTTAAAGCAAATCTTTAAATAATATTATAAGTTAAAATGTAGACATTGATAACATTATAGAAATATTAAAAACAATATTTGAATATGAAACATTTCTAAATGACTTGATAATTAGTTATATATTTTAAAAATAAAAGTTTAAATAGGTTATATTTGTTATTTCATTTACATTTTCTTTTATAATAAAAAAAAACTTTTCAATTAGATACTTATTGATTTATTATTTATACATTAATATAATAATTACTGTTTGAGTTTCACTGTGGTGTTGGTAAACAGTATAAATCTTGTGTGGCTGTAAAACTTTCAGTAGATGTGATAGTTTGATCTTTTATTTTTGTCAGTTTATTATAATAAATAGAATATATTTTCCAAGGTGTAGATTAACTCAAATTAATGTATCAGAAACTAGAATGTAAACAAAATAAATGTTATCATTTTTAGGTTAAAAAAAGGATCCCTTTAAAAGCTCTCAATAATTAATGCTAAGGAAGTATTGTGTTATTAGTTGATGAAAGTTATAAAATGACAGTAATTTTTTAAAATGAGAATACAAATAAAAAATGCTTCACTGTTTCATTCTTCCTATTGCACAAAGTGCAAATTGGATGTATATTTGCATAGGACAATTTTCTTGTCAAAAAACATTTGTTGGCCTGAATTTGGAGATAAGCCTAGATAATTTGACTCTAAATATCAAACTTTGAACTTTTTAATTATGAGCTTGTTATTAATAGTGAGAAAGAAATAGTGAGTTTTCTTGATGGCTATTGAGGTATCTACATTGTAAGATTCCCAGTATTTGATTTTCTCTCAAAAAAAAGTATGAAATAGTTTGGATTGAGTAAAAGAAAAGATTAAATCAAATAAAGTTTTTTAAAACATTATTTTTCCTAGGAGGGAGTAATATGTTTGTGATGTTCCACAATTTAATTTTGAATGTAAAGAAATAAAATAATTTATTTAATATATTGACTGTTCACTATAAATAAAAAATAGAGTAAAGAGAACTCACTAAAGTTTGTATATTTTTGCATCTTTTAGATGCTTATAAGTCATTGTTTGTTTGTTTTTACCCCCAAATTAATTGTGTGCAGAAGTTCACTTTTTTTAAAGGGATGTTAAAACATTTTTGGGCACATAATATATTATTCTAATAAATATTAATAAGAGAATCCTTAACAAGTAAGAAGACTGTAAACTTTAGATAGCAAATTTCCTTCAGATAGAATTCTTTTTGTTTAGTTAGTCAGTTGATTTTATATTATAATTCTTAAAGGAAAATAATGTTCTGACATTAAATTGGATTGATCAAGTTGAAGTTCTGACTATAAAATAACAAAAAAATAAGATTGTAATATAATGCATCAAACATGACTAGGGATTATGGATAATTAGCTAATGATTACAATTACATATTTATTTTCTTATACATATGAAAAATCAGAATTATATTGAAGCATTTTCTGTTTATTATTTAATTATGCTGGCAGTTTTTTTTTTTTTGTGTGTCTTTTCTATTTCATAAGTAAAAGATTATCTACTTATTATTTTCCACAACTTTCCTGATATTTTGATTGATATTTTTAAATTCAATGAATAATAAAATCAAATCAACTTGTCAAAGTAAAAGACAAAAACCACATTTAAAATTTTTATAATAATTTTTATTTTAAAAATTAATGAGATTAAATGAAGTAAAAAAAAACTATTTGCATTATTAAAATAATTTTAATTTTAAAAAATTAATGTAATTAAATGAGCCAAAAAAGTGTTGTTTACATTATTCTTATGAAAGATATGCAATTAAACCAAAGAAAAGCAGATAAAAATCGAAAAATTAAAAAAAAAAACATAACTTGGGTATTATATAAAAAATTGCAGAAAACTAAAAAATAAAAACAAGGAGTTTCCATAAAAATAAAGGTACACAAAGCATACTTATAATATAAAACAGACCACTAAGCATTACATGATCACTATTTCTTATGCTTGCTCATAACTGATAATAAAACAGGCAAAAATCTCCATACAGTAGTGTCATTCAGTGTTATGAGCAAGCATAAGAAATGGTGGTTATGTTATGTTTAGTGGTTTAATACCAATCCTGCCTAATGGGATAGTGATGGCTATGGTTATTAAAGAACTAAAGACACCAAAATATATGGATACTTAACTGAGTTGAGACCTATATGACTAAATAAGCTAATGATCTTGGATTGAAAATATTATTGTGTTTTTAATTTTATTCTCATGGTTTTGTAGTTAAATAGAGATAAAAGGTGGTATCTGGAGGGTTGAATTAGATCCTAAGATCTAGGTGCAGTACTCTCAGATCCAAGGCTTTTAGCTGATGAAAACCACAAGCTAGAAACTAGTCTGGGGAGATTGAATGAGTAGAAACTAGAAAGGGATTTTATGTATAAGCCTTCTGGCATCCATTGATTACTCTGGCTTGCAATGAATGGAACTACTGTATGGAGAGTTTTTCCTGTTTTAATATAAAGACAGCTCATTTGTTCTTTTTCTTCACCTAACAAAAATAATTTCATTAGGTGAATTGGCTTAAAAACAATCAATTTGTTATCATATATGATTGATTAACATTTTGATAATAAAAGACAATAAAAAAACACCATATTCTCAATATTGTTTTAGAAATTGACACAAGAATTCTTATGAAACATTAAGATTTATGCAAAATAAATCATTAGAAATGCTAGCTGAGTGGATCTGTGGAAATATTTTCTGCATCATTGGTTCAATTTTTTTTTAAACTTGTCATTTTCACCAATTTTCACTAAGATTATTAACAAAGTTTTATGTTTTGCATTATAAAAAACATTTGATTTTATAAATATTTTTTCATTAATAATGCTTTGAACCATCAAGATATAAACTGAGGGTTTTGTTATATTCTGCAATATATTTGTCAAAATGCAACAGTGATGATGAAATTACATGGTGACCCTAAAAAGATTAACATTAAAAAGAGTATATAACAGGTAATTCTATATCTTTAAACCTTTTTATATCAATTTTACAAGAATTTATTTAGTGGATTAAAATGGGAAGCTAAAAGAAATAAAAATATATAGTAATTATTTAAATCATTTAAATTTTTATTAGCTATTTTTGCTTCAGGAAATGATTAGATGTAAGAAAGTAGATCTAAAAATAATTCCTAAAATACTAAAGTAATGTTTAATGAATTTTCTTAGAATAAAAAAATAAAGAGTGATAATCATGAATTAGAAGAAATTGACAATCACAATTACATAGATCATATTATTAATACAAATGAAAACATAGTCAATGCAATTGAATACAGTGCTTTTTGGTAGAAATAATTTAATATTAAATGAAATTATGCACTTGAAAAGAAAGATTTTTTGATACAAATGTTTTACCCATTCCTTTTTGTTGATCTTAAGACTTAGACACTTAACAGAAGAACAACACAAAGACTTTAGATTGTTTGATGAAGTATGAAATAAGTATGTTAAAACTAAGTGGAAAAGATTGCAAATAAAATGCATGAGTGAGAGAATAAACAGGTATTGCTGACATAGTTCAAAAAATTAAGATATTAAAATGGATCCAAGTTGATTATATTTCCAGAAGAGACAATAATATCTGGACAGTTAAAGTTTTAAATTAAATTCTAATAAGAGTAAAAGATCTAGAAAGAATATTTCATGTAAAATGGAAAGATGAAATAAGGAAATTTGATGGTGTGATATAAAGAAAGGAGGCTCTGGATTAGAGAAAGTGGATTAAATTTGGAAAAGTCTTCATCCAGCAATGGTTCAATAATAATTGGAAAATTTCTTCTATTATGGACATTATTCTCATAGTTTTTAAATCTATTTTAAAGAAATTTTTAAAACTATAAAAACCTTTATTACATTAATATTAATTAGTGTTTGAAAGTTTCTCATAATGGTATTTTACTCGTAATTATATGTTGAATTATTTCCACCATCCAAAATTAATTGTTAAATGTCTTTACAAAAATCAAACTATTTAAATTTGTCAAATACATAGAATTGTTAACAATAATAGCACATAGGTTAAGAATGACCCTGATATGTATGTGTATTTGAAAACCAGGCACTCTTTACAAACCTGAAACTTAATTGTAAATATAAGGGATTTGAACTTAGATGTTCAAGCACCCACCAACTATCCAAACTATTTCATACAACTGATACGCATGTCCACACACATGTAGAAAAGATAAATAATCACCAATATACATATTTCATACTAAACGAGTACTCATCAATTGGTCTAGATTATCATCTCCCACACATATATATATAATCAGTATTCAGTTTATATTAAGATAGCAAATCTTTACACTTTAATGGACAGGCTTCAATTTACTCCAACCTCCAATTTTTCAGCCATTAATATCATTGAAATATATATATTGGTGATTATTTATCTTTTCTACATGTGTGTGGTCATGTGTATCAGTTGTATGAGATAGTGTGGATAGTTGGTAGGTGCTTGAAAGTCTAAGTTCAAATCCCCTATATATATATATATATATATATTGATTTCTTTTTGATTGATGAATATAATATAGATGGTCAGAGAATAAAGTTTATTAACAATATTTTTTTTTAAAAAGGTAACAATAAAGCTTTAAGTAATAATGTGTACTATAAGATATATCCTTCCTTTGCTATATAACCTCATATTTTTGCAAATATAAAGTTACATAAAGAAGGTAATTCTTTACAAATTATGATTGATTTTGGTGAATAATATATTTATCAAACTTCTAAATATATTGGTAAGCTGTTACAAGAAATTTTAGGATTTGGGGAAAATACTATTGCTTTATTTTTTTATTTCATAGATAAAATTAAAAATATAATGATAAATGAGTATGAGAAAAATTTGTGATTCTATTGATAGAATGGATTCCAGAAAAATAATTGAACATGCATTAAAAAGTATGGTGTTTGTAAATATGTGATAAAATTTATTATTGATTCTTTAAAAACAATTTGATGATAACATTGTTGCTTCTTTTGAAGGTGGATATTATAAAATATCTACACATTGACCAATGGGTCTGCCTGTTATTGCACAGGTTTGCAATTTTGTTTTGTCTACATATGAGAGCAGTATTTTAGATATGTGTACTTTTAAAAATATTAAAATTTACAAAAGGTATGTGGATAATGTTTTTATTTGTGAAAATATCTATACTATAAATTTGCTTGTAGAGGAGTTAAATAATTTTAATGGCTTGAAATGGACTATTGAAAAGGAACATACAAAATTATTAAGTATTTGGATTTATTTATTACAAGAGATAATAGTATGTTAAGTTATAAATTAATAATTAAATCATTACAAAAAGGGGATATATAAGTTGTAAATCAAAAGTACCAATTATGCATAAGATGGCAAGTTTTAGATTTTTTTATTTCATAATGAAAAATTATATTGTTACCAGTATGATAAATTAAAATATATTGAGATATTTACCAAGAAATTGCTTGAAGTTGGTTATAAGAATGAACAGATTAACAATACTTTATGTCAATTTAAAAAAAAGTTATAATGATTTAAAGAAGTTGAAGATTGATAATAAAACATGGACATCTATTCCATATATTTCAAATGTTCAAGTGAAATTTTTAAAGGAAATATATAAGGATGTGATTAATGTTTCATTTTGTGTTACAAATAACAGTAGTAATTTAGTGAATAATTCTAAAAAATGCCATATCTGTCAAGCAGAAAAGTAGTGCTGTATATAAAATTTTTTGTGGATGTAGAGCTAACATATGTAGGTAAATTGAGGGGCAGTATTGAAAAATATTAAAGGAGCATACATTGTTATACAAGCTTGTGGAAAGTAAAAATAATAATGATTTAATGACTGCATCAGTTTTCTTGGATCACGAAAGGACAAGTGAATATAAATTTAAGTTTGATATTGAAAGTGTTAAGATTCTTCATGAAGACAGAAATCATGATAAAAGAAAAATTAAAAAGGTAATTTTAATAAATAAAAATAAAATGAATATAATTCATAGACAAGCTGCTAACATTAAAATTTGGGATCTGTGGGATTTGAGCTGATGATGTTTGCTTCCACTTTTTTTTTAATTTAATGGCAGATGAAGAAGATTAAGAAATTAACTGAAAGTATTTCTGCAGATTGAAAGATTGTATATAATAGTTAATTACCATTATATTTATTATTTTTATTGTTAATATATATATATATATATAATATATTTAATGTTTTCACGGTTATATGATGTAGATAAAAAAATATTTTTGGGTGCGAACCATGTATTATTTTGCATTACAATCTGATATTTCGATAAACTAGCAACCACCATTATCAAGGTTAACTTTTGAAAAAGCAATCATTAGATCTCAAAGAATAATGTGACTCAGTGCAAGATAAGAAGTGAGATTCAACTTGAAGTAGTTCAGCATTCACAATATGAGGCTTATCAAAATGTTTATTTCCCTTAGTTTTTTCACCCATTAATTTCAAGTTAATATTAGATAAAATGATAGGTTTCCACATAGCTGGAATATGTTGTGCTTCATCAGCCCTATTTAAACCAGTAGGTCTCTTTAATATTTCAATTGACTCTCTCATGGTTCTTAAATCATATCTTTCCAAATTAGCAAGTATTTTTGTATTGTCAAAATTAGATTTGTGACCAACTTCTAAAAAATGGAAAGTAAAAACTGATGTGCTAATTTTTTGATTAAAAACATTTTTATGTTCCTTAATTCTGACATTTATTCATCTATGAGAATGACATACATAGCTTCTTAAGCACTGCAAACATGGAATTTCATAAACTCCTTGGTGTTCCAAAAATATTCTGCCTTTAGGTTTATATAAAAAAATCACCAATTTTTTTGCCAGTAGAAAGTCTTTATATTAAAACAAGATAGTCTTCTACTGATTTTATTAGTAACCTTTTAATGTAAGGTAAATTACTCTATTAAAAGAGGAATTGTCAATTCTATCCTCTTTTTTATTTTAGTATTAATGTTATGTAAAGTCTTATGTATGATGTTTTTATTATAATTATTAGAAAGTAGAATGTTTTTTATAAGTTCTATTTCTTGAGTAAGATGTTCTTTATCAGGTAAATTATAAGCTCTACTCAAAAGATTTTTTGCTACAGAAAAAATTTGTGCTGGATGATGATGAGAATTAAAATCAAGATATCTGTTTGTATGGGTGGATGTTTTGTAAACTGATATTGATAATGTTTCGTCACATTTTCTTGCAATTAAAACATCTAGAAATAAAAGTGATCTGTTATTTTCCACTTCCATAGTAAATTTAATATTTGGATGACTTTTTAAATCACTTGTTTTGTGTCTATTTTTACTTTAACTTTTCATTAGCTAATTGTAATAAACTTTAATAAAGAGTTATGTGGTAATAATATAATAAAAATGTATAAAAAATACAAATTGAAATTTGCAAAAAAAAAAACAAACATTATTGCACCATATACTAATATAAATAAAGCCATAATAAACATAGTAATAAAAAAGTATAAGAATAATATACATTCTTCATGAACTAATGCAATTATATTGTAAAAATGTATTCTTTAATTTTAATACAGGAAATTTTATTGAAAAAGCAATGAGTTATATAAATAATTTTGAAGAAAACATTATAAAATATAAAAATAGAATCTACACTCCATAGAAAATAAATAGATGACTACTCATTAACTTTTAATAAGAGATAACCAAATTAAAAATTTTACTCAAATTTAAGCAAAATATATAATAACATAAAGTTTATAATGGAAAAATGAATAATAAAATTAATTTTCTAAATTTTCAAACTTGAAATAAATTTAATGCTAATATAACAATAATGGCAACTCAGTGCCAGGAAAAAAGAAAAAAGTACAGAATTCAAATATTGTCACAAATATAAAATAATTTAGTAGATAGAATAATAATAATTTGGTTAAACATATAAGTATATAATAAATATGAAGTAATAATAAATATACATTTATAATGATTCTTCTGTAGTTGCAGATCTACCATTCACAATTCCCATGAACCATGATTTGAAAAATTTGAAAAAAAAATAAAATTTATAAATATGAATTCATAATTCATATCTGCCATAAATCTCACTGTAGGCCATATACTCAGTTAGTTATTCATCATCTTGCACATGGTGTATTCTTATTCATGCTCCTTCTCATTTTCTTTTCTCTATCATTATACTACTCATGTATTCTTTTCATAAGTGTATTATTATAATTTTTTCTCAATTATTTTTATTAATATTTTGATATTGTTAAATTAAATTGCAGCATAGTTGTACTAAAAATGTATATTATGTATAGTCTATTACTATTTACAGTTTGAGGTACCTACATTCAGTTTAAATATGGGAATAGTTTTGTATATAAAAGTATATACAAATAAGAATTACCCTTTTAAGTTTCAAAAATAGTAGTAGAATAAATAACTAAAAAACATAAACGTATTAAACAATAATAATACAAACTATGTAATAATAATAATATATTAATAACAATATTATTAAAATAAATAATAGAAGTAAAAAAATGCTACATAAAACCAAAACAAAATATTATAGACATAAATAAATATATTAACTAAGATAAAAATATAAATGAAATATATAAAAAAAACATACAATAAATGTATATTAAAATTATTAATAATTATATAAATTTTAAAAAACAATCAGTAGAAAGAAAATAATAGGGAAACATAAATATAACTTTAAAAAAATCTCTGAATTGTATATAAGCAATAAATATAAAATATAAACTTAAATATGATTCATTATTTTAAAAATAAACTAGTCAGAGAAATAAAAGAAAAATATTAATAAAAAAAAAGCATCATTAAATATAGAAAAAGTCCTTATTACTATACAATTACAAAGTTAAATTTTTAATAATGAATATATATATTTATGGTATAAATAAATAAAATGAAAAGAAAGAGAATAATCAATTAATTTATATAAAAAATGGTTAAAAATTAAATTATAATTGTTGTTTTATAATTTATTAAAAATAAAATAAAAATTAAGCAACAGAGTAAGAATTTAACTGTAATGAAAATAAGAGATCTACTAATTAATTAATTTTTACAAAAAAATCAGGTTAATGAACCAATTCTCAGCTGCATTAAATTACAAAGAATTTTATAGCATTTTGATTTTTCTCTTCTCTTGCACCTAAGTATAAACTATTTTGCTAGTTATGCATTCATTTAATAGTAGAAACTGAAACTAAAGTAAATATTGATTCATTATTTTCAAAAAATCTGAAGATGTCAGTATTCTATGGAGAAAGTAGTATAAATGAACTGACAAGTAATGAGCAAAAAATTGTAGATTTTTCTTAGTTTTTAAATATTTCTGACTATTTTTACAAAATATGTGTATAATAATCATTAAAAAATATTTTCAAGATTACACTTAGATCTTATTCATAATATGTTTTATTTTTAAAAATACAAAGTTAAAATATTCATAATAATGATAAAAATGAAACTATGATTGGTAACTTTCTGCCAAATACCACAATATAAAACTTTTGTAACATTTTAATAATTATAAATGCAATTTTGAATTTTAAATCAGAATTTCATAGCTTTATAATGACTTAACAATAATTCATTAGGGGATTTTAATCTAGATTTAATTAATTAATTTTATTACTAGCATTGTGGAAAATGTTCAACAAGAAAAAAGTTATTGTGTATTTCACTTTGTTTATAATTGCAAAAATCAAATAGGATTTTTTAGAATATTTTTTATTTGCAAATTTATCTTTCTAATATATCAAATACAATTAATTGATTCATAATATAGAATGAAGATTTTAATACTAAATAAAATGTTAATACATAACTCAAACTTCCAATAGGCAATGATGCAGAAAATTTCAAAACATGGAACAGAGTAGTAAACTTAAAATTTCAAGTGCCTAAGATTTCCATTGAATCTTAATTAATAAAAGGAGAGAAACAAATTCAGATGTTTCAGTGGAATAAACCAATAAACTAAACATGTTATTTAGTATTCAGATATATGATCCCTTAAGAATTAATTAATCACATGATTATTATTATTATTTAAATAATATATTTTCAAATTATAGTCTGAATAGTAAAGATAACATAAATAAAATAAGTTAAACAAACAATAAATTTTATTTAATCTTAAAAAAATAAACAAATTAAAAATAAACATTCTTATAATTTTTTCCTTTTAATGATTCAATAAACTTATTAAAATATCTTACAAATCCAATTTATCTGATGTTTTATTTATTTTTTCAATAAAAGTGATAAATTCTATCTTTCAATACATTTAAATTTTTAATCTTATTCTTCCAACTATTTCTTTTTTCTTTTTTTTTTAAAAAAGACACATTTTTAAAACCTTCACTTTTTTCTAATCTACCTTCTACTAAAAGCAAAAAAATACATGCACAATGCCATTATTCTATCTTTTTAATATTTACAACTCTTAACATTTGAGTAAATCACCTGCTGATTATTTTAGCATGAGTTATGATTCACTTCATTTTTATTTAATTTTAAATATACATATAATAAAAAAATAATCAAATGACATTAAATAAATTAATACATAAACAGGAATATAGTTGTTACTAAATATCTTTAAATTAATATGTATAATTGATGTGAAAATCATGTTCAATGTTTTTCTTAATTCTGCAGCTATACTTAATTTGTAATTTTGACATTTCTTTTTTTAGAAAATACCAACCAAATAATTTCTATACTTATTTTTTTTTTAAAAAATACCTGATTTTTAACAAAATTTACAAATTATTATATTAAAATAAAGGAGAACACAAATTAGAAAAAATTTTGAACTGCATTTTAAACAAAAAAGAGAGGAGAATGTTTATTTTTTTGATAATTGTGATTGAATGTTTTGAAAAAAATATTAAAATTAATAATTACCATTATTGTTGTGGGTTAATATTTACATTTAATAAAATAAGATAAAATACCTATTTGGTAATACTTATTTTATTATTATTGTTCTATAAAATAAATATAAATATACATGCATTTTAAACAATTTTATATTGAAATTAAAAATAAATTTAATATGTAAAATGTATTTATAAATATATATTTAATATCATAGATATTAAAATTAAGTTTTTTTAAAAATATTTATTTAAATTTACAGCAACATATACATTTTTAAAAAAATATATAAATGCTTGATAATAATGGGATAAAACATATTATATGTTTGCTTAATTCAGAAAATCATTAATTTGAGAACTCCAGTATGGTTTTAATTCAGTGGCAGAATGCCAGACTTTGAAATATAAAATCCTGGAGTAATTTGAATTCTGGCACTTATGGAATACCAATTTTTTATAAATTTCTATTTAATCACAAGTCCTTAAAAAACCTTAAGATATTGTGGCAATATGACCCACAATGGATTATGGTCTGGGTTCAAGTTCCGAGCCATAAAATCAGAATTTTTTTCAGATTTTAACAAAATTTAGACTTTTTCTTGTAAATATAGATTAACACACAGGCAAAACTCTTCATACAGTAATGCCACTCAGTACAATCCAGAGTAACCAATGGCTGTAGGAAGGTTTGTGAACAAATTCCTATCTACTCATCCAATATCTCCAGACTAGTTTTTAGCTTGTGGCTTTTATCAGTGAGGAGCCTTGATTTGGGGATATTGAATGAGTAGGCACTAGATAGAGATTTTATGCACAAAATTTTGTGCTGCCATTGATTACTCTGGTTTGTACTGAGTGAATGATACTGTATGAAGTATTTTGCCTCTGTGAATAACAGCTTGTGTAAGAATAAAGAATGGTGATCATGTGATGTTTGATGATTAAATAGATTAACCATAATCAGTTTGAAAAAATATCCAATATTTGTCAGTAAATATATATTTATCTATCAATTGTTAGAGTTTGAAACATATATAAAAAATTGCACAACCCCTCATCATATAGTAACAGGCAAACTGAATGAGCAAGCTTTCTTTTCAGATGTTTTTATGAAGAGTTTGCAAAGATATTTGCCTTGGAATATGCTATTAAAAGCTTTTATATATTCACTGAGAAATTAAAGTAATAATTATAAATTATATTAAGCATTAAAATAATTTTTTCTAGAAAAAATATTAATATTAAAGAAGACACATAAATAAGGCTTGGGTTGCTAATAACATTTTGAACATGATTTGTTAATTTAGGCAGTTCACAATATTTGATATATCTAAGAAGTGATATATTATTAACAAAAAATACTAATAATTTTAAATTGCAATATTTTAAATGTTCTGAATGGTATATTTTAGTAAATGCAGTTTTAGAATGATAAACTCTAATGCTCAAAGACAACAGATAGCAGTTCAAATTCACTTCCTGTGCTTGAACTTTGTGAATCTTTATGAGAACTCTTTAGCAATAAAACAGTCTTTTTTAAATATATTTGATTAATTAATTTTCAGTTAACAAGATATTTTTATAAAATAATTGTGTTTTATTATATAAAATTTTCTAGAGTATTCACTTTAAAAATAAAGATTTGAATATCTACAACAGAAAGATTTTCTAGTGCAAATCAGCTTTACTTTGATAAAAACTAGTCGTTGTATTATGTTTGATTTTGAATTTGCATCAGATTAAAATCAAATGTTTATTTGATTAATGTAACATATAATTTATTCTTATTTTATTCCTACACATTTACAGAAAAAATATTCATTTTTTCTTAGTTAATTTCAAAAATTTCTTTTTTATAGTATTATTATTATTTGTGGGTAAATGTTAACTTCTTCAACTGAGATGAGTGAAATATTCTATTGCAATCAAATTTTTATTTAATGTTCTAAATATTGTCATTCAAATAACAACTAAAATGATTAAATATTTATCTACTGATAATTGATGGTAAAATAATAATCCACTGTTCCATCTCAATTCAAACACCATATTGTTGATATGGTAAATAAATGCATTGTATTTTATTTATATAGACATGTAGTTTATGATTAAGTTATATTTAACATTAATATATTATAATATTTTTTTCCTGAAAATTTTTATATCTACTAAATAAAATAATTTTTGCATTTGTATAAACTAAAGATAAAAGTGCCAAACTGGTCATGAGATGAGATTATTACAGTTAACCCATTTCAGTAAGATGCATAATTTGATACTAAAGCCATTCAAAAGTTATTTTTAATTTCAATAATATTTAAGGTAATGGCATGAATTTTTAAACACTATTTGGTTTGAAAATGAAATACAATTATCTATTTTAAATATATGAAGTTGAAATTTTCCAGTGATTTATTAATTTAATGAAAAAAGTTATGATAATGAATATAGAAAAAAACAAAAATAACACAATGGATTTATTAAAATTATTCATAGGTTGTGTTCATAGGAATATGGTATCTCTCCACTAGGCTACAATGTACTGATAGTCAGTGCTTCAATAGTCATATAAAAAAGATTAACCTGAAACTATTAACATTCCTCAGACTGAGTTTTGATAGAAAAATACTAAATTTGCTTATGACTGTAAAATTTTTCAAAGTTCAATTAGCTCAGGATTATGGCTATAGAAATAATTTTTTTACACTATACTGTGCTGGTTTGTGTTTATACAAATTCATTTCTCATTCATTTATTCATAATACTCATATTTTTCTTAATTTAAATGTTTACTATTATACATTATATAAATGGAAAACTAAATTTGCTTACACATTCATCAAATAAATTAATTAGTGATTTTGAAAAATGTATTTTTATATGTTGTCAATAATAAGTGAAGTTACTAGTAAAAGAATACCAGAGTCAAACAGTGGCATGTATTCATCATCAGTGGTAATGTGACATTGTTTCTACTTTCTTAATACCATTTATTTTAGATATCAATTTTAAAATTAATTTACTTTTTAAAAATTTAAGGTGAATACATTTTTTCATTCAGGTGTTATTCTTTCATAATTTCTATATTTTAATACTTATATAAATTCATAATTAATGCTTTCTTGCATATTCATCATATAAACTATTTATTAGTTATAAAGAATACTGTTCTGTTTAGAAAGTTTAAAATTAATACAAATTTTATTCCCTGGAATGAACTGTTTCTGGGATGATTACATAACAAACAGAGTCTTCAGTGAAGTAATCAAATGAATTATTCAGTAGCAGTGCAATATATTTCAACTTATTTAATTAATATTTAAAACATTTAAGTAAAAATAATACTCTGAGTTAATTAAATATTTACTTCAAAAGATTTGATATAAAATTAATTTATGATAAATAATAAATGCAGTGATTAGAAAGAATTTAAGACATAAATGTATAATTAAATATAAAAAGCAAAAAACAGAATTAACATTATTCAGATTATGGTTAATCTAATGAAAAACAGTGCTTATTCATATAAACAAAAAAAATAAATTAAAACACCAATTAAGAAAAAAACTACAAAAAATATGATATAAGTAAAAATAAAGTTTTTACAATGAATAAAAAAATATTAAAATATTTGAAGATATAATCATAATAAATTTCAACCTTCCTCCCATATTTACATTTTCAATAACCATAGTTTCAATAAACCAAGTTTTGAAAAAAACTATTAAATAAAAAAATTAAATATTTATAAAAAATGAAATTGTAATCTTTATAGTTACATTTTTTAGTTCAGAGTGTAACTGCTGATTGCAGCAATTCCAAAACATCGTGAGAAAATGAGTTCTAATTAATTTTTTCAAACTAAAATTTTACAAATATTCATCACAAAAAAAAATGAAGACGAATAAATAAAATAAAAATATAAAAACAATAAGTGTGTGATGTTTAATAAATATAGTTTTAAATACTTTTTTACATTGTTATATATAAATATATGTTACATTTATTTTTTTAAAAATGTACAGTTTTCTATTTTCTTACCAATTATTTTTGTTAATGTCTTATTTTTTAAATTAAATTGTATATATATAACAGATATATGGTTTAAAAATATCGGCACTATATATGTGTGTATGCACATGTTAAAACATATATTATATAGCATTCACTATTATTTAATATTCATAAAACGTCTTGTAATCAAATTCATTACAATACACCTTTCCCCCACCATATATATATATATAATACTTTGATATCATGCCATTATTAATAATATGAAACACATTATAACAGAGAATAAACAAATTAAATAGGCCAAGTACACTTTTAAAAGCATATGGGTCATAATATATAAAAATGATTCATCCAAAAATAAATTTATTAATTAAAATTTGGCAGATGAAGATAAGTAGGAAAAATAATAATAAAACCAAGAAATAATTTTCTTCTTTATTAATAATTGTTTGATTCATTGCTTCTTTTTTGTAATCCAATAGAATTCTAATATATATGTAATCAATATTTCTTTAATTATGGAATTTTTATCATATAATTTTCATGCAGCCTAATATGCTTTCAATACTTGCATGTTATAAAATTATGATTAATACATGGACAATATATATTGCTGTGGCCCACAAATGTTAAAAGCATGCAAAGTTGCATGAAAATTATACAATAAAGATTCCGTGGTTGAATAAGTATTAATTACATATATGTACATAGTAGAGGTGCTTATGTGTGTGTGATTAATCAATTATTTTGCAGATAAAAAATATTTGATATACAATTTTAATGATAAATATTTTTGTATATGATCAAAAAAAAATTTCTCTTACATAACCCTGTGCATTTAAGTATATAAAATCTCAAAAAAACTGGTTTGGCATATTTCTCTTTTAAATAATTTGGAGCTACCTAGAAACTTTCCAATCTAAAAACATAACAGTAGTCACACACACACACACACACACATATATATATATAACTATAATTACACTTTATAAATATACTATATGAAAGTTCCAAATAATTTTAAGCATAAAAATAATAAAATATATATTTTAATTAATCGGTAGTGCTTTCGCTTACTTTGTAATTCTCATCAACTGTAAAGTAATAAGGAAGTTTAATATCGTGATTTTCAATGAGCTGTGTTTGTCAGTATTTGCTGCCTATCTATTTACTATATTATCTCTAAATTTATTTATCAAAATTGCTGCCGTAATTTCCTCTTTTTATGATTTTTTTCTTCCATTATTATTTGTGTATTATTTACATTAAAAGTAAATTTATAATTACAAGATTTTTCATGGACAAAGAATGCTAAGGCCATATATAATTGACCATTTATAGTTTTTTTACCAGATTATATAGTAATTGATATTCTTTTATCATTTTTTCCAGAGCTCATCTTGATTCTCCAATATATGACTTTTTACAACCAAATACAATCTGATAAATTATATTACTTTTTGCATTTTAGATATAACACTCTTAGAATTATTAATTAGTCTATTTACATTTTGAGGTACATAAAATGAAATATTGTATTTATCTTTAAATATATTTTTAATTAATTTATATTGAACATTATTTACAAATGGCATAGATATACATTTTTTATTCTCTAATTTTGTATTATGATTCTTCTTCTTCTTGTTAAATCAATTAAATATAAATAAAATTTGGTTTCCATCATATCCTACTTTCATAAGTTTGAATAAAAATTTCGATATTTTGATTTTTATCACTTTTATATTTGCATAATTTATCATTACAATGTAAAAAATATTTTAAATTTTCCATTTTAATCATTGGCACATGTGATTTAAAATAAATATATTCTCTTTCTTGAATAAGTTTAAAAATCAATTTATAATTTAAACTAACTGTGACTATATAATTGTAAGTCCAAACATTTATTGATAAAAAACAAAATAGAAAAATAAAATTTTTGGACTTAGATTTATATAGAGACACAATTCGTTTAAGCTATAAATTGATTACTAAATCTATTCAAGAAAGATAATACTGTATATTCATTTTAAATCATATGTGCCAATGATGCATAAAATGGCAAGTTTGAAAACTTTTTTACATCGTATTGATAAATTATGCAAATATAAAAGTGATAAAAATCAAAATATTGAATCTTTTATTTCATTCATGAATTTATGAAAGTAGACTATAATAGAAACCAAATTTTAGGTACATTAAATTCGTTTTTTACTAAGAGTAATCGCAATACAAATTAGATAATAAAAAGTTAATATCTCTGCTATTTGTAATAATCTTCAACCTAAATTAATTAAAAATATATTTAAAGATAAATACAATATTTTATTTTATGTCCTCCCAAATATAAATAGACTGATTAGTAATTCTAAAAGTGTTATACCTAAAATGCAAAAAAGTAATATAATTTATCAAATTGCATGTGGTTGTAAAAAATTATATATCAGGAATCAAGATGTGCTCTGGAAAAAAAAATAAAAAAACATCAATTATAAATAGTCAATTAAATATAGCTTCAGTATTATTTGACCATGAAAAATCTTGTAATTATAAATTTGCTTTTAATGTAAATGATATAGAAATATTAATTAGAAAAGAAATCATAAAAAATGGAAAATTAAAAAAACAATATTGATAAATAAATTTAAATATAATATCATAAATAAACAAGCAGCAAATATTGACATACACAGCTCATGGAAAATCATGATATTAAACTTCCATATTGCTTTACAGTTGATAAGGATTACAAAGTAATCAAAAGCACTACTAATTAAGTAAAATATGCATTTTATTATTTTTACTATTAAAATTATGTGGAAGTTATATATATATATATTGTAATGCAAAAAATGATATAACATGTCATTTACATATAATGCGAAAAGAATGCCCAAAACTTTGGATGACAATTGTAATGGAAAAATGACTCTTCATCAACATTAATCATCAATTAACCAAACTTTAATGACAGCACACCATTTGTAATGGATCAGGATATGATATATCTTATAGATATAATGAGAAAAGAAGGCACCAAGCATTGGAAGGCCATTTGTAATAGATCGTTTATATGCCATAAATAAAAGATAACATGGCTTTAAATTGTTGAGCAGCATTTATAATAGAAAATACAATTTGAAAATCTATATGTAATCAACAATCATTAACTGACTAAACTTCATGATGATACATCATTTATAATGGAATACGTTATCTCTTAAATTATTTAATTTATAAATTCAATCTATAAATTGCACCATTTATAATGGATAGCATATGTTATAAATAAGAAAAGATTTAGATAAAATATATCTATGAGGCACCCATAAATTAACCACATGGTAACTTACCAATTATAATAAAACATAAGTGCCATACAAGAAAAATAACATATCTTCTATCATTCAACTCAAGATAAATATGATGCATATAAGAAGTGGAATAATATATATAATATCATGCTATATAGGTATTAAGAGAAAAGAAACTACCCCAAAATGAATATACTAAAATATACTGTTATTATGGCTAACTATATAAAACAAACTTAATAATATAGAGCATTGACTAGAGTATGTTACTAATTAATTCTCAGGGTTAACGTAACTCACAATTAATTATATACCAAATATAATTTTGAACAAAAGGAATTTTATTGAATCCAAAATATATCTATTCAATTGAAATTACCAATAATTTAATATTTTTATATCTGTTAGCTTGGGAAACTGATGTACTAAAAATAGAGAAAAAGAAAATTAATAAATCTCAAATAAAACTCAAAATCATTCTTTTATACACATAACTTTATTTCAAGATTGTGATTTTAGATTTATATAATAGCATAAATACACATATATATCTGGGAAACATAATAATGTTTTGTTTTTCAAATCCTCAATTTTTTTATATGCAAATTAAGTACCAGGTTTAACAATAACATTTATAATTGCAATTTATATTCACATAAAAATTGTATAAGCTGTTATGAAATTAAATACATATACAAATAAATAAATAAATTGTAGATATCTCATTAAACTAGTAATTTAGATCATAGATGGATTTCTTTAAGTACATTTTTTTATAACTACTAATTTAAAGTAAAAAATAGCTAAATGACTGAATTAAGCAAACATTAAATGGATTCAATGAATGAGCCATTTATCAGAAGTCATTTATACACACATAAGTTATAAATTCCATGTCCACATAATGTAAATCATCTAAATAAACATTTATAAATAACTAAGAGACTTACACCTCAATGAAGAAGTTTTGGATGATTGTAGTATATACGTAACATGTGGATTATACCAACTGACCATATGCTTATAAATTCAAACATTTATAATTACAAAATATTGTTGGTTGGTTTGTTAATGATTACAAATCATGATAGCACAAAACACAGACATTCTTACACTTTAAAGCACTAACCTAACTGAATGCATCCTGAAGGAATCACATCCTTCAAACAAACTTATCTTGACATTACGTACTAAAAATACTAACAACCTCACCTACTATGGTGGAAAATTTTGTTTTAATGAAACCTCATGAGTGATAGATCAAAAAGAAGATTCCACAGTGCAACAAGCATAAATATATCAAAAGCATGGTGGCTTCCAAAATAACACCTACATTTGAGGCAAAATAGGATATCTGGACTTTTGTCTCAGTGCATCAGAAAAATATATGGAGAGGCTCACCAAAACCAACAACAACAGGTACCTAGAAATATATGATTACAATCACTAGAAACATAAGCACTATCAACTCATGGACAACTGCAATACAGATGGGGAATTTATCCACTCCAACCAACACAATAATAATAACTATAATAAATAAGGCCTGACATACTAAGGATATTCTACAACTAACAATACCAAGATAAAGACTTTACAATAGTTGACTAAAATTATAACCATAATGTTAACCTCAATAAACAATAAGTAATGTCTGCACCAACAAATAAATTTAAAAGTCAATCGACTAAAATATAAATAAAGATAATGATTAGCATATGAAATATTGACCTAAGATATAACACACACAAGTATGGAATATTAAATATTTTAACTTATGAGAATTAGTGGGCATGAATAAAATGCAACCAAATTGTGTGAATAATAATTGAAAAACTAAGATAATTATTAAACAATGATATAATTTATAAATACAGTTCTATAAAATTTGTATATTTATACAACTCCTATGCAATGAAATATAATTTATTGCTTTCCAATTTAAATTGACAAATGACATTTATTATTTAGTACATCTGTATGCAAACACAAATCAAATAAAAAGTAAAAAAAAATTATATGTATAATTACAACATATTCATGTACTTTAAGCTATAAAATGTCTTTAAAATAAATACACACTAAAATCGACTTTCATCATTCTTAAGATTTTAACATTCAAAAGAAATTTATAAGTTAGTTTCCAAATACTTCAGTTGTATATTCTTTCATAAAGATATATTTAAATGTTACAAAAAAAAATAATAGACAATAAAAAAAAAGGATAAATTTTAGTTACCATCTAACTGCTTTAATGTCCCTTCATTTTCAAATAAGCCAGTTATTTCAGGCATTTTCTTTTAGCCTATTCTTCCTAAAAATGGCTGGAAGTGATGTTAAAATATGTACATATTATTAGTGAATTAATAGATTTGTTTCTTGTTATTAAAACAATTGATTTCAGTCAATTCCTTGATTTTCAATTATGTACACGGTTAAGTTAAATATTACTTTGGTTCATTAAAAAATTTGGATGTTATACTAGGATATATAAATACAATTATAAATATCTATTTTTTTAACCTATCTATGAATGCTGGTTTAGTTTTAGGTTTTATGTTTCACGAGGATCCAATGGTGCTTGATTGGCAAAAAGAGAAGGCAAATCGCCCCAAAATAATAAAGGTTGAACTTAGCAAATTATCTTTAGTACTAAACCTTAATCCAATAATTATTGTAATGAGATTTATAATAAGAATTTGGGGAAATGATGAACAAAAGTTATGTCTTCATCCTTTCTTTGTTTTTATTAACTAATAATAATGATGATTATGTCCTGCATTTCCCAAGCAATTTCTTTTAGCCTATTGTTGTAAATTCATGTGCAGATTTTAAGATCTTTAACACTATTGTTTAGTGATTTTAAAATATTTTTTTAAATAACAAAATAAAAAAAAATATGTCAATATATATATATTACATCGAAAAATTTATGTTGTAATTTACAAATCAAATGAATAACTAAACAACTACATCTTTTATAATTTTTTTAAAAAAATTAATAATTAAATAAAGGTACAATATAATTATATTTAACAATTTAAATACTACTGCTAATAATTATTTCTTTATACACACACTTGCGAATTTTATATATATTCACTGCTATTAAAAATCTCATCATCGCATAACAAAGCACACATCATAATAAATAAATAAACCTGAACTAAATAATAATAAAAATCTATTTACAACTCCTTAAGCAAAAACTAAGTCAATGAGATTCTTTTTTTAACTATTCTGAGACTATAAAAGAAAAGAAAGGAAAGGATGGATTCTCCATCCTGTACAACAGTGGTGCCCAACCTTTAACTTGACGCGAGCCAGTTGAAAATTTAAAAAAATTTGGGGAGCCACAATTATATATTACATTTTTCATATTACATTTATAAACATGGTACTTGGGTACTAAACCTGCAATGTAGGGAGATAGGTGGGGGGGGATGGCCTATTCACATTGGTATCAATCCGCCGTTTCTAATGTGGCCAAAATAACGTGTACACGGATCTTTCTCGATGAAAACATCAATATATACAGCAAAATATATATGTGTACACGAATCTATCTCGATAAAAACAACTATTTACAGCACTAAACATCAATATATATATACAGCAAAATATATACGTGTACACGGATAAAAACAACTGTTTACAGCACTAAACATCGATATATACAGCAAAATATATACGTGTACATGGATCTATCTCGATAAAAACTATTTCCAGCACTAAACACAATATATATACAGCACCAAACCAAACGTCTACAAGGATCTTTCTCGATAAAAACAACAATATATACAAGAGCACTAAACACAATATATATATATAGCACCAAACCAAACGTGTACAGCAAAAAAAAAAAAATGGTGTAATATGTTAAAAAGAAAAAAAAATGTAAATACATTTTATTTATTAAAAATTTGGTAACATACATATAAATTACAATTACAGGAAAAATATATTTTATTTAATGTGAAACCTGACACTGCATATCGTTATTGTTTGTATTGTAAAAATGTTTATTTTTTAGTGTGTGCATGTGCCATCAAGGAACATAAAATATTTTATCAATTTTTTTGAAGAGTGCAATTCGAGCCACATTAAACAGTTACGCGAGCCACATGTGACTCACAAGCTACGGGTTGGGCATCCCTGCTGTACAATATATATATATATATTCTAATATTCTTATGGATAAATGATGAATTCATAGTAATGTTTCTAGGAGTTTACATATAATAAAAAATAATAGCTAAATAGCCAAAGTTTTAGTACGATAACAAGTACTTTCCTCAGAGCTGCTTCTTTCTCAAATAATAAAACATAACACTATATATATATATATATTCTGGGAACTTCGGTGTAGTAAAAATATAATAGCTAAATAGCTGATGTTCAGTACAATAACAAGAACTTTCCTCAGAGCTTCTCCTTTCTCAGATCATACGAATGTGTGTATTTTTCTTTCTTCACACACATTCTTTCAAAATACCTCCATTCTATAAACAAATATTTCCCATAAAAAGTAATGGTAATTCTGATATTCTCATGGATAAATGAATTGAGAGTTTCATGACAAAGATGACTTTTATAAAATTTGAGTCATTAAATTTTTAAATGTAATTTTTATAATATTTATTGTGTGTGTTTTAAAAAAAATTTAAGTACCATTATATTTTCCAAGAACAAAGTTCACTTTTAAACAGACTCAGATCTAAATAAAATATATAATTAAATGGCTTTATTGTTCAAGAATTCAAAAGAAGTTTGAGTACTGAAAATGATAAGACTGGAATTAATTCTAAAATCTTCAATTCCAATATTTGACTCATCACTGTATAAAACACCCAGGAAGAATTCAGTTCCCAGTTTTATTTTTATGTAATTATTTAATAATGTAAAAATTTTCAACTATTTTAGCAATTCATCATAATAAAACAATAAAAAACACACAATCTTATACTTAATATATATATAACATAAGATTTAATATTTAAATACATGTATATTGTCTATACTAAATTTAATGTAATTATAAGTAAGTTTAAACTCAAACTTTTAAACTACCCACAGCTATTCAATCTATCTTATACAACTGATCCACATGACTACATACATGTAAAAAATATAAATGATCTCCAATATATGTATTTCATGCTGAACCAGCACTCATCAGTTGGTCCAGATCACCATCTCTTGCACAGATACAATCACTGCTCAATTTATATTAAGATAGCAAATCTTTAACTTTAATTGACAAGCTTCAATCTTGTCCACCCTCCAACTCTTTAGCCATCCATATAATTTAAAATCTGATGATAAAATTATCAAAACTCTTGTTGATTCCAATATTATACATGTATTTAAATGTTACATTCTGCCCATCTCTTTTCTATATAATTAAATGTCAAATTGAATTAAGGTCAGCATGAATATGACAATAATATTGGCATCAATAAGGGTTTTGAGAATTTATCCTCAGATCTTCAATGATATGATTGACTGAAGAGTTGGAGAGTGGAGAAGATTGAAGCTTGACTATTAAAGCTTAAATATTTGCTATCTTAATATAAGTTGAGCAGTGATGATATATATTTGTGAGAGATAGTAATGTGGACCAACTGATGAGTGCTGATTCAGTACAAAATACAGATATTGGAGTTAATTTATCTTTTTCCCATGTACATGGTCATATGGACCAATTGTATAACATAGATTAAATAGCTGTGGGTAATTTGAAAGTATGAGTTTAATTTCATTATAATAACATTTGTATATTTTTCAAAATAATATACACTTATTAATTTAGTATTTTTCTTATATGCTATGAAGGATAATTTAGTTTAACTTTAAATAAAAAGATAAATAGAAACACTTATATAGAAAAATATATAGATCAATGTGGTCAAGTATTTTCTGGAGAAAAGAATCCTGCCATCTGAAAAAGTGAATGGATATACTATGACCCTTTACATCCACCCTTCAGACAATCATTGGTGGTGTAACATTTGAGGATGTAATAATAAAATAGGCCTTCATAAGGGAACATAGTTGGAGGGTTCCAGAATCCCATTTTTGATGATGATCTGATTTATTTACAGCTAGGCTCACAAATCAACATCCATAGAATGGAGGGAAAACAAAGCATAGTTTATCAGACAAAACTGTAAGAGACTGGAATAACCATATGTAGAAAGTTTGTGCCACTGTAATGATAGGGTGAGAAAAATATAATATTGGAGATCCTAACAAAATTGTTGAAATTAATAAGAGGCTTTTCATAAAAAGAAACAACCAAACAGGATAAATTCTGCCAAAAAAGTGGATGATTGCTGGATTGTTCAGGGAGATTGATAAGTTTCATTATGAAAATTCATGATAAAACAGTGACAACTCTGATGGAAGCCATCAAACAAATGTGGAAGAGGAATTGACAATTTATTCAGACTGTTGGAAAGCTTATAAAATTGCTGAATTAAAATCTGCCAGTTAGGACTATTTTTGTGTGAACCACAAATATAATTTTGTGAATCCAGAAACTGGGGCTCACATTTAGAACATTGAAACACTTTGGGGTTCAGTGAAATGACATAATAAAGAATACAGAGGAATAGCACACCAGCAGCTAGATTTGCGAGGAACAGCACACCAGCAGCTAGATTTGTATTTGGAAGAATTTATGTGGTGGAGATTGCATAAAGATGATAATGTGCTAATTTTCATAATGGATGAGATAAAAAAATTAGTCCACTACATTCAATAAATAAAAATTCAGTAATGTTCCTTTTTTGTTAATTTTTAATAAAAGTATGGTAATTTTAATTTTAAACAAAATGCATTTACATATTATTAATCAACTTTATATGATAAAAGATTATTTAACATAGTTTGTTTTTGACATATTCAAGATAATAGTAATAATATTTATTTTTATAAAGCACAAACAGTATTGAAATTAAATTGAGCGACTGCAAAACCTCTCACGCTCATTACTATAACAGCCAATCAGATCGTAAATACAAGACAGAGAATTTAACAAGAATAAAATGGTCACCCTATTCTTTACTTGTCTTTCTATATATCCAATCCAGTCTAAAGTACTTAGATTTGAAAGCATGAATATTAAATATTTTCACACGTAACTCACTGAGTTTAAATTACAAACATACAGCGTGAAATCCTACGATTTACTTCACAGTAGTTTTTTTTTTTTAGATGTTATAACATTCAGTAATGTAGATAATAGTAATGTTTATTGTAAATATAAAAAAAAAAACCAGTATCAACAAAAAAAAAAAACAAGCAACATTTATTCATAAATAAATAATCAATCAAAACAAGAGTGAAATGAAAACTATTAATATCTTATAATATAATAGTTATCGAACCGGATTTATGGACAAATAAATTTTGAATATTTGACCATTATAGTAAGTAAAATTTAATCATTTATTTTATCACAATGCAGCATCAACTGTACATTAGAATTCTTTATCTATTTTTTTAATTTAATTTCAATTGCATTTATGTAAAATAAAAAATCTGCCTTACAAAAAAGATTTAAACTTTTTTATTGGTTAAATATATAAAATAAAATCTTTAATAATAGAACATAAAATGCATCAAAAATAAATTTTAAAATGTACATTGTGTTAAGTTTTTTTTCTACGTGTTTTATTTTAATTTCAATGAACCATAATTCAAAAAATATCATTATTGAGCTATTCAAGAAGAAAAATGGCAAATCATCAATTTTTTTTAAAAAAAAAATATTTATTTAAGCATTGTTCAAAAAAATTTAACCACAAGTTAATATTTTTTAAAATAATATTATGAATAAAATGTTTATTCATTGATTAACACCTTTTTAAATTTCTAGCTTTATTATTTAAACTAAGTTTTCATATATTTTGCATTTAAGGTAACATAATTTTTTTTACCATAGCAACTCATTATAAATGCTAATTTTTTGTGAGAATTTTGATTTACTATACATTTTGGCAGGAGCAATCAAGGTTGTTGATCTAATAAAAGTATATATATATACATGATTCATGAGTTTATATATGTACATTATAAATGTAATAATTTTCTATTATTTTTTTTATAAATATATACCAATCAAAGTAACACATTACTCTCTCTGCTTAATATCAGTATTTCTATATTTCTATTAGTAACAGTAATTCACTTTATTTATTCTATTTCAGAACCATTATGGGTTGCTTATGTAACCAATGGACACTAGATGGTAATGCCACATCAAATCTGCAGATACATTTCTGGTTATTGGCTTCATTAGTAAGGAGCATTGGATTTGTATTGATAAATTCAGAAGTCATGTTTATTTTTTTTATACTTTCATATTATAAAATAAAATTAAAATATCCTAAAATTTTGAACCACTCAATCTAACTTGCTTGTTTAATTAATAAGCTTAATACAACGGATGCACTGTAGTATCAAATTATATGGTTATATAAGAAAGTTATGTTAGGTTCAAAGTCTTAGAGTGTATATATATATATATATATATATATCTCAGATTGTTAATATGGATAGAATAAAAGTAAATAAATGTGACTGCTGAATATTTAGGTGCAAATCCAATGCTCCTCATTGATGATGACTAATAATTAAAACTTAACCTGCAGGTTTGTGCAGGCTTCAATATCCAATGATGAGTAACTACTCAAGTTCATAATAGATTGCTGTGAAGTAGAATAAATAGAAAGAATTACTGTTCTTAATATAAATATATAATATGTTATTCTATTATGACCAACACACACTTTTTCAAATTTTAATTGAATTAAAATATGTAAATAGAATTAAATGTAATCTAATTGTATACACATGTATCCTTATAATTTCAAATATAGACCCATATCTCTTTATATATATATATATATATATATATATATATATATATATATATATATATATATATATATATACAATATTCACTAGAATAAAAACTACAAAATTTTAAAAAATGCCTGTATAAAATTAAAGATTAAAATTCTTTGCTATAGCTAGCTTCGGCATATTCCACCATCTTAAGTAACAATACATTAATATTTAAATATTATCAAACTCTCACTTAAGATGGCAGAATACACCAAAGCTAGCTATAGCAAAGAATTTTAATCTTTAATTTTATACAGGCATTTTTTAAAATTTTGTAGTTTTTATTCTAGTGAATATTGTTATTATACTTATATTATTTGATATTATATATATATATATATATATATATATATATATAAATATAATATAAATATATATATATATATATATATATATATATATTATTTTAAGAGAGTTTACTCAATAAAAATGTTATTGTATATTTATTTCTCAATTATATTAATAAAGATGAAGAACATTGCTACTATTAGATTGCCTGATATATATGGCACTCAAAAATGACTTTTGAATGTATTCATAACAGTAATAAAAACAGACTATTATATAATTGGTCAAATCAGATTTGAAACAATAATTTGAAATTGTTTTATTTTAGTCAAATTATGAGAGAAATAGATTCATAAGTATTTAATGCTCAGAAAGAGTGTTGTTAACAAAAGAGGACTGGTCAATAATAATATAGATGAGATTCTTTATCACAGTAATCAAGGCAATGATAAGACATTCCAAGGAAATGTCGTTCACATGATCTTCAGAAAGTAATATCATGTTGATATAAAATTCAGTAAAATATTATTATTTTTTACCCTGTATTATAAAGTAATTATCTGGACCAGAAAAAAAGAGAAACATCATTTATATTTTTAATCAAACTCTTAAGAATCTGGAAAAAGAAATGGTAATACAATTTAACATCAAGAAAGTGTAAGTCCCTCCATATTCATAATTCAATGGGACATCAGGTTGCAATAATAAACAAACATTTATAATAGAAGATTTATAGTATAGAAAGAAAGCCATAGTATTTAATTTATAATAATCAATAAAGCAAGTCATATATAGTGTAACATTGTTTTATAAAAAGATTGTATTTAGAAAATGCAATATAGAGAATGTACCAATAGCTCAAACAAACTCTTATTGGGGATAAGAATATTCCAGATACAGATTTTTAAATATTTTATCTTACCACACTTATTAATAAGAGCTTGTTTGAGCTATTGGTATGCTCTCTATATAGCAGTATTTAATTTGACATATCTGTCACATTACTTGAAGAATGAAAATACCCCAAAGTAAATGGTTATCATATAAGTAACTCTAGTAAGACATTATGTGTAAATTTTAGATAATTTTCTACTGCAATTGTTTATTAAATAAATAGTAAGCTGCATATTGAATAAATATTTTATTAGTTGAAAAGATATTAAATATGTGAATATTTTAAATCACTGACTTTACAGTGGAAATTTTCTATATTAATAATGTTCTCTATTTTTAAAAATTATGATTTGGAAATGAATATAAAAATCAGTGATCAAAATCATTTAATAGATTCTGATTAAAACTGATGAATTAACTTAAAATTATTCATGAAAGTCCATGTAGAGAATGTATTAAAAATTGAATCAAACTAAATATATTATCACTCACATGGTGTTATAGTGGGAAGATGTATGTTCTTAACACAAAATGCATCTAATATTTCAGAAGGTTTATAGTAAATTGTTTTTATTATGTTCATATAGTTTACTTACATTGAAACATCTATTTGAAATATGAATTTTCAGTTTTCTTTCTATATAAATGTGCAAGTATATATAAAATAATCTTTAAATAACTGATTTTAGAAAAAAGGCTTTTCCAAAAGTTTAATAAATACCAATTAGTATTTCAAACTGTCTATTAATAAAAGTTTTTGTAATTTTTCATCATTGTCTTATTAACCAATCATTAGATGCTAGTTGGATTGGCTATAGAATGATTATTTAAAAGATATTAAGCCTATTTGAAATAAAAAATTTATCTGCCCTAGTTTCAAATCCCATTCATGGACATGGTTAATATTATATAAATGAAAAACCAGCATAGAGATCTAGAAGTGAGTAGTAGCTCAGTGGTTAAGTATGAAAATGGTATCTTATATATAAAATCCAAGTAAATGTATGTTTGTAATGAAGCAGTCAGATCTGAGTTCGATCCTAGCTTCATGTTATTTACTCTAATACTAACCTTAAATTTCCGATGCAATGGGGCTTTATACGTTCAATCCACGCTAATTTCCAAAATGAATAACTTGTTTCAGATACGTAGTAAAATTAATTACTTTAGTTAAATTTGATCAATTCTCTAAATAAATTCATGATAAAATATTCATGAATTTATATATATTAAATTGCGTGGATTGTGCGTATATATATGTGTAAATATTAAATGTATATAATTGTTCGAAAGTTTCATTGCATCGGGAATACTTGTTTTTTTTTTACTTTTAAATAATTTGTAAAGTTTTGCGAATAAAAGCTACATTCCTTCCATGGGCTTTCAAATTCTCAATAAAACAACAGTATCATGAATTTATTTAGAGAATTGATCAAATTTAACTAAAGTAATTAATTTTACTACGTATCTGAAACAAGTTATTCATTTTGGAAATTAGCGTGGATTGAACGTATAAAGCCCCATTGCATCGGAAATTTAAGGTTAGTATTAGAGTAAATAACATGAAGCTAGGATCGAACTCAGATCTGACTGCTTCAGTAATGCTGTCACATGTCAAATTCACAACCAATTAAAACAAATATTATATTTGTCCATAATGATGTGGAAGGAAGTAATTCTGCCATTAATAAACCATAATTTTTTATGAAGCATTTTACGCTAAGGAAGTAATTCCTTCTTTATATTTAAGTGACTTAACTTGATTATGAGCACTTCATTCAAAACAAGTACTTTTACAAAGCAAAACAAAAAAAATTGTTAAAGCAACCAATTAAAAAAATTGATTACAAAAATGATGGTCTTTCCATAGGCTGGGTACATTTCTGGATTGTAAAAAAAATATGGTATTTTACAAGACATATGAAATAAAAACTTTTTGAAGGAAAAATGCTTGAAAAAGAATCAGTACATGTCTTTTAAATACAATGCAAAACTGAATAGGTATAGTATTAAATTGTGAAGAAAATGTGATTACAGTGCATAAATTCATGATTGAAATGTGATATTTAGTGTGAGCAAAAAATAAATGTTAAAGTAAGGTATTAGCATATAATTAAAGTCATGTAGTTTGATATTGCATAGTTTGTGATTTCATAGTAATATTATGCATGATTGAAATTTGTTAAAATAACCAATTAATAAAAACTATTACAAAAATGACAGCCTTTCCATAGGCTGGTAAAAACTTGTTACAATATAAAATTTAACAAATTACTATGCCTATATTGCAAATATATAAATATATTATTTTAGTACTAATATATGATAATTTTTTTATGATTTTAGTGTACCAAAAATATTCATGAGCTTCACCAACTATGGTATGTGATAAAAATAATTGCATTTGACTGTATTGAATTGGGAAGAACAATTGACCACTCTATCATATCTAAAATTTTATAATTGTCGTATATAAACAATTATAAATTTTTAAAAACGTTATTGCAAATTTTAAAATAATTACATTATATAATGTGAACTGAACTGCTATTTAAACATTTGCTGTTTTGTTCTAATATTTTTATTTTGAATCATGAATGCACTTAATATTAGTTCTATCTTCAATGCTTGCTTTCAATGAGAAATGTGAAAAAAAAAATGTTATTTTTTCTTCTTTTTTCCAAGTGTTTGTTTTAATACCACATCCAATTTTTAATATTTTACTTGGAAGTTAATTAACTCTCTATGTCTATTTTTTTAAGCAATGATTCCTTTTAAATAAAATAAATATTTGAGTTGGCAACTCTTATGCAGTGATTTCTTTTTCGTTCTATAATCTAATATATATTATTATGTTGTAAAACAAACATTTGTTCAACTTTGTAATATCTAATAGTTGCGAAAAGTTTAATAGAGTTTTAATTAAATTCCATTGTTCCTATATAAAAACCTTCATTAAATAAATGTTTGAAATGGATCAATGTGACTTTTTATTTTATTTTTAAATTTAATAAAATCTTCATTATTTATATAATTACATAACTATAGATCTATTATAAGCATGAATATTGTTATTAAAAATGGAAATTAAATAAAAATTATGGAATGTTATATCAGAAAATTCCTTTTACAATATATTACTTTTGAGTCTGAAGGGATTAATTAATGTGGCAATAACAAACAAAAATTGATTAATATTCTTTGGGACTATTTATAAGTATGATTAACACTATAAAGGTTTTCTATTGTGTATTTTAACAATATTATAACATCTCTTGAATTTTTACTTCTTTTTTACTATCAAATCTTAATGTGCTATTACATATTGCTGTATTTGTTTTAGTTACAATTTATTTTATGTACATATTATTTTAGTGTTAATACATGATGAATTGTTTTATAATTACTATAGCAAAAAACAGACATAAATTTTACCAATTATCAGCATGTGATAGAAACAATTGCCTATTAAAATAAATGGGATGTGGTAAAATAGATATGGTGAAGGTCCTTGAATTATTCATAAATTGAAGATTAAATTATATTATAGTAATTAATATCATACAAATTTTAATACATTAATTAATAAAGCAAATTAGAACTAAAATTAATAAAGCAATACCTAATATCAAATCATGATTTTTTTCTTATGTGTCATAGCATCTGCCAGAAAGTGAACCCACTAATCTGGGACAACTGCTTGTAAAGCGACTGTCACTGACCTCTTGACCATAAATGCTTGACATCAAATTAAGATTTTTTAGTAAAAAAGAAGTAAAAATTCAAGAAATGTTCTAATGTTGTTAAAATAGACAAAGCAGTTATAAAGTAAAAATTGCTAGTATTTACTGTACTTAAAAATAATCCCAAAGAATGTTAATCATCTTTTGTTTGTTATTGCTGTATTAGTTAACTCCTTCTGACTCAAAAAATATATTGTAAAAGGAAATTTCTGTTATCAGAGTTTTAATTAAATTCCATGTTTATATACATATAAATATTCATTGAATAAATGCATGAAGTGGATTAATGTATCTTATTTTAATTCTTAAATTTAATAAAATCTTTATTATTTATATAATTACATAACTAATGACGAATATTATTATTAAAAAGGGAGAATTTAAAAAATTATGGAATGTTTTAAACTTCTTCGCAACTATTAGATATTGCAAAATTGAACAAATGTTTGTTTTACAACATAATAATATATATTAGATTATAGAACGAAAAAAAGGCACTGCATAAGAGTTGCCAACTCAAATATTTATTTTATTTAAAATGAATCATTGCTTTAAAAATGGACATAATAAAATATTAAAAATTGGATGTGATATTAAACAAACACTAGGAAAAAAAAGGAAGAATAATAAATTTTTTTTCACATTTCTCATTAAAAGCAAGCATTCAAGATAAAAATAATATTTTGTGAATTCAGGAGCTTAAAAAAATTACTAATAAAACACTAAATGTTTAAATGGCAATTCAGTTTACATTATACAATGTAATTATTTTAAAATTTGCAATAAAGTTTTTAAAAATTTGTAATTGTTTATGTATGAAGATTATAAGATTTTAGATATGGATATACAGTGGTCAATTGTTTTGATTAATTTAATGCAGTGGTAAAATGGCAGAATTAAGTCTTAATCCCTGCATCAAAGCTGATTCTGCCAATTTCAGCCCTCTCAAATAACAAACCAGTGAATTCTTATATCAACAATCACTTAAATATTTAAAATAGAAAAAAGATGTTATTCAAAATTTACAACAGGTAAAACTCTCCATACAATAGTGCCACTCAGTGCAAGCCAGAGTAATCAATGGATGTCAGAAGGCTTGTGCATAAAATTCCTATCTAGTGCCTACTCATACAATATCCCCAGACTAGTTTCTAGTTTGTGGATTTCATCAGTGAGGGGCCTTGAATCTGAGAGCACTGCGCCTAGACCTTAGGATCTAATGCAACCCTCTAGAAGCCATGATTTATCTCTATTTACCTACAAAACTATGAGAATAAAATTGAAAACTCAATAATATTTTCAATCCAAGCTCATTAGCTTATATAATCATATAAGTCTGAACTCAGTTGAGCACCCATACCTTTTGGTGTCTTTGGTTTTTTAATAACCATAGCCACCACTATTTTATTAGGTGGGATTGGTATTAAAAAACTAAACATCATGTGATCAACATTTCTTGTGTTGCTCAAAACTTATTAAACAGGCAAAACTCTTTATACAGTAGTGCCACTCAGTGCAAGCCAGAGTAATCAATGGATGCCAGAAAGCTTGTGCATAAAACCCCTATCCAATAGAATAGTCATGGCTATGGTTACTAAAAAAACCCAAAAACACCGAAATGTATGGGTACTGAACTGAGTTCAGACCATATGAATATATAAGCTAATGAGCTTGGATTGAAAATATTATTGAGATTTCAATTTTATTTTTATAATTTTGTAGTTAAGTAGAGATAAAAGGTGGCTGCTGGAGGGTTGCATTAGGTCCTAAGATTTAGGTGCAGTGCTCTCAAATCTAAGGTTCCTTACTGATGAAAGCCACAAGCTAGAAACTAATCTGGAGATATTGTATGAATAGGCACTAGAATTAGGATTTTATGCACAAGCCTTCTAGTATCCATTGATTACTCTGGCTAGCACTGAGTGGCACTACTGTATGGAGAGTTTTCCCTGTTTTAATAACAGTTATGAGCAAGCAAGAGAAATGGTGATTAGGTGTTGTTTAGTAGTTTATTCAAAATTTTAATTGTTTAAATAAAGGAATGTGAGGGAAAGATACAACTACCTCATACATTGAAATAGAAGAGGTGCCAATCATGTTTTAAAAAAATATATTTATATGAGTAGCAGAAAATTATCTAAATAAAATAAAATTCATTTTTTAACTGTAAATTTTTGGAAAAGCCCTAATCCCCATTTGCATTATATTGTAATATTTTATTTTAATAAACTTTTAGTTTAGTCTATATTCTCATCTATTTAAATGATTTGTTAGAAATATAAGTTTATAATTTTTAAAATTATATTTCAACTTTGAACGTATAGAAAATGTATTTTAAAATGAAATAAAAAATATTTGAACTTCATTTATAAATACCTTAATGAATAATTTTGATAGGGATTTTATGCACACACCTTCTGGCATCCATTGATTACTCTGGCTTGTACAAATTGGCACTACTGTATTGGAGAGTTTTACCTGTTTTAATAACAGTTATGAGCAAGCATAAGAAATGGTGATTATGTGATGTTTAGTGGTTTAATGTGTTGCTTTAATTGAAATAAATAATTGTTTTCAGCATATCTACAAGTAGATTTGTGACAGCAAATTGACTAAATTAACTTAGTAATAAAATAAATTTAAAGATATAGTCTTAATAAATAGTTCAAAGTGATTGTATAGAGTAAAAATAATGATGATCATCAATCAAGGACTATCAAAGTTTAATTCAATTTCTCCAATCCATTGCCTCCCTTTTCCATATCACATCAGCAAACTTTCATTTTTTACCCATCCATTGCATGAGTTTTCTTTTTCTTGATTTTTAATAATCTCTTGAGAGTCAATTTAAAACTTCAATTGTCACTATATTGTCATAATTTCTAATATTTCAATTTCTTTTCCATCTCTTTATTTTTTAAATGATAGCAATAATATATTTATTCTCTTATTGCTATATTTATACTTTTTTATTATTATTATTTTCCACATATACATCTTTTAATACTTTAATGATGATCTGAAATTTCTGTCTTACCTTTCCATTAAGATTGCAATTCTTAGAGATTCATATATAAAAACTGGAAAAACACATTTAAAATGAAATCTTCATTTTTCAAGACAGTCATATTCTAATATTTTCTACTAAAATATTGTACACAAGTTTAATTTTATGATTAATTTCATCTATTATATTTCCAGTTGTATTTAAAATTTTACTAAAATATTTGTTGTTGTTAATTTTCCTAATACATGATCATTAATTTTTTTATTTTCTTCTCAAAAAATCCATTGACTATAACTTTAGTCCTTTTAGAATTTAATTTTTTGCCTATTGTGTTACTTTCATCTGATAACTTTTGAACCTTTTTTGAAATGCTGAAGTATTTATTTTTAAAAATAATCACATAATTTTGAATTCTAGATAATTTAATAAAATTCATTTATTTTTATTTTCTTATATTTTCATTATAAACCACAAAATATTTGTTATAAAACTGCTTTAAAAGGTTTCACAGAAACAGAATAGCTCTATCATATGCTCTTAATAATCTTAAGGTCATTGCATTTACATATTATAATTGATTCTATAAAGTATAACACTGTCTCTGGTATATATTTTGATGGTTTAAAATCTTTTCATAACCTAGAAATCTAAAGCATAGTGGCAACTTTTATCTATTCATTTTTTCTACAAATCATTTTTAAATCCAACTTGTGTTTTTATTACCACTTTGAGTAGTGTGACGTATTTGTAAAGTTCTTCTATAGAATTGACAGAAGACTAATAGATCTGTAATTTGTAATTCTTTTTTTATTATCTTTTTTTAAAAATATCAATATTATTTTTACTTTTTCCAATCATCTTATACATGTGTATGATTTAGATAGATGGAATATAGTTTTTGTAACAGTATTTCTATTTCTTCACTTGCTTCTTTTAAAATATTAATCCTTCATAGATTTAATTGCATGTCTCATCTTTTCACTTAAAACACCTGGCTATTCAGAAAATGTTATAATGAGAAAGACTATTTTGTTTTCTATTTTAGTGTTGTATAACTTTTTGTAGAAGTATTCCACACATGTTAGGATGTCATCCTTCTTTTTAAGATTAGATCCATCTTTTTATTCCTGAAACAATCTTTCATTCAACACTAACATTGTGTTTACATTTTTAAGACTTAATATTTTCTACAGTTTTTCATGCCAATGAATTTTTATATTTTCTAATGTTATTATTAAATCTTTTAAATACTTCTTTACTGAATTACAGATATTCAATTCTTCTTAATTATTTTTAAATATTTTTATATTGTTGTTATACCACAAGGAATTCAATTAACATTATCTATAAGTGTAATAGTATCCAAATACAATGTTTCAAAACAGAATTTTGTGAAAAATTATTTATAAACATTTTAAATCAATGAAGTTATCCAGCAATAATTTTATATATAAGGCTGTATTAAAACAACTAATTATAAAAAAAGCTATCAAGCTATTTTCTATAACTAAAGCTCAAAAAATAATTGACTATGAATTTTTTTTTTATTCTGTAAGGTTTTTTTCTTTTTACATTTTAATTTATATTTTATTTTTCTGCATTGTTTTTAAATTTAGAATATTTTTAACTTATGTATATGTTTTTAATAAAGATATTTCTTTTAATTTAATATGTATTTATTATCACTCTTTCATTTTTTATAGTAGACCATTATAAACAAGTAAAAAATATTTTCTTTATAATAACTAGCCATTTTATGACATATTTTTCTCTAGCAGCTCCTCATAAAGAAATAATGAAGAAGGCAGTACTTACCAAATTTGCTAATTGCCAGAGTGATTGTTTGAGTACGTTTCCATTCTAGTTTTACTATCCAATGAAGTATAGATAGTTATCTATTTACTTACCAATGTTGGATTTGTTAATTATATTGGCTATAGGCCAATTACATAAAACAAATTTTTTATTTTTTTAAATAGTTTTGGACTGGACTTGAACCTAGCTTATACACAAGATAAGCTGATGCACTAATTCAATTTCATGACGTTCTTCTAAGTAATTTTAAAAATTCAGTTTTCACTATTTATAGCAGGTAACAAAATTGATTGGCCTAGTCTTGTTAGAACTCTGTATGGCAAATTTTATTTGTAAACTATTCATAAACAGATTAAAATATGTTTTACATTGAGAATTTTTAAATGCTTTTATTGCTTTAGCAAAATAAAGTTTGGTTATTTGTTAACATTTGATATTTTTGAGGTAGAAAGTTAAAGTTTAATATATTTAAATTCAATAGAATTGCTTGAAAATTGATATATTATTAAATTATCTCATTCTAATCCATTTGAAACACTTATATTTTAAGCATGACAACTAATTTGATAGATATAAAACAGAGGGTGGAAAAATTATAAAAAAATATTCAATAATTTCACATATCACCCTTAACAATTATCCTTAGGATTTTTATTTGTTTTAAATAATTAATGGTCACAAGAGGACAATTTAAATGTATTTTCTTTCAATTTAATAACATTTTTTAAACCATTTTAAACTCTTAATGTATATATTATATTTAATATGCATACACAATTATTTACATGTAATAAATCAGTAACTAAATTTTCTTTTAAAATATTTTATTATTTTTATTTTAAAACAATTGTTGTTGTTTTTTTAAAAAAAAGTAAACTAAAAAACTTGCATTACTTAAAACATTCACAAAAAGTTAAAAAAGATTGTGAATTTTTTCTTTATCATTTTTTTTAAAAACAACTGTTTTAAAATAAATATATATCAATTTAAACAGAAAACTTAGTTATTGATTTACATTAACAACAAAAAATAAAAATTTATATAAGATTAAGAGTATATATATATATATATATATATATATATATATAAGATTAAGAGTATATATATATATATATATATATATATATATAAACTTGCTGTAGAATATCTAATGACTTACATATAATATATATTTGATGTTGATTTAAAGTAAAATTATATGTATTAAGTGAAGTTTATTTATAATATATGGACATGCATTATTTATTATGTACACATACTAAATATGATATATACATAAGGGGTATACACTTTAACTTGTAGCAGAAATATCTACTGATATATATATATATATATATATATATATATATATATATTGTACCCTCATTCAAAGAGAATCTTGGATTGACTCTCCAGCTAATTACAATATAACTATACTATACTGCAATCAAATTATATAAACAATGACTATTAAAAGATAATTAATATTAGGACTATCTCAAAATACACTACTAACATATAGTATCTAATAAAATCAATATTTTATAATAATTAACTAAAATAAACTAATTAAATTAAAATATAATAATACTTCTATTCACAATAAATAATCAGAGTTCAAATTCAATACTCAACTCATTGATTTTATTGATAATTTAAATTACAACTAGCTCATTATTATAATTAAAATATTACAATTAAGAACAACTCTACATGAAGCATTGTAAAGTACAATGGCTTAAACATTTAGGATACATCTCTAAAGATACATTCCCAATGGCATAAGAATATTATCCCCTACTAAATTAATATAATAAAACTACCATGCTATACTCTCATGTCTTTAAACACACATATAATATTTTAACATATAATTTGTCAAATTTATTATGGAAAACAATAAATTAATCACTATTCCTTTATAAAATACCATTTAAAGTCTAACATTATCTAATAATTATTATTAATTATCATTTTATACTAGCTCTATAATTATTTTGAAATAATCTCAGGTTCATTTCTAATACTAATAATAAAAATTAATACCCTGTAGTTAAATATAATGATGGATTTTGCATAATATCTAACTACCCTAAACTACCCTCACAAAATAACAACAACAATCAACTACAATACTTTAATGATTCTTGACATTACACATATATTTAAATATTAAAGTTCAGCAATAAAACATAAATAAAATCGCAAGATTATGAAAAAAAAAACATTGTATAATTTTTCATTTATTTTATGTGGCATTCATATAATAAACTATATTTTGATATAATTGCAATATTAAATATCTCAAATTGGTATTGAATCATTTTAAAATAATCACCAATGATTATATCTTATATAATAATAATAACTATGATAATATACTTTTATTAATCAATCATGTGTAATAATAATATTCTAAAATAATCTTTATAAATCATGTACAAACAAGTAATGTTTCAAATCATTAATTTCTATGGATCATATATGTGAATATGAAGAATCAAAGAAAAACATTCAGACAAATTAAACTCCCAACAACAAAGTAATTAAAAAAAAACATTAACAAGTTTATCATAGTTGAATAACATTATGATTGTGGTACAATAAAATTATAAAATTTTTAAAAATATTTGTAAAACTACAATATCATAAAAATATTTAAAAATTAAAATAAATCTAATAAGTAAATAAACATAAGATGGCCTTCATTCCAACTATCTAAAATGAAAATAAAATCTTACTGTAATATAATAATGATATACTATTTTTATTAATAAACCAATAACATTATATTGTCTCTATGATGATAAAATAATAATGATAAATATGATGACTTACTAAACTTAATACTACATTTCATAGTATTTTAAAAATATATTTATAATTATATAATTCTTGAGTATAAGTTTAAATTAAACACACCTATCTAAACTTAGCACAAAGTAAAATATTTAAAAATTATTAAACATTTCTTTTGCATTGCAGCAAAACATTATCTTAATCTTTTAATATGATCAAGCATTCTATATCAAAAAATCGAAATAAAGAAAAACATAGTAATGTCTCCCTTCATAAATTAACTACTTATAAAAATATTTAAATATATTTCATAGCTTTTCTCTATTTTTAATAGGTTCAAGTTTCTTATAGCAAATTTGAAACTATTAATAAATTATATTGCTTGATATTTTATATTTCATTTATTTTTGATATTTTACATTCATCTTGGCATTCAGAAATCACATTTTCAACACTCTCTCTTCCCATCTAATTCAAATATGCATTATTTGAGTCTGATGATCTCTAATATTTACAATATTTATGGGAATAGAAAATCATTCCACTCCTATTTTATTATAATAACCAAGTAAATAATTCACTATTATTTGTGATAAAAGTTTTTTTTATTTTATCTTGCCTTCATGTGAATTACCAGCTTCTAACAGTTTAATTATTATTCTATCACCTTTAAAAACTATCTTTTACAATGAGATACCAGTGGTGATTGACAGTGATTATAATGAGGGATATAGAATAATAATAGAAGAAAACTCTAATGAGTAAGAAAACATCAAAAGGATACAGTGCTAAAAATAAAGATCCACATTTATCAGGCACTTTAAAATCCTGTCATGGGTTTTATCTCAGCTCTTACTGACTGTAAAGAAAATGCAACTGTCCATGAGAAAATACTACACAGTCTTTTGTTACCTGTATATTTAATAAATTCACATTGTGATAATATAGCTCACATATAATATATTTTCAAAATATATCCCTAATACTTAGAATTTCATTTAACAATTACTCTCCCTGACAACTATCCTATAACTTCCACATGCTATCATTGCAAAGAAATACAAGTCACACTACAAAAATAACTTCCAAACTATTTTCTAAAAAAAAAACCAGCAAAGATCTACAATTCACTTCAAGATGGTTCAAAAGTATTTCAGGCAGAAATGATTTTGATAAAACATTTATTAGTATTATACACTTATTCCTTTGTTATACTTTCATATTTCTATTTTTCAACAGATATCAATCATAATAATAATATGTTAACAACTCAATGTAGTTGTAAAATATATGCATATTCAAGCATTTATGAGAAAACAAATATGTTTTAAAAATACCCTTAGATATTTTATAAGGCATTCTCTTACATTTACTTTTTTTTTTATAAAATACATATGATAATAATCACATAAATGATTCATTCAACTTTTAAATATTCAAGCAATACAATGCATTATAATAATAAAGTACTTATTTAGATCAATTTAAAAATATTATTAAACAATGAAATATAAATAAATAATGTTACCGATGATTTCAACAATTATTGGAATCACAAACAGTGATCCACTTCTTCTTGACTATCCATCCAAACAAGCTATAATTATTTATTACCTGTCAGAAAATTACTTTCTGAAAATTTATTTTTCTTTATTTATTATAAAAAAACTAATCTATGTTAATATTAAATAAGGAATGCATATTATAATAAGCATGTTATTAAACCTTATTTTCAAATATTAGCAATAAGCTAAAATAAGAAAATTTAAAGTTACTAAAAGTCTTTTGTTTTCCTTGTACTTTCAGCATTTTCAAAAATTCTTCCCCCATTGCTAGGTTATGGGTAGAAAGTTTTGAATGAATATTCCTGTCCTCTCCCAGCACCATTCAATAAACACATAAATAGCAAAACTAAATTGTAACAAATCATAAAATATATTGTTCATCCTTGAAAGATAAATATATATTTCAGTCTCTTTTATGAATATTTATCCAGGCAAGCAATATTCAATAAAAATAATTAAGGATCTATTTTTATGCTAAATAAGATATTCTTTATGTACATATTTTCTTATACAATCCAAAACTTTTACCCAGCAACACATATAGTGAGAAATATAACTCTCATATAATATCTATATTTCCATAAACATTTGTAAAAATATTGTATAATATAAAATTTGTCCATTTATTAATTTTCTTTCAAAAGACTTCCATATTTTGTATTAACTAAAGATAAATATTTAAAAAAAATAATATTCAAGACTTTTTCAAAAATGCATATATTTCAATTAGTTATCTTTAGGTAAAATAACAGCTTTTCCATCCAAGCACTAATTATATGATACAATGCAAATCTTCAAAAAGAAATGCATCATAGTTTTCTTTATTTTAAATAAAGAAAGTCATTTTAAAATGTTTAGTTTATTCATTGGTTTTATAATAAATAAATATTTTTTAAATGCATATAAATTTAACATTCATTTTCTTTCAATTTTTTTTTAAAAATTTATCACTCACAGATATAAAATTAACTTAAATTAAGGTTTTAAATAAATTAAAGATAAGGTGTTCCATTCACATCCATATAACAAAACAATTATACTTGCATATCATAAAAATATATTCATCTAGCTTTTAATTTAGATGCAAAATATTCAATTTTCTTCTCTTTTCCTTTTCTTAAAATTTATAACATGAGAATAACTTTTAACAAATATTTTTTTCATATTAGTTAGCTTAAATTTTCTTGACAAATTATATTTATTATAATGAGATAAAGTTACTATGAATATATGAAATATATTGAATTCAAAGTCCTTACATATCTACAAATCTCCTCTGGTCCTATGGTTAAATCCTTCTCAGTGTTGGTACACATTGTACCCATTCTTAGGTGACTTATTGCTCTCTATAAAAATCATTATTGTTCTTAATTAAGCTTCAAGTAAAACTTTCTGATAGGGAATAACTGATTTCTATTCAGGCATTATTTAAAATAATTACTAAATTATACTTTTAAAAACTTTTAAAATTGAAAATAATAATGATTATAAAAAATTACTACTATAAAACAATTAGATAAATAAAAAAATATTAATTATAAATTTCACAACAGCACAGTAATTGATGCTGCATTGCACTGCACTGTCTAGACTTGATCGAACATGTTCTTTTATATTGATTTGATCTAGTAATTTTGCTGGTTAATTCTGCTTTTAAAACACTTACTAATTTACATAAAAATTAAACGTTATATTTAAAAAATACTTTTTAAATTATGACTCATCATTTAAGAGATATTATATCAGAATTACTCAATACTTTAAATATTAAATACTTTTATTAAAATATCAAATATCTTTATTAAAACAATTTAAATATTTTAATGATTCTAAAATATTAATTTTAAAGCAAAGTATTATATTTAAACAACATAATAATTTTAATTATTACTTTTAAAATTTTTATCTCCAGACCCAATTTTGCAACTTTTAAAATGTATCCAATTTTATTAATAAGACTAGAAATCAATGTTTCTTTCTCTAACAAAAGAAAGTTCACTTACCAACACAACCATCTTTAATCATGTTACCCTTTCAGAACATTATAGACTAATATTAAATTATTTATTATCTAAATAATAATTTAAACAAATAATTATTTCAAATACATTAAATACATTATATTGCTACACACAGTAATCATTGGATGGCAGAAGGCTTGTGCATAAAATCCCCATCTAGTGCCTACTCATCCAATATCCCCAGAATAGTTTTTGGCTTATGCCCTTCATCAGTGAGGAGCCTTGGATCTGAGAGCACTGCACCTAGTAGATCCAAGACTCCTCACTGATAAAGGCCATAAGCCAGAAACTAGTCTGGGAATATTGGATGAGTAGGCACTAGATGGGGATTTTATGCACAAGTCTTCTGGCATCCATTGATTACTCTAGCTTGCTGAGTGTAGCAATATATATAGTGAGTGTTGCCTGTTTTAACAACAGTTATACACAAGCATAAGAAGTGGTGGTCATGTGATGTTTATTGGCTATAATATTTATTGTTAGAATTAGACTATTGTATTATTATTGTATCAATTAAATATAATAAATATTACTTAATTTTATCTTTTAAATGATACATTATATTAATTTATTACTTAACTTACATTAAAATGACTTAACAATATTTAAAACATCTTTACCAGCTTCAGTTTAACAAGTTTGAATCTCTCCTACCTATAGAATCAACATATTATAAAGTAACATTTTTTTTTTAAATAGCTACATTTCTAACCTTACTTAAAACTGTCTGTACTAAGTATAAGAGCACAATATATATATATATATCAACAATAAGTGTCCAGCCAATTTAAAGTACAATATAGTTTTACATTTTCATTTACTGTGATAATACTAAAAACTTAAAAATAATAAAGATAATTTTTTTTTATATTAAATGTTTTTATTGACTGTGCACTAAAGTAAAAATAAAATAATTGTTTTTTCAGCCACAATTGGAGTTTTTGGACTTAACTTAATTAATTATGTCAATCACTATTTTTTATAACTAATAATTGATTTAATTAGTTTTTGCCCCCCCCCATGTTTTCATTTCAAGTTAAATCTAAAAACTCTAATTGTAGATTAAGACACAATTGTTTTATTTCTTTTTAGTGCATAGTTAATAAAAGCATTAATTTTACGATTTACAGCTTTGTTTATATATAAAATTCTAGATAGTTTTTTTTCTTTTTGTTTATAAATCTGTTTTTAAATTAATTTATTAATTATAAAACAATAAAAGTCATCTTAAAATTTTTGTTTGGATAATAAAAGTTTGGGCATTCGGATTAATGGTATTCTGTTTGTATTAAAAACTTTTTAAAATAAAAAATGGATTTATTTTCATCATCATAATAAGCATGAAAAATGGCATATGTTCATTTTCTAATTAAGTTTTTTTTAAAAATAAAATAATAAAAAAAGATTATATTATAACAGTTTAATACTTTATACACAGATAACAACACATGCATATGTGTGTACATATGTGATTAATTCTAAATTAGATAAAAATATTAATTAAATCATTAACTATGTGAAAATAAAATTACATTGATAAAGTATTTCAGAATACTTACTTCTATTTTTTTTATTTTTTTTTACAAAATCATTTTATTATCTTGTTTTGTACATATAATTCTTTCAAACCTGACTTTTACAACAAATTTATATTTACAATTTAAGACAAGGATGGTCACACACAGTTTTAAGATTTTTTTAACAAAAAGTCACTGTATATCCAATTCTGTTTATCATATAATAATGGTCAGTAGATGGGTATTTACATTTTATTAGAGTATAAAAGTTTCAGGTTAATCTGGTTTGGTTAAAAGAATCCTGATGTAGTGATGATAAAAATATAAAAAAAAAACAATTATAATATAATTATTCCCACATCACCACTGTTCGTGGCTATCATTCTTCCATAAGTATTAAATTGATAGTTAAATTTAGACCTCATCCACTTGACAAATAATTTCTATCTTGCAAACAGCACTGAGTCTTTGCTTCAAATGTGCTCCAAAATTATCATTCTGATTTTTGGTTTTTTTCCTATCTAACATAAAAATAATAACTAAAACTGGTCTTGATTCATAAACATGATAGCATACCAGGTGTACTCTCTACAGGGAATCATGTCTTAACCTAGTAAACAATAAAATTATTACAACTTCATATTGATGATATATCATGTATATACTATTTGCTCAGCCCAAAATTTATGAAATAGTACTTTGAAAGATTCTTTTAATGATGTGAACTATCTTAAATGTCTGAATTTAGTTTGATTTTTGATCAAATGCATGCAAAACATAGTATGACTATTTTTGTTTCAAATCAGCTTGTAAAACAAACTTAGTTAAAGATAATTCAAATAATATTGTAATTTTATTCAGATAGATAGTTTTTATATAAACAATGCTTACAAACTTCCCAATACAAATTGGCTCTTCTTCCAAAACTATTGACATAGAAAATTTCAATTCTCATAATAGTCTTTAGGAAAATATGAATAGTGATGAAACAGGTATCAACTTTTAGAATGGATGGAATTAAACAACATATCCTTGCTTTACAAAGCCAAGAAATAGGGAATATTCCAATTAGTCCTTGAATGATTTTTTTAGTAAAAAAAAAACTCATCATTATGTGCTTTGTTACACATATTGGATCATTTACCTCATAGTCAATATAAATCAAATATAATTTATATTAGAATTCACATTCTTGAAGGATATCTTGAATGGAATATGGATCGATTTTGTTAAATTTCCTCATGATATGACAGGTTTAATAAACTCATAACAACAACTGCCAAAGAGTCCAACCCTCAAGAATATTGAAAACATTTCATTCTATGTTAGAGCAATATTACAGTTTTCTTTGTAGTCAATATTTATTCATCAATAATTTTAAAATTGACAACTTTTAAATTCCTGGATTCCATGATTAATTGCAAAACTCTGCCACTTTAACATAATCTTATTAGTTGTAAAAATACTTCTAAAAACTAATTTCTATAACTATTAATGAGATTGTAGTCTTATATATCAGATTTCTATATCCAAAATTGATAGAATAAGAAAAAGCACCATTAGATCATAACTCCAAATTTTTCTTTTGCAATGTTCTAATATCAATCTAATAAAATCACTAGATATTGGTGAGCTTTAAATTTTTTTGATTGACTTAAACTAGAAAAGGCCACAAAGCAGATAGCATAATTTCAATGTTTCCTAAAAAAATAGGATTTAAAGCCAAAGCCTGGTTATCAAAAGTATTCAGCACCATTATTAATAAAAAAAACTACTCCAAAAATTTGATAAAGCAAATAGCAGTATTAAAACAAATAAATTCAACAATACTATCCAATACCATTAATAGGTATTCTCTATATGCTATTTAAACACTTGAAAACTATCTATCTATAAGGCAGACAATATTTGAAGCAGGATGAAGCTGCTGTGAATACATTTATTTTTAAAAACATTAAAAAGATTTTCAAAATAAATTAAAAACTGAGCTATGTTTATTAATCTCTGAAAAATGATTTTTTTTCTAAAAGTTTTTAAAATTCTTAAATAGAAGAAAACTATTAATTCACTTGACAAAATCCTCACCAATAGAAAATTCAAATGATACTAAATAATAATCATAGTAAATGCAAAATTTTACACGATGATCTTCTTAAGTGTTTTGTTCTCTTATGCACTTTATTTACTATATTCATCAATAATCTTCAAGAAACATAATGCAGAAAATAAATATATGACTGAAGATTTTGTTTTTTTGACATCACAAAATAAATTCTTTCCATTAATAGAAAACTCAATAAAATTGAAGTTTAAAAATCTTTTTCAAAGATTCAGGTCATATTTTTAGTCCAACAAAATCTGTATGCTTACTTTTCATTTAAGCAACAGCGAAACATCTAGAAATTTGAATATAATCTCTTACAACACACTATTTAGAATTATCTTCAGACTAGAGTTTTATTTATTTTCCTCATTTATCTAAGATTATATCTAAAATAATTTTTAGGAATAACATCCTTGGAAATCTGGATGGAACTAATTGGAGTTGTGATGCATCTGTTTTATAAACAGTAGCACTAGCCCATTTTACTTGTGACTATTATATCCCTCTTTGAAGAAAAAGTGCTCACACTAAACTTTTGGATAATCATTAACATTTCACTATAAGAAATATTTCAGGTACAGTAAAATATATTTCTTTGCAATGGCTCCCAGTTTTTCAAGTATTATTCCATCAGTTATCAGAAGAGAAAATGCCTCATCAAAAATGTATTAAAAACTGTTAAGTAGATTGGATTTGACATAATATAAAATATAGTTTCATCACTTATGATTTATCTCAAATCAAGATTTCCTTTCTGAGTATTTGAACAATAATGTATATTTCAAAAAATGTTATATATAAATGAAGTTTTTATCAATTTCTGAACAAATTTCTTTTTCCAAATACTACAGTAAAGCCACTTAGATTCAATGTGTCTACATGTTACTGGATTGTATTTCAATAAGTTCAGGACAATTCATAATCATTATATTCATACAAACACTAAACTATATATATGTAGATAAACACAAACCATGAATCAGGCATTTAATAACTATCAGATATTTGTCACAGTGGTAGAATTGAACTTAATAAAACCAAGGGTGAAAATAAGAATTCTAATTTGAATTTCTATCATTTTATTTATATTTTATTAATATTAAATTTGTTAATAAAACTCATTATGTTAAATAAAATAATTAACTCAACAGATTTAAAGTTTTTTTAAAAGTACTTTTTAGATAATCTAAAAAAAATAAAATAAGAGAATATATTTAAAAATCTAATTTTATGGCTCTTTTTTTTTTATTGTATCATGCTTAGTTGTGATAACAAACACTTCTGATTTAAAAATGATGGCAGATGAGATATTGGCATCATTTGATAATTCCATCTGGATATGATGGCTGAAATGTTGGAGGGTGGGGAAGATTGAAGCTTGTCCATTAGGGTTGAGCACTGACAATATATGTGTGTGGGAAATGGTGATCTGGACCAACTGATGAGTATTGGTTCAGCACAAAATGTGTACTGGAAATCATTTATCTTTTTCACATGTATGTGGTCATGTGTAACAGTTGTTCAAGATAGGGTACAGCTGTAGGGAGCTTGAAAATCTGAGTTCAAGTTCTTCTAATTACCTTAAGTTTATTATAGACAATATACATACAGTATTTTAAGTATTATATTTAAAATAATATCAGACACAGATATTGCATGCATGTTAGAGCTCATCCTGAAAGGAGTTCAAATTAATTATTGATACTGTTCTACAGAAAAGCAGCAATATTAAATCATATAATAGTGCCCTGTGTAATTTAGCACAGTGGTAGAGGGTCATACTTTGGATTGTGGAGTTCTAGAAATGATTCTGATGTTGGCACTTCCGTTGCTCAAACTTTTTATGAAATTCAGAGTGGTAAAACAATTTGAATATTTTTTTATTATTAAATGGTATTTTGCGATTGCTTCTACCTCTTCAGCACAATTCATCTTAGCAACTCAACATTTATAGCAGCATCATAAACTTTAATAATTACACAATAAAAAGACAAATTGAAATAACCAGTATATAAAATAATCTACTTTATTTTTGCACTTAATTTTATATAATTTTTATTTGATTTTTATGCTGGCAATTTAATTAAACAAGAAATTTTAATATCTCAAAAAAAAAAAAAAAAAAACTGTTATTCTAACAAAACTCTAAGCATAATAATAAAAAATTCATAAGTAAAATGTTTTATTATATATTGATTATAATATAACCAATGCAAAAAAAAAGAAAGAAAGGAAAACAAAAAAAACAAGTAAATACTTCAATGGAAAGTGAACTTGAAAAAGACTTGCCTTTATTATGATAAATGTAGATAATCTTTACTTTGCAAACTGTTTTTATGTTACTTGTTAACAGTATTTAATCATCAAATAATTAATCTTCATATTGTGTTTAAAACATAGTGGAAATAAAAGAGTTAAATACAATTTTTAAAGATGACTTACTTTTTTTGTGTTATTTGATTCTTATTTAAAAAAAAAAATCATTAAATTTTAACAATATGTGAATAATAGGGAATTATATTAGAAGAAAAATATGTGTAATTAGCATTTGAAACATATTGACAACTTCATTAATAAATTTATTTAATAAAGCGATCACAATAGATATATTAGAGAACCAATAAAGAAACAATCAATTAGTATTAATGAACTATTTCATATTTTCAATAGCTTTCATTAGTTTATAAGCATTATTGATTTCCAAAAAAGAAAATATTAACAAGAGATTCAGAAACAAGAGTGGTAATTATTGAAGTCTTCCACTTCATTTTGAAAGAAATCATCCAAACAAACAAACGTATGTTGAATATATATATATATGAGGTCTGACACATACAAGAAAAAAAAGTATTCATGCGGCTGTTTTTTTGAATCCAAATAAAAAAAATAATCAACAACCTTTAAAGACTTTTTTTTTCTTGAGTAGGGACTTAAAGTTATTTGGAACCAGATTAGTGAAAAGGACTGTTGCTCAGTCTAAAGCATAGTGATAATAATGTTTTTTTAGTTAAAAAATGCTTTGAGATCAAAATAGTTTGAAAACCTAACTTAAAATTAAGGAATTATCAACACTTGAACAAATATTGATTTACACTGTATGAAGTGACCAAACTCTATCCTGGCTCAAAATAGAATGGTTGATTTTGTTAATTAGTTATTTTTGTTCATTCTTTCTCACTTCTGCTTATATTATAGTATAGTTCTCTTTCAAGATAATTTTATTTGACCTTTAAGTGATTACAAAAAAATAAAAATAAAAAGATAACAAGAATTAACTAGATGAGGTTACAGGGTGATATATACAAAGAAGAAATGATCCAAAAGTCAGTAGAATATAAAATGAATGTTAGTGAAGAACTTAGTCTGTGGGTGCAAGGTGAATATTATTCATCTAGTCTATAACAAAATACCTTTGTTAGTAAACCCTGTTTTGGCAAGTTATGGTTAAGGGTTTTATTAAATCATAATAGTTATTTTCATATAAATTATTTAGGGGTTGGTTGGAGAGGTGCTGTTTAGGCCAGTTGTGAATTCCCAGGTTAATATGGCCAGGTATGGATCATCCTCTTTCTTGTCTGTTTCTTGAATATTTTTAATTATGTTGAGGAAGCAGTTATTGATTTTTTCAAGTGGTAATTTTTGAAAAATCACCTTGCATCTGGTCAACCAGATGGCAAAGTTTATGTAAGTGGCAAGCCTGATTTCAGCGAAAATGCCTCTATTTAAAACCCCTTGAAGAGATGTTAGATCTGGACCATTATTATCAATGTGTTTCTGAAAGTTTTGTCTTAGTCTTTGCCAGACTGGACAAAGGCGAAGGATATGGTTCATATCTTCCGGGCTGGAAAGACAGAGACAACATATGGGATCTACGCGGAAGCCTCTTCTATTAAGAAATATAGCAGTGGAGAGGCTACCAAGGTTAATTTTGAAAAGGAAGTCTGTGTGTTTAGGTGCTAGTTTCAATCTATGGGCTAGTTTGCACAGTTTGTGTATGTCAATGGGGTGGTAAGCGTGTGCCTTCTGGGTATTTGAGTTGGATAGGTTGAAGGCTTCCCAATAGGTTATTTTTGAATTGAACATGGTCGCAGAAGGTACTATGTGCCTAAAAATGTATAAGATCTGTGTTTAAAGCAACCAGATGAGAGTGAACCTCTGAGGGGGCAGTCTATCAGTGGGAAGTACTTACTCTTTGGGAAGTGGACATTGGAAGGTCCTGCAATCAGAATAAAGTTTATGGATTATATTGTAAGTTCTCTGTATTGCAAATACCTTTATTAAATGCAGTCCCAGTCCATTCATGTCTCTTGGCTTTTGAAGGGTGCACAGACTAATAAATGATCTGCACCCACCTCTACAGAGTCGCAGACAGTGGGATTCTACTTTTTTAATGAAAGCTTCTGTTGGTTTAAAACCCGCAAGATAATATATAATCTTGGGAAGTATGAGGGCATTTAAGAGTGAAACCTTTCCAAATGTGGTTATATATATTCTTGAAAGGCATGTTATGGTGATGTCTATTTTGTTTAGTAGTCTTCGTTGTATTTTCATCCTCATTGCTGTAGTATAGTTAAAGTTAAAAAGCCATTAAATGACTTAATTTAACCTTCATAAAGAAATACTGAAGGAAATTTTTTTTTATCAGACATCAATTTCTGGATGATGAGAGTTTGAATAATTTTCTAATTTGTTTTACCCTTATCAAGAAATAACAGAATACTTATTTACTGAACAATGTTATTATGGTTATCAGTGTTGGCCATATGTTAAATTAAATGAAAAAAAAATTAATGAAAAAAAATGTCTAAGTTTAATTGGCCCGGTTTTGAAACTAAGGTCAACTGCATGGAAGTCAGAGAGCACTTCCATTGCTCTATGAGATTTTGTATCTATATATAATAAGAAATAAAATTCTACTGACATATCTATAGTGCTAAAATTGATATAAATGTTAAATATTACAATCAGTTATAATATCATTAAAAAATGAATCAGCACAAGTAGATCACATTTTTTATTTTACATAAATATAACAAAGGCTATGAATATGGGAGTTAACATGCCCTGAAAGCACTAAGCCAAATATTATTATTATTTATTAGTTTAATAACTTCACAAATTTGCATTAAAGCACAACATAATCATAAATGTGAATAATAATTTATTCAAAGTTTACTCTTGTAGGCAGTGGTAAATGTACATCTGGTATTTATAATAAATATTTTTAAAAGCAATTAGGGTATATGTAAATACCAATAATTTACATGGGGTTTATTATATATTTCAGTAACATGTCAGAAATATTTTTCTTCTTGAAATTAAATAACTTTTTTTTCTTAAAAAGTTATACCCAGATCTTGTGTCTTTTTTTTTTTTTTTTGGAATTCTTCTTTATTTTTACTTTTTTTTCTTTTGAAAGGCTGCTGTAATTATTTTGCACTTTTTGCATTTTGATAAATTTCTTTCAAATTTGACATGATTTGGGTCTATGATTTGATGCTTTAAAGCTTTTATTACAAAAGAATTGTATACAAAATTAGATGGCTAACATCCAAAGCTTTCATAATCAAAAAAATCCAATGCAAAACATCTAATTACATACATTGGTTGTTTATGACATGAATGCTGTGTTCAGTGATATAACCATTTCTTAAAACATTTTTTTTATTGACTAAAATTTTCAGTAATTTATTTGCAATGATATTATAAAATATAAGATTAATAAGAAGTCTGGTAATTTCCTTTTTTACTTTAATATAGACATTTTATGTACAACTTTGCTATTAATTTTTTTTTTTCATTATTTATATTTATTTAACTGTAATGATTTTATAATTTTTCAGAACTTTTCTGTTTTTCAAAAATTTAAAAACATCTCATTACTTTATTTACAATATGTCATATTTCTATAAATGTTGTTCTTATATGAGATGTCAATACCGAGATTATGTTTTATAATTCTGAGATAATAAATCTCTTCTAAAGCTACCCTAAACATTTTATTGTGATTTTTAATTTTTTTTTAATAATAAATGCAATTCTTTTTATAACAGTTTTACAAACATACATAATTCAATTGTCCTAAATAGATAGAAACTTCAATATAGCTTAAGTAAGAGCGTTTCTATAATATAATAAAGTTATAACCAGTCTTTGGTAGTCAAAAAATTCTAGCATCAACATCTTAAATTTGTTAAATATATTCATTTTCTTACCAGACAGAAATAAATACACTACAATTACATTATTGCTGCTTTTAATCTTTTTCTTTTGATACCTTTATGTGTTTCATATTTGTAATACAAGAATCTATTAATTGTAGTCTGGGAATGTGAATATACTATTACATGAATAATAGTAATAATAATAATAATTATTATTATTATTATTATCATCATCATCATTAAGATTAACCCTTTTCCCGCCTCTTACGAGGCTCCTCGTCGACATCTGATGTCACTCTAACTCTGCCAGTTCTTATGCTAAAATATTCGTTTGACAGGTATTGAATATGTTTTTAAAAGTTCTGTAAGATGGTGCCCTCTTCCGAATTATTTTACAAGTAAAAAATAAAAAAAAACGCATTTAAACCTAAACAAAGAAAGAACATTACTTGTGATTGGTTGTTAGCATGCTCTCAGCCGAAAAAGACATTCTGATTGGCTGGAAAGAACAAAGACACCGCCTGATCAAAGAAAATAAAGAAAAACGCTGAGATTTTTATTTCGAATATGATTTAAAGTATTATAAAAGTATATTTGGAGAAATTACAAATTATTTTTAGAGAGAATACTAAAAAAACAAAATTATTTTCGAAAAATATTGAAGATTTTAGTAAAAATATTTAAGATTTAGTAAAAAGAAATATTTACTTTTCTATAACGTAAAAGTCGACCTTTTTGTTTATATTATAGCTTTTATGTTGCCGAAATTGAATATTTTAGAATAAATAAATAGCAATTTATTTTTGAAAGAACTTTCGTTCTCTTCATAACCTGAAAAATTAGTAATATACTTTTTATAAACGTATCTGAGTTGAATTTAATATTATAGGCGAATATGTTTTAACAATAGGCTTTGTCTTCAGTTTGTGAGTTGGCCAATTAAAAGATTTGATTTTTACCTCATACAACCAATAATATAATTAGCGGTTAAAAGGTTAAGAACAAAGAATGTTTTTATTTAGTTGAAATGTTTGCAATAAAAATCATTTTATAATAGTACCATGTTCCAGTTAATTTTGCTTTAATAATTTTAATTTTATAATTATGATTAAATATTACAATTATTATTATTAAAGTGAGTCTTTGGTTTTGCATCTACATCCAGGATGCAATTTAATACATAAAAATTTAAACAGATTTCATCCTTTTATTACTTTTTAATAACACTTAAATGTAACACTTCACTGTTCATGAAAAGCAATTTTAACAAAATAATTGTTTCACTTTTTGACTAAAAACAAAGAATAATATTAATTGAGAAGAGTGAGTCTGGAGACTGCTTTGTTTGACATGTGCTTGTGTATAATTCACTTTTGAGGATGTTTAATTAAATTGATGGCCCTCAGCTCATGGGATGTATGATGCCCATTAACACATGTTCTTTCCATAGCTTGACACAACTAAAATGTTTTCAACAACTCTGTAATGCTAAACAAGTATTTTTGTGTAAATAAATTCATATTACTTGATTTTCTCCATTAAAAATTTTCCATAAAAAACTTAATGCTGTTCTACTATATAAAATGTACTCATGAATGTGTTTCATAGCAAAAAAAGATTGGAGATCACTGTATTAGATATTCACTATTTCACAACAAAATCAATGAAACACAAAAATTACTTATAAAACATAATGTGGTCTCATTCTTGTTAGTTAGGCAAAGAGCAAATCAATTATTTTTATGCTATTTATTTTTTGCACTATTTTATTTTTAAAACAAAATGAAAGAAAAATATAATTTTTTTTTTTAAATACAAAAACTAATTTTAATTCAGTTATGTAATAATATTGAGATTTGTTTGGTTTTTCTGGATAATTTTAAGTGCTGTCAATTCATATAATCAGATGATGCTAAATTCATTTTAGATATCTTTTTTTCCTAATGAAGAATTCACATTTTAAATATTTTTTATTTAAAAATTTTTTCATTAAAGATACATTTTTAATAAAAATACTTCATTCTAAAATTTTGAAATATCTAATGTTTACAAGTCAAAATTCTAATTATGTTTTGCATCACCTGTATTGACTGTCAAATAAAAGAAAACTTCTAATATATAATTGATTTCCATTTTTCCTGTGTAAATTATCAGATGAATTTAATAAAATATTTAAATTAAATGATTTATTTGAAAGAGTTTATTCATATAGTTATTGGTAGCCAATACATTAAAAGTGACAACAGTCTTTTATGATATACTAACCATATTGATTTAAGAATAACTTAAAGTGGATGAATGGGCATGGATATAATTGTGTAATTTCAAAGTATTTTACACTTAATTGAAAATAAGTTTATATATTTCTTTCTCATCCTTAGCTTAAAAACAAGCACGTCATCACTTCAAATTGACAAAAGTGAGAAATGAAAGAAAAGAAAGGGTTAAAGATAAGTTTTATGATGTCTACACAAACTGAACTATATTCCCATATACATTTACATATAGTATATGTAGAACCTTTAAGCAGACTATTTATTATTCTGTGATAATGCACTTATTTTGAATAAAACTTTTCTTTATAGAGATCATTACATTACTTAATTATAATTCTTCATGTAAATGAAAGCAATTGATATAAAAAAATTTTAGAACATCTTTGAGAATATCTTTATAATATAGGAGAAATCTGCTTCTACTAATAAAATCATGTTCAAATTTATTAATTTGTATGCATTTTACTTGTGTAAATGAAATGAAGAGGTATCTTTATAATTATAGATTCAATATCATTTATCCAATATGTCGAAAATCATATTAATTTATTGTGGGTTCTTGCAATCATCTTATAGAACATTCTTACATGAATTTCTTAATGTATTTAAGTTAATCAATAGAAAATTCAAGTCTTACTTATAATAAATTAATAAAATATCTGCCTTACATGTAATTTAGTTCAAATAGTTAAATTATTGTAATAAATAACAAATCTTTAATCATCTTAACTGCAGAAGCACTATACTGGAGTTTGTCAAGAATCTCACCACTGAATTTCACCATTTACCTAAAAACAAATCTACAATATATTTTAATAATATACATTTCTTGATGAGGTAACCATCTAAATTAAACATTACTGAAATTGTTTTTTTCTATCACTGGTAAATAGTTGGCACTCTAAATATTAAGAATTTTTTACTAATTATCTTTTGATTTAGTAAAAATATGCAATAGAAAGTATATTGTAAATTAGAAGTCAAAAAGTAAAATTCTTATTTTTGCTTTTAATTATTTCAAATTAAGAATCCCACTCTCATGAAATTGTCTATTAACTTTTCTAAAGATTATACAATTTCCAAACATCATTAACAAAATATTAATAAATTTCCATGGAAGATGAGTCATGTTCAAACTTTGATATGATCATCCTCAATTAATTTACCTAATTTTTTAAAAAAAGTATTACATAAATAATAAAAGATTTTGGATACATTCATCCAAAATTGAAAGTATCTTATTTAATAAATGCTTTAGCTGTAGTGGAAATCTAATCTTACATAATTTATTATAGCCTTTTTTTTCCATAAAATATTTTATAAAGTAGATTGCATAATTTCATTTTTAAAGATTTCAAATAATTATGAAATATTATAATTTACAATTTCTCTAAATATTTCATCAAGATCTGTGATTTTTTGATTTATAGATCTACAAAAGTGATTTTTACCTTCATTCAGCTAAAATGATGTAAAAACAAGTGACCATAAAGTATGAATATAGTATTAAATATGAATGCACTATTATTCAAAGATTATCCAGACACATTCCCCAAATAGTTCAAATGTTGCTATTAAGCAAAAGTACTAAACATTTAATAGGAATATGATAATGTCTAACACATCCATATATTACTTTCAAAATATTTTAAAAAGAAATAAAATAATAACCACAATTGATAAATGATTGTATTTCTCTTAATCAACCAGCCATTCTTAGGTTTTCTTGCCAATTATTAAGCTTTTGCTTTTAAATCATTATATTGCTTATCAAGCTATATATTTTATATTTTAACTGAGCATAGAATAACACATATTTTATTAATAATATAAATATTGTCAAAAAACTTTAAAATTTTTTTTTAGCAAGCACAAAACTAGATTTACACCTGTCCACCACAATGTTTTTAAAAGAATTTCATATCTCAGTACTATGAAAATCTAAATTGACAATTTTAGTGTTTAAGAATTGCTAAAAATTTAGCATAACTGTTTGGAAGAAATTCTTTACTGACATGTATTATTATTTAATGCTACTATTATTTCAGTCTCGGACATCTTGATCTATATAGTAATTAATTTATATCTGTAAATAGTTGGTAATAGCAACATTTTTTACATTATAACTCTGAACTATAAGTTATAAATTGCTATACTTTTGAAAATGCTTATGGTAATAAGACAATAGATTTTAGACCCTTTAAGCTATAAAATCAATATCATTATTTTCAAAATGTTTCGACCATAGTTTATTGCCCCTGAATACTTTTATATGATATATACTAAAAGAAACATTAAAAGTTTTGCTTCATATTTAAAAATTAAAAATAGAATATTATTGTAGAATTTGCAGCAAAAAAATATAAAACTATATTTTAAAGCAAATATAAAAAATTTCCAAATAATCTAGATATATTTTTTCAATATTATTATTTACTAATAACAAACATTTTTATTAATAAAATGAAAATATGTTTCATAATGGTTATAAAAAAGACTATTTATATTCATTAGTTGATTCTCTTCAGTAGCAGAAAATTCCATTAACAAATAATACTTGAATATTTTTATTATAGATAATAACCGTGATAGCTTTTATACATATTTATTTTGAAAAAATATTGTGAAAGTAGTGAGACAATTATTATTTATGTTCTGTAATACAAAAGATTCATTATTTCTAATGTATTTACTTGTTAAAATCAATAACATGTGTCAAATTATATTGCACATACAGATGAGTATAATATTTAAAAATAATGAGATACACATTTTATAAAAATTTCATTCAGTGTATAATATAATATCAAACAGAATTTGCATCACACAAATCAATATGCATTATAAAAATGAATTATTTGTCATCATCTTAAATGTGATATGTATTTAGAATTATAATCAGAGACTTCTTGGGCGCCTTAGAGCTTAACCCAAGTAATATTTTGACCAGAAGCAAGGGGAAATGCATCTCACCACATCAGACCTAGGGTCTTCAGGTAGAATGCTGTGAATGATTTGATGAAGTACATAATCTATGATCACATTTACCTCCAATGACTATCTCTGGGTTTACACATTAAATTTAGATACAATATGGCTAGGTTCATCTATATCTCACTCCTTCAAACTCCATTATGCCTCAGTATTTGAACTTAGGGAGAAGCCTTCAGCTCTCTTCAGGGTAAATTTACTACTGTACCTCTATATAGATTCCAATTGATTTAAAGATCCATCCAATTATATTATGGTATTATTATATCAGAGTGAAATGTATATATATATATACATATATATATATATATACATATATATATATAAACTGATAACTGAGTATATATATATATATATATATATATACTCAGTTATCAGTTGATGAATAAATGTATAAATGATTTTGATAAACTAGAGACCATTTTAATATAAATCAAGTTAACAATGTTTATTAAGTGACAAAACCTAAAAAAATTTAAAACTTTTTAACATGATAAAACAATATAATTGTGTCGGCCAATGATGTATTTCTACCATATCAGCAATTAAATGTGTTCATATTCCAATCCTTATCCATGGTAGAGCTACATAACATGGCACTAATTATTTACAAGGCAAATAAAAATAATTAAAAAAAATCATTATTAATTGACCACAGACTTGACTAGCTAATTTTAATATTATACAAATATATCCATGGTAGCCTCATTGTTTAATTTTAATTATCAGGGTTCCATCTTATTTGGCCCCCCCCTATTTATGCATAGTTTGCTAAGATTGATAGCAAAGAATACCTGCACTAGAAGATTAATCATTCATACTGAAAAAATAAACACAAATGACTATAAGTTAACAATAACAAAAAATGTCTCAAAGATTTTACCTCATTCCATACCATAGTGAAACAGACAGATCGAAGAACCGATCTTCGTTTCATGTGTTTTAGGTACGGTAATTCGAACCACTATCTGCCCGCAGTGAGATTTGTCTATTTTCAGTCATAATAAAAAAATTAGTTATATATTTTATGTTTTGTAAATCAATAGGTAAGATTCCGTATATAACTGTCACAAACCATGAGATAATATTCATGTGTGCATGGTTTGTGGATTTATATCAATTTAATTTAAAGTTTATTGCGGGCGTATTTGTTTGAATTTTAGTTTTTTTAAAATTGTACAAAGTCGTTTAAAAATACTGATCAAAAGTCACATTCCTTTGATCAGTGTTTTTAATTAAAATCTAAATTACACAAATGTACAGAGTAATTAAATTGTATTCGAAATTAGATAAGAAATGTAGATTTGTAATTACCGTGTCAATTTAAAAATTGCGTATTAAAGTAAAAGGACAATGGAATGGATAATTAATGTTGTATGGTCAAGCTGGAGGGCTGGAAGCTAGAGAAAGTAGGAGGAGCTTAAACACAAAAGCCAGGCGGAAAGGTCAATCGTGGCCATCTTAGAGAAAAACTTATTCTAACTTTTGACGTGGTTGAGAGAAGTAGTCTTAAGACAGCACTGCAGCTGCTAGAGTAATTCCTAGAACTTTGTTAAAAAGCTCACCTGTAAACCGCAATGTGGATGGGCTAAGTGCCAGGAGCTGATCTCTGCCCTGCCAAATTGAATCTTCGTGCCGCTGACTGATCATGTTGTTTGTGCTTCATAGTTTCCAACTTCCAATCTCCAAATTGACAATGCCTTGCAAATAACTTTCAATATGCGCGCCTACGTTCGTCGGAAATATCAATCGGAAAAGCCAAGCCGGATGAAGAAAGAAGAGTAACTGTGTTACACGAACTTTTAACTTTCTCCCGAGCTTAATGTGATCAATCAAATAAATTCCATGTAAGTTTTTATGTCGTTTATAATGCTATTGTTTAACCTGTCAGTAAATTTTCTTTTCTTTTAATCCTCTGCTCTAGTCTTTAGAAATAAGTTATAAAAATTGTAATTAAGAGTAATAGTTATAAAAATTGTAATTAAGAGTAATAATAATTCAAATGAATGCATTTATATTTTTTTTGTGTTGCGTATTCCATAAACAAACGATGCCAATAGTAATATTTCCCAACTCTGTGTAAAACTAGTGTACGATAATGATCAAGTTATTTAAAAGTAAATTTCGTTTTCTGAATTAAATATTCTTTTATATTTCGAGTTGGTAAATGTTAAATCCCTTTTTTTTTATTCTAGTTTAAGTTGTCATATAATTGCAATCTAAGGTTCGATGTTAAATATATATATTGTTTTAAAGTGTTATATTAATGTCATGTATGATATGAGAAATAACTCACTGTATAATTTAATACTATCGCTACCGCCTGTCAACCTGTAGGGTTAAGGGTTGCAGAGTAAATTTAATTAATTATTGTTCTCGCGGTCAGTTTAATTCCGCTATATTTTATTGGGATAAGGATCTCAGCCTGTGGCGTAGTAATAGATGAATAGATTCCAGGTTTTGTATAATTTCTTTAAAAAAAAATCCACTTCAAGTACTCGTCCTTGATGTCTGTGGCAATGCCTTCCCTTCGCTGAAGTTAGCAACTCGCCATTCTACCATTGGGGATTGAAAGCAGTTTCTTTCCCAGGTAATCTCTTGGATCACCGGGTTCGAAATGATCCCGGCTGGTTGTCGTGTCACGGAGCTACTTGGGGGCATTAAGCCTTGTCAAAGTACAAGCCGCCCGGTATTCCGTTAATGCACCGCAAGTGATTACTGTAGGGCTCTTGAATATAGGCAACCACCTGTACATCTATCCTCCATGCCGTATTTATCTAAAACCACTTCCAACTGTCCATCTACGTAACGGCTCGAGGCTATCCGAGTAAAATAAGTTAATAAAACCCTTTTGATAAATATCTTTTCAATGCTCAAATACTCTGATTCTCTTAGCCATCCGTCAATCATTTAACTACACCGCTATTGGCATGAGTTTGTTTACGAGATAAAATGATTGTTAAAGACTAGTAGCTAAATACAAGAGGATTCATGGAAGTCTTACCGTACTGTTGAACGTTATATTTATATGCTTTCTAATTTCTTTATTAAACACTTTATTTAATCTAATTTTTGTGTCCTCCACCTTATTACTCTCTAAGTCTAGGTAGTCACTTACTGTCTGTATTGGCAACTTAAATATGTACGTTACATGAATGATGACCGTTCCAATATCTAGAGTATAATAAATATATATATCATTAACTGTAAGAATTAGTCTATGTTCTGAGCTGAGCTAGAAAAGGGATAACCCCGTGCTGTTGTAAAGTCATCATCGGTTAGTCATACCGGGGTTTGGGTTTGAATTCAGTTGGCGTTTTGGAATTTATTCTTAAGCAAAGGCTGGGTTTGAACTCGGGTACTGTGTATGAGTAAGCGTGGTGGATTTATACCGGTACAATAGTGATGATGAATAATGTCAAGTTGCTATGGAGGGAAAGCTGACCAAAACTTTATTTGACATAAAAAATATCTAACTTAATAATTCTCCCTCTTCTTCATTTTGTTGCTTTCACTTATAATGGATTCTTCCAAATTGTAGACACATTTAAGATTCCAAATGCAGAAATAAATAAAACTAGAATTTTACTGTCATATATAAAACCAAAAAAATATATACCTAATGAAATAAAAAGTTTCATTAGTTCATCTTGGTTAATGTCCATGAGTTTGGCAACAATGTCTTTTATGGATATAGTTTATATAATTTTTAACCAATTTCTAAAGTAAATTTCATCACTTGCTAGAATTCCTCAGCAACATGCATGAAATGATATTGTGGTCATTTTCTGCAGTTGCTTTCTTTCTCGATCCAAATAGACATTTACTTTTAAAAGATTTGGTATTCATTTAGGCATTATACAGGCAAGTAGATTAAGTGATTATGCTTCCAGGGTCAGGATAATAGCTTTCCAATCCTATAGTAATGTTAATTTAGCCAAAATACATTGCACAGCAGTTTATAACAGATTTAATTTTTCTTGATTTGCTATTTGGCATTTAACAGTTTATATAAAAAAAATTACTTCATCATTTTATTTAGATACTGGCAATGTTCTATTTTTTCTTTCTCTGTGTTCAAATAATGGCACAGCTTCTTAAATATCAATTTAAATTTAGTTCAGCTATTTTGTTAAACTGCACAAATTTATCAAACTTTTTTCTATTTAAATGTGGGTTGTAATTTCTTATAATTTTGTGCTATGAAAATTATATAGATAATTTGGAACATTCAAACAATTCATCCATCTTCTCTTGCATTCGAATATTCAGTCTTAGCATGTTGGCTTTATACAGTTATTGCATCATTTCAAAAATAATAAAAGACAATGAAATGAACTGGGTCTACTTTAATACCATGCTTAGTTTCCGATGTTTAATATATTAGCTTTTCCATTGCTGTGGCTATCAATTGTTGCATGTATTATATTGGTTGTGGTTAAAAATAATATTGCATAACAGAATTCTTTTATTTTTCATACTTGGGTGTCTTATGATGACCTAATGTCAAGCCAAAGCTTGACATTAGGTCATCATTATGTTTGCTAGATCTATGTCTTAATCTGTGATGTATAACAGATTGATAATTAATTTATTGTTGGTATATATATATATATATATATATATATATATATATATATATATATATATATATATATAAGCATCACATGATCACTATCTTATACTAGCACATCTGTTTATAAACAAAGCAAAACTCTCCATACAGTATTGCTACTCTGTGCCAACCAGAGTAATCAATGAATGTCAGAAGGCTTGTGCATTAAATCCCTATCTAATGCCTACTCATCCAATATCCCCAGACTAGTTTCTGGCTTGTGGCCATTGTCAGTGAGGAGCTTTGGATCCTAAGATCTAGGTGCAGTGCTCTCAGATCCAAAGCTCCTCACTGACAATGGCCACAAGCCAGAAACTAGTCTGGGGATATTGGATGAGTAGGCATTAGATAGGGATTTTATGCACAAGCCTTCTGGCATTCATTGATTACTCTGGTTGGCACAGAGTGACAATACTGTATGGAGAATTTTTGCTTTGTTTATATATATATATATTGTACATATATCTATGTTCTCATGTCCCACACATATATTATTTAATTGAGAAAAAAAAATTTCTTTTATATATATATATAGATTTATGTGTATGATATATAGTTGATAAATTGATGAGTGGTGAATGAATATAATGCTGTAAGAAATGATATTTTAATATGTTATTTTTCTTATTAAATAATTAATATATTCAGTTATTTAGTTTTATTTTTGGTTAAAATAAAGCAGATCAGAAAGAAAGTGTCAAATAAAGTGATCTAGATAAGAGAATGAGATTTGAAAATGTACACGTGCAAAAGAGTGTGAAAGAACGGGAATGTCTGTTTAAACATAAAACGTTTTTAACACCTATTTGTAATGACTATAGATTGCCAGCTTTATTGTATTGTTTTTATCTGTATCTAAGATTATTTTTTTAAGGGAGAGAGGTGCTTTGAGGAAGTAAAAGGTGATTATTAATTTTCTTGTAAAATCGCGATAGAACATCAACTTGTCAAACTCTGATTTTTTTTGTCTTTTATCTCAAGATAAGATATGCAGGTGGTCATTTTCTTTGACCAAGATTCGCAATAAAAATGAATAAAATGTTTAAAACTCACTCAGTCATTATTATTAGGGAGAGATGTAACTCAGTCATTTATTAATTTAGAGACTCACTCAGTCATTATTATTAAACAGAGATGTAAGTCTCACTCAATTTTTTCCTCGTTATTAATGTTGAAAAAGGAAAAAGGGAAAAAAAAGGAAAGTGGGTGATTTGATTTTTTTTTTATTCTTTAAAAATTGAACAAGGGAAAAGAAGGAAAAGACTCTTGTATAAAGTCAAAATAGACGAAGATGTGCGGATATACAAGTAATTTCCAGAAATATTAATATTGGAAAAAGAGGGAAAATGGAACAAAATTGAATTTATAAGAAGTTAATGACAATTCTATGAAATGAGATTAACATATTTTTCTGAGTATAATACCATGACTCTGCATTGCTAAACCATTTTTTTCTGCTTCCTGATTAATACAGAATGAGTTAAAATCACTAATCTACTGTGGTCTCATATACCAATCAAATGATAACCAACAAAATGAAAGAGTTTGAAGCCAACCACACAAGCTATATGAAATGCTTCTTTTCTGGCTCCTGGTCTATTAAAGGCTCATTACCTTTTGATGAATGGAGAAGAGGAAGGAAGAGGAAGAGAAAATGTATAAAATCCATATATAGCCAAGTTTGAAGCCATGAATCAAATTTTTGTTAAAGTTTACCTCAGTCATCTAAAGTGTCTAGAGCGATTATTTTTTTTAAAAATGGGAGAGACAAGCAAATCCACCAGTACACACTTATTAAAAAGTATTTATAATAGCTCTTTTTAAAATGGTAGAAGGAAGCCAATCAACAATAAATAATTTTAGAATTAAAGAAACAAGCAAGTCAATTGATTCATGTTTATCTTAACAGTATCTGCAATAACTTTCTTTTTTTTATGGAGCAAAGACAAGCAGTCTGAAAATTCAAACTCAGGACATTTATAAGAAGTGAAAGTGATCGGGTAACTATGAACTTTCTTTAACAGATTTTATTCGTACTTATTAAAAGTAAACCTTAATTTACTGGTCAAAGCAATTTTTCTTTTGATACAGAAACATTAAAGACTTGTTTATCTATAGTTATTTGCAATATCACACAACATAGCACAAACATAGTTTAAATCTTTACACTTAAATTTTTCATTATTTTTTATTATTTTTTTTTATTATATATTGTAATGTTGAAATGTTTTTTTTTTAATTGTTCTTCAGTTGTTAATGATAATGAGCAACCTATAAATATATGCATTTATAATGTTTTTTTTTTATTTTATCTTGTTGCATATTAAAATTAATATCATGTATTTTATTTTCTTTTGCTAAAAGGTTGCAAAAATATTTTATATATGTAATTTGTGGGTATACATTTTAAACATATATGTTAACATTACCGAATGTGTGCATGTGTAACTGCTTATACAAACATGTCAAGGAATAGGTTATATATAAATAGTTTAGGTGTGAGAAATTATAAAGCAAGGCTTGCATATGAATGGAAGTGAAATAAAACACACAGGATACATATGAAATTTATTCTATGATATAATAAGTTAGGAAAGACTTAAGTAAGCATTCCATAAAATGTATTTTTTAAGCCAGCTTATTTTAAAATATTTAGAAATGACAAACCTATATATATTAAGTTTATTTGCTTGTGCTTATATAAATTTTTATATTAATTTTTGTATTGAATTAATGTAATAATAAGCCATTTATTTAATTATTGATTTGATTTTAAAGAAAGAAAGAAAGAGTAATAGTATTAATAAAATATAATTCTATACATCTTAATTGGTTTTCCGAGTTCTTATTAAAAAAAAATATTGTTGTGTTTTTCTTGTCTTGATTCTATCATTTTAATTCATCATCATTGCTCGCAGTTATTAAGTATTATCATTCGTAAATATTGAGCAATCACTTGCAAATATTAAGCACTCGCAAAATGTTAAGTAAACTGGAATGTTGATTTATCTTTAAATATTTAAGGGTTAAGCTTGATAGTAACCAAGTTTTAATAATTATAGATGTATATAGAAAGCTAAAATTATGTGGTGTCCATGAGTTTTGATCATCCTCATCAAAGATGGATATCATGTTATTGGTTAAAATGTTTCAAATAATACTATATAAGAGTTATGATCGCCATCATCATCATTAATAAATTATAATCACTCAATCTAACGTTTAACAGAATTAATATCTTTTAATAAATAGGGGTTTATGGAAAGATGAATATCATGCAAAGAGATTCATGATGATCAATCATCATCACTAGTATTAATAAACCCTAATCTTAACTATAAAAGTATTTTATTAAATAACTATGAACTTATATAAATGCTGGTGAATGTAGTATTTAAATCCCCGTTTGAAATAGGATAATTTTTAATAAATGCATATGAGTTTATAAAGATAAATTTATTGTTGTGAGTTTATTAATAAGCTATGGCTGGTATCATCACTATCACTATCATTATCATTATTATTATGATATCACTATTATTATCATTCATCATTATTATCATCATCATTATTACCTTTCTATTGTGATAAATAATCTAGCTAAATGGCCATCAATATTAGAAGCCATTAATAGGATTATACATGTCTGTTCATCAATATACGTAAATGAGCTAGCAATGTCTATAAGAATCTTTGATCTATAATATAAATTTTGGTAATATTGGGATCTTGTAATTTTATCGATATAGACAAAATGTAAGAATGTCATTTTTTTCATTAGTCATCCAAGTCATGTGTGATAAAAATGTACCGAATGAGTTTGAACTCAGTACACTCTAAACAGATATTTATCTAGATTTAAAACAATCTAGTGGCGCTCGTGGGAAAACACATATACTTAGCTAAACTGAATAAAGAGTGATATAATCCCTTTCCATCTTATAATATTAACTTTATATAATATATATTTTATAAGTTGTCATGAATAGCACCAGGGTGTGCATATGACCATGAATGGTCTTATATGGGTGGAAAGAAGAATAGGGAGGATTCTTTGTTAAAAGAACCTAGTATGGGAGATAAGCATAATGCACTCCAGGAATCTCAAAGTGGGTAATTTTATTCAGTTGCTATATTAAAATATTCTTTTATTTGGTGACAATGGCCAGTATGTTTTATTGTTCAAATGACATCCCCAATATTTAGATATTATTAAATCTTTAATGATGATATTTTAATTTTCATTGTTGTTATTTTATATGGAGAAATGAGATAACTTATTGATTTTATTGCTAATGTGACAGAATTAATGTTTGGGATAGTTGCAATCGGGCTATAATGTTAGATTTAGTTATTGAATTATAGCAACTATCATTTCATCACTCATCTATTTATCTATACTGAGACAATGTTTACTTACTGTTACAAATAACAGATTAGATAAACATATATGTTAATAATGGATCATTTTCTATCAATTTATTATTCTTTGTTACAAGTGTCCTTCTTTCAGTTACAAATATCATCTCTTTACTTATTTCAGTTACAATATATATATATGAAGGATTTCTGTAATTGGGCTTTTATTTTTCATTAAATAAAAAAAAAAAATTTCATTGTAACATTTGTTTAATTTGGCATTTAACAAAGCAAACATTCATCATATATATATATACATTTAAAAAAAAAGGATAGTACATATTAAACCACCTAATAGTTAAGCTTATGTATTGACTAAGTTTGATTTGGTGATATGGATAAATAAAGACTGTTTTGATATGATTGTAAGCTATCCTTACAACTTTCCTACCATTACAGAGCTAAAATTATATGATGTAAACAAAATTTTAATGCTTATGTAGTGTATATATATTTCATTAGCATTAGATTGCCTGTTGTTGTTTTTTTGAAAAGAAGGATTACGAAGCCTATTCATCTTATTTTCCAATGCTTTCTCAACTATATCTAAATTCGTTCATGATTTCCTACCTCATTAACTACATTATATTAAAATAAAATTTATATATATATATATATATATTGTGCCCTTGTCTGTAGGTATACATATATATATATATATATATGTCTTTTTTATGGTCATATGGTCTGGACTCAACCAGTAATGTGTCTCTATTGAAGATGGCACATAATTTAACTCATTAGCAGGTATCCTGCTTCCTTTTGAGACTTACTGGATTCATTAAGGTCTAAATGAAATATTGGTTTGTCCATTATTCTGTATGGATCAACTTTTGTGTCTTGGTTAGTTCTAAAGTATCTCAGTAATTACTTTTGTGCTTACCTGGGTATACCCTCATCACAAACTAATGACTTTCTCTCTCTCTCTCTCTCTATATATATATATATATATAAATATATATATATTGTACCTAAGTGAAGTATCACTTAGCTCCAATAGCTGCCATTCCTTGTATTAGTTTAACTATTTTTGTACAATTGTCTGATTTAAAAAATAATAATAATAATAAAGAAAAAATTAGTTAATTAAGGAATAGAATATAAAATAATTGGTAAAGTTGTTATATTTAGTAAGTTGATATAATTATATGTGCAAAGTAAGTCACATATTTGTAGTTAGTTGTGTTGGAGATATAATATAGCATTTCTCTCAAAATAAATGTTTGAGTTACTATTTAAAATGATAATAGATAATGTAAACTGTGTCATAAGATATCTTTTGTTTTATATGTTTTATTTATTTCTAGTTTGTAGCCTAATAACTAAGCTAATATTATAACTAGGTGAATAATATAAAATTAATTTAAAACTAATCTTTAGTTTTCTTAAAACATTCAGATAATAATTTAATCTTTAGAGTAAATTAGCCTTAACTTGTTATAAGTTATTTTAATATAATATTCCCAAATATTTTTATTTGTAGTCATTAAAAATTATAGTTAAATATTAAAAGCGAATTGGAGGTCAAGTTAAAGGTCAGTTCTGTGTGAATATTTGCATATAGAAAAAAAAGTTTTCTAAATTAGTTAAACTGTTTTATTTGAGTTATGTTAACTCATTAAAGAAAAGAAGAAAATGAATAAATAATTGGCTATAATATTAATTTAAAAAAAAAACTAAGTGAATAAATAAAACAATTATTAATATAAATTTTCAGATGTAAATTTTAAAAGTGTATTGATCAATAAATAAGACAAGTTTTAATTTTATATCTATATTTTTATTTTACAGTAATATTTTTTTTGTATTAATATTATAAGAGAAACTAATTATTAATATTTAAAATTAAAGTTGTTATATCACATGATAGATATCTAGTTCATTCTGACATCATTTATTCATAGATCGGTTTTCCAGATGATTTTAAAAAAAGTTGTTTATTGGTTGATTAAAAAAAATTGACACTGAAATTTGGGTGTGGAAATAGAAAGAAAATTGATATAAAAAAGTTTTATTTTTAGTTGTGGTGACCTGAATTATTTCTGAAGTCTGATCTTCTCTAGAACAAGTTAAAAAAATATTAATTAGTTTTAAAATCTTATTATTTAAAAAAAAGTATTGTAAATTATATTTAAGTATTTGATATCTCCATGGATGACTGCTAAAAAGATAAGTAACTCATTTCTTATTATTTAACTTCCAATTAACTTTTAAAACTTTCATAAAAAATGCGAGGAGTAAATTTTACTTATGCTATCTTCAATACTATGTGAATAATATCTTCTAAGAAATAAATTTAAAACATATGCAGTTATTATATTTATTGCTAAATTACTATTATTGCACAGAACTATATAGTCTACATTTATTCAGTTATTTATTAAATAAAATAAAACTTTAAAGAAAAAAATTAAAAATGTGTAAAGACTTAGCTATATATTTTAAAAGACTAAATAGGTTTGTATTAATTTCACTTAGAGCTAATTCAAACCTTCCACATTATATTAAATTTATCTGTTTCTAAACTAATAATATAGAATGTTTATACTGCAACTATTAAGAAAGACTTTTAAAAAAATACATATAGTATATTAATAATAGTCTAAATGTTTACTCAGCTGGAGTTTTTATTTTAATTTGTAATTGAAGAATATAGTTCGCCAAGTAATAAAATGATCAAAAAAATATGTATGCTTACCGAATTCTCTACTGAGGAAATTGCTTGCACTCTTATTTTAAGAAAAGTATAAAGAAATAACTTGGAAGCGCCTTAGTCTTTTATGCGAGTAAAATTTTTAAAAAAAAAAACCTTAAAAACGTGTTATTTTTTTTAAAAAAAAGAAATGGAATAAAAATGAAACTATATTATTATTTAAGTAAATCTGGGATCCCATAATGATATTATCAGCTGAATAATTTGTTATTTGCCATTTTTTTTATTATTTATCGCTGGATTATTATTATGTTTTATTATATTGCCTATTTAAGCTATAACACCTTGAAATGAAAAACTGCATTAATTTTAAGGAACTATTGTAGATTATTTCTTTTGAAAATCTTTGCCATGTTTAAGTTAAATATTTTGACCAGAAGCTTCACGCAGAATACCGACCCATCAGAAAAATTGTAAACATATTTTTAACGGATAGCCAGTGTGGAGAAAGCTTAAATTATGAACTAAAGTTTATTATATTTTTATTTTGTTTGTTTTGTTGGTTAAAAAAAAAAAGAACAGGAAAATATTTTATGCTATATTTTCTTTATAAATGGGTGTAATACTGTTTGGTATAAATAGGCCAGGTAATTTAATTCATATACTTTTAGTCTTAATGGGTTTATTAGAATGTGTAGACATTCTACCATTCTCAGATAATATTATTATTATTACATTTGATAAGCGTTTAATAAGTTAACATATATTTTAGTCATTCTTATCCCATGAGATTTTCATATTGAATGTATGGTACTTCACTCAGTTATATGTAAAACAGCCAAAGAGGTTAGCAGGGGGTTTTTCATTCATTTTTTTATATATATTAATAATAATCATTAATATTTTTTTAGATATGTACTGAGAATTAATTTTCTCACACTTGATTTACAGTCTTTTAAATGTCCACTAGCCACTATAATTTAATATTTTGTTATGTGTGCATTGTACTTTTTCCTAAAATTTTATATGCATTTAATATTCTTATATAGTGTTTTTTTAAAATAGTCATTTGACATAATTTGCATTGTTGGTTCTGACATTGATTAATACACATTGTAATTTAAAATTCTTGAAGATGACTTTAGTTAGTTAAAGTGATATTGATATCTTGTTGTTAGTTTAGTATTCGTTGGCCTCAGAGAACTTTGGCTTTGTTAATTATTATTTGTATGCTTGATGGAGTATACAAAGTCCTCCATCCTTATTTTATTGCTTTTCCATGAGGTGATAGTGTTCATTACCAGTGCAGTGATAATTATAATATATTAAGTATTTGTATTATCAGTGATTGTAATCACATATTGTGAAGGTGTTTAGATCTCTGGAGAGGATGATATATTTCCTGGTGTGTCTTTCCTGTTTCTGATGCACTGTGACAATGTCCAGATATCCTCTTTTCTGCCTCAAAGGTAGATACTTTGAAAGCCACCACAGTTTTATTAAGTTGTTCAGCTCTGTGGAGTATATATGTATTTTTGGCCTATCACTCATGATGTAATAATGCTATTTTCCACCATAGTAGGTGAGGTTGCATTTGTTTTAGATATGTTATGACAAGATATGTTTGTTTGAAAAACTCTGTTTCTTCAGGTTCTATTTAGCTGTTTCTAATACTTAAAGGTATATCAATGTCTGAATTATGCTGTTATGATAGTTTTATCATCCACAAATCAAACAACAATAATTTATATTTATTTTTTAAGTATTTAGATTTACACATATGGCTATAAGCTGCAATTCACACATACTAAGTAATTAATATGTTCATCCAGAGTTTTTGCCAAGGGAAATGTAAGTCCTTCAACAAAGTGTCATTTGTTTTATTCAGAGTATATGATCTGATAGGAGTCTGGCTCTAATAACTATTAAATAGTGATATAAACTGTACTTTATATTATTTATGTTATATTATTGAACATGCCACAATAGTTATTTATATTGGTGTAGAATCTCTGTATCACCATTCATTCTTGATTCTATTGTAACCCCACTGAGTTAAGTTATTAAAAATCTCTAATATATTAAAAAATAGAACATAGTCATTTTATTTTCTCATACAAACATATTCATCTTTCATCTCTTCATTTCTCATCTCTTCTTTCATTCATTCTTTCATTTCATCTCACCATTTCTCATCTCATTTCTCATATCCATCTTTCAGTTCGTTTCCTTTGTCTCTTCATCTTCTCATCCCATTCTTTCATATCATCATCTTACCATTTCTTACATTTTCATCTTTCCTCTCTTTTCATCATCATCACCATCATCCCTCATGTCTCAGTTTTCTCTTTTTCCTTTTTTATGTCATTTCATTCTTTGATCATCACTGTTCACTAACCCCCTATCTATCTATTTAGGTTACAATATATATATATATACTGTAAGCGTCTACTTGTATTATTATTGCATAATTCATTCACGTATATATTCTATCCCACAGTTTCGAGTAAGTATATTTATGAGCACAGGTTAAATCCCATCTCAAGTACCAATCTTACACTTTGATAAGAATTATACTCATTGAAAACATAAATAAGGGTTCTGTATATATATATATCTAGGGTAATGCATCCAGACTAGCTCAATTTCAAGGTCTGGGGAACATGGTCTAATGAGAGAACAAAGCAAAGACAATTCCTAATATGTCACATATATCTATGTATACTACACTATAATTTACCTGTTTATAAATCTATTCCCCTAGCCCAGTAGTTATAACAAAATTAAGCTACATGCTAATACACTAGTTACCATTAAATTCTAAGTTTTATACATGCATATACATATCTTAATATTCATGCACACAACCCATTTATTCCGATACACACATATATGATTCATATATATATATATATATATCAATGAAAGAGTGCAATTACACATCAGAGTTGTTTATTTAATGTTTTTATTTTATTTAATTATATAGAAGTAACATGAGTCCCTTCATTACTACGCATTTATTGAACACATATATAGAGAAAACAATTTACCTTAATTACGATTGAATGTCCATGTGGTCAAATCTAACAGTCCACACATTTATAATTCTGAAGAAATACTGGCCATTATTGATATTCGTTGATCCTAAGGATGGTAAACAGTCCGCAAATGTGATATGCCAAATAGTTCACCATAGAGGTGGAGTAGATGATTTTACTCGCTTAAGAGGTCCAAGTTGTCAAAGGTGCTTTGCCACCATTACTCTTGATAGATTTTAAACAGCAAATTTCATAAATCAGATTCAGGTGAGTTCTATAATAACAATCCACTGGGCCAGTCTAATGAAACCCACACTATTTAATTACCCCAACATTTTGATGAAAATATTAATAAAATTTCTTAATTAATTACATGTTAATCCAATCCAAAATCTGTGCCACATCTTTTTCTTTTCTTCTAATCACCACCCTATTTTTTCGAGAGCAAAATAGTTTTTTCCTTTTACACTCTTTAACCTCGCATTTTCCCTTGTATATTCATACGCCGCAGACTGGACCTTCCATTATTTCCAAAACACCAACTTGACCAGTTCTCAGACTTTTTGATGACAGAGTCATTAACTCAAACTGCCCACAGCAACTGATTCATTTCTATTTCTGTAGCTTTATATGTTCAATAGATTCATCAAGAAACACTTGTTATTGATAATATTATTAAAATGTAGAATTAAAAAAAAAATTAACAAACAACAAAATATATATGTATAATCAATAACAAATTTATACAACTCCATATATAATTGCCTCTCATCAATCCCACATATAACCGTTAATACATATACACACTTTATAATAACACACATACAACTATAGTTATATAAGCATGCAGTCCATCCTTTAACAGATTATGTATTACTTTCACACTCTTTGTAACAGGATTCGAATGACTATTTATATATATCTATTCACATATACACAGTCACTCTATATCAACACTCGCAATTAACACTCTATATTGCATTATCTCTTGTATTCAAACCCCGTCTGTTACTATATATATATATATATATATATATATATATATATATATATATATATATACCTTGCATATAAGTTAAATATGTTAATTATGTTGTCACTCTAATAGACCAAAATATGGCTTTAAAATGTGGGCATTATATGTACCCCTAATCTTACCATCTATATCTATCCAAAATGCAGTTGGACCTGAGTGTTTCACAATTGTGAATGGTCTTTCATATGGGTAGTAAAATTTTTGACATTTATTTTCTTGCTGCTTACTTAGATGGGATATTTTTATAAAACCCTTATCTCCTATCTTAAAAATTATGTGGACTTCTCTTTTTGTTTTTATTCATTTACTCAGCCTTATCCACGAGTTGTTATACCTTTTTGTATATTTCTTACCATGTCACTTTGACTATGTTGGTTTATTTGGTTGCTTTCATTGCACTCTTAGGTTGCTTGGGTAGTCTATACCCTATGTTTAGTTGGATGGACATAATCTGTAGTTTGGTGAAATATGTAGGTGCATCTATCCATGCCGTACTTGCTTTTGAACATCTTTCCTTATGTCTGTATCATAATAAGTTGGTTTTCTCTCTTTTTTTTAAAAAAAAAACCATTATATTTGGGTTTGTTCCTTTGGGTTGTCTGGTTTACATGTTTCAGATCACCAATCATTGAGATCTATTCTTAATATTTGCTTCTAAGCATCAATATTCATATGCTTAATGAATGTGAATGAACCTTCATAGGTATTGCATAACTTGTGGAACCACAAACCTTCTTGCTTCTTGGTTTCTAATATGGTCATTTCCATTACTCTCCAATATCTTTTTGTATTTTGATCATCCCTTCAGTTAAGGAGTAACTTTAAATGCCATAATACACATTTAAGATGATGAAGTCTATTGACCCCATTTGTGTCTTCAGAATTGATTTTCTGTTGTGATAACCTTCTTTTGCAGTAGCCATTATAATTAGTAATGCTCCAGTCTGATGTTTATCACTCAGTTCATCAACATCATATCTGGGAAACATGTTAACTTCATTTTGATGGTGAATATGTATGTGCCAGGATGATTCCAAGTATACATCCAATTTATTTAAGATTGTCTTCCTTTACATATTCCCTCATGATGTCTTTAGAATATGGGCCCATCTTGACTTTTGTGTGTTCATCATTTGACTCAAGGTTATCAATATTGGCTTAATAGGTACTTGGAATTATCTCTTGTAAATTAAAATTTAGAGGGTTTTCTTCCATCTCAGGCATTGACTGACATGGGTGAGTAGATTCCACACAGGGGTCACTCACCTCCTGGAGATCATTGAGGGCAGTCTAAAAATCCTGTGGACTTAGTTTCACTTGATATTCGGGAGTATCATTTGATTGTTCTCTCCACTCCTGAGATTTACATTTCAACTCAAATTTAATATTATGCACATGTAGGTTCACTGAGATGTCAGAATTCTCTCTGTCATTACTCTGTGGTGTGATAATGTGGTGCACTCTGGCACAACCAATCTTCAATTGACTAACAATGCTACACTCAGATTTCCTTATTCCCTTATTTAAATCCATTATTAAATTATTTAAATATTCCATTAAATTCTTTTCCATATGGATCATATTATTATTCATCCTCTGGTATATTTCCATAATCATTTGGAATATTCATTCTAAGATCATCTTATCTTCTATATCTGGTACTATTCTAGCTTCAGATACATGAACCATCTAATTTCTGAATGCTTCTTATGTTTGACGTGCCATTTGTCTGTGACGAATATATGTGGAGAGTGATTAATCTTAATCACAGATCCCCCAGATATTTGGATCTGTGAAGACCTTTTTCCATTGTTAATAGCAGCATCTTCCATCTCATTATTACTACTACTTTTTGTCTCTTCAGAATGTTTCATATATATGCTTGATAAATGTTTACCATTTCTGATTATCATTAAACTGCTTTTTAATAGCTAAGTATAAAGTCATTTCTTCTTAGAGATATCAATAAATACATGTTATAGGACTTTCTGTAACTCCTTGCCATTCAGTGCATATGTTAAAGTCCTCTCTATTTTTTGTTTGTGTATATGTTTTTAAGGCCTAATTTAACCTGTCCTTTTATTCACCTAACTCACCTATTTTAATTTGATTTATTAATTAATTATTTGTTTATTGGTATCAACTTTATCATGTCATTTTCATAATTTAACTTGTATTCAATGTTTCAAATGAAGTTTTTCTTTTTTGACGTGTTTTTTAAAAATGGTTTAAGTTCAGGAGTCTCATTCTCTTATGGTTGGGTGTATCAATTGGTTGCTACTTGGGTAAATTCATCAGGGTTGTATGCTATGAAAAATTTGGCAAAGAAATAAGTTACAAAAAAAAATTTTTTTTGATTAACCCTTTTTGCATGCACTAGCCCAGGGGTTGCCAAACTTTTTTGATCATAGACCTCTATATAATTTTTCGAAATCTCCATCAACCCCCCAAGAAAGTAATTTTCAGTTAATTAAAATAAAAATCTATTAGGTACTGTGTTTGTACATTTATTTTATGATTTTAAACATTTATTAAAGTAATTTTACATTGTGTAACAATAGTTTTATGAAAAATTTGTGTGATTTGCATATTAAGAATTGTTTTTCCTTCGACCCCCTGGCTCAGATCGACCCCTACTTTTGTTAAATAGACCCCTGGGGGTCTATATATACCACTTTGGTGACCTCTGCACTAGCCTCTTACTTTTCACCATTTTCTGACAGATTTTTTTGTCTCACATATCAGCATAAAATATATGATAAAATGATTATTTCTTTTCAAAATATAATACATATGGCTTCAATTGATAGATTTTTTTATTTACTACTCAAATAAATTTTAAATGTTCATATTTTGTTTCTATAAATATTAAAAAAATTAGTCTGTAACCAAAACAAAAACATTATATATCATCGTTTCTAGAAAGATTTTCAGTATATAAAATCAACAAAATATTTATTGTTTCTCATTATTTTTAAGAATGTGAATGAATATTTATTTATTTCTCTTATATCTATTGAATTATGCTTTAAAAGTTTACATTTTTTAAATATTTATTGCAAAATTATGACATTTTTTTGATATTTTCTTACTCATAAAGTAGCTTCTTTACACCAGAGCTAGAATTTTTTAATTTGGTTCAGGCCATATTTACAGTAGCTGCTAATATTTTTGAAAATAAAGTATTTCAAGTCAAAATAAGTTATTAATAATTTTTATTTCTTGATATCTAATAAATATAGTGCAAATTATTTGTTTAAAAAAATCTAAATCTGTAATAAATTTGCAAATAAACATGTTTTTGCATCATTGGAAACTCCAATGTCATAAAACAATGTTTAACAGCCTTGTCAGCAGACAATGACTGAACATGTCAAGACAGGGCTTATGTCTATTGTAAGATCAGGAACATTAAATTTTGTGCTGCATTTTAGCATATAATACTCATGAAGAAATTTACCAGGGGGCAAATTGGCCAAAAGACCATTTCATATTTGTCCCAAAATTTGAAAAAGTTAACCAATCCAAGGCTGTACCTCCTTAGAAACTTCTAGTTTTATGCCCCTAAAGTTTGGGCACCAAAATGTAATGGGCCAGGTTTCAAACAGAATGTAAGAGGGAATGCATCTCACCACAGTTGAATCCAGTGTTTTTCAGTAGGATGCTGTGAATGATTTGATGAAGTATGTAACTTATGACTGTATCTACCTCAAATGGGCAACATCCGGGTTTACACATTAAATTTAGATACAATTTGGGTTACTTCATCCATACCTCATCCCTTTTCTGGACTCTGTTATGCCTCAGTATTTGAGCTCTAGAGGAGAAATCTGCCTTTGGCTCTCTTCAGGAATTTATTTACACTAGATAGCAACTACTGCACCTCTATATAGGTTCCAATTGATTTAAAGATGCACCCAATCATATTACTGTACTAGAGCAAAATATATGTGTGTATATATTTAGTTATCTATTGATGAATGAATGTATAAAAGATTTTGATAAACTAGAGACCATTTTAATGTAAATCAAGTTAACAACATTTATTAATTAATGAAACAAAAAAATTCAAAACTGCTTAACATGATGAAACAATATAATTGCATGTGTCAAGGATGTATTGCTACAATATCAGCAATAAACTGTGTTCACTATTTCAACCCTTATCCATGGTAGAGATACATAACATGACACTAATTATTTACAAAGCAAATAATAATAATAATAATAATAATAATCATAGTACTAGTAGTACTAGTACTAGTAGTAGTAGTAGTAGTAGTAGTAGTAGTAGTAGTAGTAGTAGTAGTAGTAGTAATAATAATAATAATAATAATAATAATAATAATAATAATAATAATAATAATAATAATAATAATAATAATAATAATAATAATAATAATAATAATAATAATAATAATAATAATAATAATAATAATAATAATAATAATAATAATAATAATAATAATAATAATAATAATAATAATAATAATAATAATAATAATAATAATAATAATAATAATAATAATAATAATAATAATAATAATAATAATAATAATAATAATAATTTAAATTGACTGTGGAATTGACTAGCTAATAATAAAAGATAGGGTCTTGTGATCTATAACTCTTATTTTGACTAATTTATAATATATAAATATATCTGTGGTAGCCTCACAGTTCATGTCCAATTATCAGTATTCCATCTTCTTTGGGAATTGCCTATCTATGTACAGTTCCCTAAGATTGATAGGAAAGAACCCCCCACCCTAGAAGATTAATCATTCCATACTGAAAAATACTTAACAATAACAAAATATGTAAACTTTTTCCTGTAATAAGTGTATGTGCTTAATATGGAATAATCTCAAAAATCTTATGTTATTCCATATCACTGTGATGATGATCAATGTCAAGCCACTACAGAAAGAAATCTAATGTAAACTTAATATTTGACATAAATAAAAAAACTTTTTTTATCTAACTTATATTTCCATTTATTTTGTTGCTTTCACTTATAAAGGATTCTTCCACATTATAGACATGTTTAACTTCCAAATGTGGAAATAAATAAAACTAGAATTTTAGACATATATAAAACAAAAATATACATAAATCAAAACTTTCATTAGTTCATCTTGGTTAATGTCCATGAGTTTGGTAATAATGTCTTTTGTGGATACAGTCTATACCTCTTCAAATCAATCTCCTGTGGTAAATTCCATCATTCAACAAAATTTCTCAGCAATGCACTTGAAATGATATTGTTTCCATTTTCTTAAGTTGCTTTCCTTTTTGATCCAAATAAACATTTAGTTATAAGACATTGGTGTTCTTTTAGACATTATAGAGGCAAGTAGATTAAGTCATCATGCTTTCAATAGCTCTCCAGGCCTATGGCAATGTTAATTTAGCCAGAATACATTGAACAGTAGTTTATAACATTTATTTTTTCTTGATTTGATATTTGGCATTTACAGTTTCCATAAATAAAAATTACTTCATTATTTTATAACAAAATTACAAGCATGTTGAGATGCTGGAAAGAGATGCTACAATAAATACTTATATGAATCACTTTTGATGTGTTTTGTCTCATATTCATAGCCATAAAAACAAATAGTGCAGAGTAGAATGTAAATGGCAATATGAAAATTATATTTAACTGATGAATAATAACTTTGTGTCTACATTTGTAAAAAATAAGATATATGTGATATATTACACAGAAATAAAATGACAGAGTGTAAAATTAAAATAAATAAATAATTGTATATTGAATATATTTGACTAAGTACTTTCAAAGGAATACCCCCATTATCAAAGCCATGTGTGAAGTGAATAATGGAGTAAAACTATTACTATGAGCCATGCAAAAATATGCTAATTATGTTTGCCATTTTTTGAAAATTGCAAAACATGTATCTCTTTTGCTCATTGAATTACATACAGTCCAAGTTAAATTATTTATTTATTTTATTTTACATTCTATCATTTTATTTCTGTGTAATATATCACATATATCTTATTTTTTACAAATATAGACACAAAGATATTATTTATCAGTTAAATATAATTTTCATATTGCCATTTACATTCTACTCTATACTATTTGTTTTTTATGGCTATGAATATGAGACAAAACACCTCAAAAGTGCTCAGCTGTCACTTATTTTATCGATTCATATAAGTATTTATTGTAGCATCTCTTTCCAGCACCTCAACATGCTTTTAATTTTGTTATAAAATAATGAAGTAATTTTTATTTATGGAAACTGTTAAATGCCAAATAGCAAATCAAAAAAAAATTAAATGTTATAAACTACTGTTCAATGTATTCTGGCTAAATTAACATTGCCATAGGCCTGGAGAGCTATTGTCCTAACTCTGAAAGTATGATGACTTAATCTACTTGCCTGTATAATGTCTAAAGGAACACCAAATGTCTTATAACTAAATGTTTATTTGGATCAAAAAGGAAAGCAACTTAAGAAAATGGAAACAATATCATTTCAAGTGCATTGCTGAGGAATTCTGTTGAATGATGGAAATTTACCACAGGAGATTAATTTGAAGAGGTATAGACTGTATCCACAAAAGACATTATTACCAAACTCATGGACATTAACCAAGATGAACTAATGAAAGTTTTGATTTATGTATATTATTTGTTTTATATATGTCTAAAATTCTAGTTTTATTTATTTCCACATTTGGAAGTTAAACATGTCTATAATGTGGAAGAGTCCTTTATAAGTGAAAGCAACAAAATAAATGGGAAATTATTAAGTTAGATTAAAAAGTTTTTTTATTTATGTTAAATAAAGTTTACATTAGATTTCTCTTTGTAGTGGCTTGACAATGATCATCATTACAGTGATATAGAATAACATAAGATCTTTGAGATTATTCCATATTGATCTTTCTCTTCAAGGTGTGGTGCTCCTTGAATATGACTTGAGGGTTGTCTGGAATGCAGGAGTGGTCTGTGGATAAACTGTGATGTGTGAAGACAGAGGTGTTGATGGAGTCCATGCTTTATAATAAGCATGCATGTACTATGAGAGCATTATCTGTAATGTTGCCTTCATTTCTCCATATTATGTTACAAGGCAATTGTTCTATGAACATGCTATGTTATGTATTGCTTGCTGTGTGTGTATTGGAGTATTGAAGTCTATTAAAGTTAGGGGGAGTGCAATAGCATAAGCTGAAATTATTGTAAAAGATTCTGTGTAAATTCTTGTGTATGTTTCTGATATATGTGAGGAGAATTCGAGGTCATCTCTGTGTGTTTGCTGGTTAAGGATGTTTTTTGAAGCTTCTGATTATATTATTTATATTTTTTCTGTTATATCTCACATTTAATAAGTCTTCTCAAAATGTTTTGATGTTAGCATTTCTATCGAAAGCCTCACAGTTTGGCATTTTTGTAGAAAAATGCCTTTTATCCAGCCAGTTTGTAAGTGCTAAGAGTATTTGATTGATGATGGATGTTACATCTTATATTTATTGGCTTGATTAGCACTTTGTAGTGGAAGCAGTGGGGTACATTTCTACAGGTATTTGACAGAGTTGTGAGCATCTTGAAATATTGTGTTTATAATGAGACCTGTGGCAGTGTTCAACTCTATCTTTATGTCTGCTATAGTTTTCAAGGGATGCAGCTATAAAGATATCATGATTGTACAGTATGAGTTCTGTGGATAGGCAATGAGGACAATGCTGGATATAATTCCACTCATAGATAGGCCCATCTGCCAACCATTGCCATGTGGTCCCATTTCTGGTTAAACAGCATAAATGTTTTTGATCAGACATTACAAAAATGCCACTATAAATTGCATGTATTGCTGGTGCATGCCATGTCTTGTTAATTCTTCTTTTACAATGGATAAGGATTTGTTTCTATTGATGGAACCATAGAGTTCTGCTATATCAATTACTGCCTTGTTTATGCTGCATGTGGGTGTGTGACCTTCTCAATTTTGTTCACAAAAGTGAATGATGATTTGATTGTATAAGAGCCAAAGCCTATGGTTTGTGTGAGCCTTGCATTGATTACTTTATCTGCTTTATAATAGTGCACCTCTCCAAAATCCATCATTAAGTGTAGTGGTACATCTTCTTTATTCATTTTGGCATTAGAAAACATTCTGGGGGGGTGTTGCGGCAGAGGGGTATATTTTTGATACTCTGCCCTGGAAAATGTTTTGCCAGGGTGTGGTTTAAACACGGATGATATGAATTTGTCTTTGTTCAGTTTAAAATTGAGAGTAGGCACTTTAATGAATTTTTAACTTTTTTGATTTGTTGCTGAATCTTGGCTCATATTGTTGAGTAGTCATGATCATGAATCTATTTCCTTTGTCTTCATGCATGAATGTAATGTTATTATGAGCCAGGTATCTTTTTGCTGTTATTAGTTGCTGCTTCCATCTATTGTGTTGCAGCTGTATCACTTTTTTGTTGAATGCACTTAGCAATTTTAGTTATATAGTGATTTTTATGGGGGTGATTAGCTAAGCTAGCTTCCACACCTGCAAGGAGTTCCATTTTTGAAAGGTTCCATCCACTTCCAATGACTCTGGGACCTTTATTTTAATTATTTAATTAGCCCATTGTTTGGAAATATCAAAGCAAGTATCACATCTGTTAATGGAGTTATTGTTGCTAGTAATAAAATATACTTCTTTGATTTTTTGTTTACAGTCATTATTCTCAATGCATACTATCCTAGGGTTGAAGAGTTCAAGTATTGTACCAGTCCTTTCTTGGGTGCTCCAAAAATATTGATGAATTGTCATTATTTTTCTGTGCTCTTTTATATGTATTTGTGTTGAGTGGTTCTATTGTTAATAGTGGCTTTGGTTTCACTGTAGAAAATAGCATGGCCTTTGGTTTGAGGGTATGAGATGCTATAAATGACATGGAGAATTTGATCGAGGTCAACTTTGTCTTTAGAATTATTAATAAGACAGTTAGTGCAGAGAGGTGTGCAAAAGCTGATTCTAAATTTGGTAGATAAAGATTTCAGTAGTTGGTTAGAAATTTTAAGGATGTAAGGGAGGGTAGTGTGTGGAAGATTGAGGTTTCTAATATTATCTGTAATTTTCTTGTGAAGTTGAATTTTTTTAGTAATTGTCTTGTATTTGAAACTGCTTTGAATAAATCATTGGTGTAGTGAAAGATGTTATCTTTCCTGTCAGATTCAAATTTGCACAAATGCTGACGATGTTCTATTTTTTTTTTCTACGTGTTCAAAAAATAGTGGTTTTTTAAATTTTAATTTAAATTCAGTTCAGCTATTTTGTTGAACCACATTTCTCCATGTTCAAAAAATAGAGGTTTTTTAAATTTTAATTTAAATTCTGTTCAGCTATTTTGTTGAACCACACAAATTTATCAAACTTTTCTCTATTTATATGTCAATTGTAATTTCTTATAATTTTGGGCTACAAAAATTATATGGATAATTCAGAACATTCGAACAAGTTATCCATCTTCTTTTGAATTCGAACATTCGGTCTTACCATGTTGGCTTTATACAGCTATGGAATCATTTAAAAAATAACAAAAGATGACTTCAATGAACTGGATCTGCTTTTATACAATGCTTAGTTTCACAGTGTTTAGTATAATAGCTTTTCCATTGCCATGATTGTCTATTGTTGTATGTATTATATTGATTGCAGTTAAAAAGTAAAATTACATAATAGAATTCTATTTTTATTTTCCACACTTGGTTGCCTAGTGATTGGCTTGATATTAGGTCATCACTATGTTTACTAAGTCTATGTCATAATCTGTGATGTTCAACACATTGACAATTAATTTATTGTTGGTGTATATATATAACTGAATGATATATATATATATATATATATCATGAAGAGGTTACATATATATATATATATATATATATTGTAACCTCTTCATTCTTCACCTATATCACTTTATGCACAAATAAATGTCCAGGCGCCAGATCTATAAAAGATAGAATAAATTTATAATCTAGATTGCATCTATACTTATTGATAAGACTCTTATTATGCCATTAATTTACAGCTTAGCTCAGTTGGGGGTAATAGGGTATCATGGTCATCTAGAATGCAAATGGGGATGAGAGAAGCATTTATAGGCAACAATTATATAGTGTTTATCTAATTATATTATAAGCATTTACTAAATTATCAAAAGGAAGCAGTTTATGGATTAACTTAAATCATGATATATTCAATTCTTTCATCATCCAAGTACATGCTAGACCAATCATGCCACTCATCTAATATGTTTGGGGATAACTGCAACAATATTCAATCTACTGGCATTTAATTTAGATTGAACAACTATATCAATGTTTATTAATTAATGAACTAATTTCAGGGCTCTGCTATAGGAACAACAAGTCAATCCTAATATAATATGACTATTAATCAATGAGGACTATTGTGAAATTGACATCTATTACAATAAAACAATGGATAGACAATGATAAAGATCAGGTACATTTTTATCTCACATCACTATATATTCTAAAGAAGGTAAAATTACATCTTGGCATTTATACAATGTTTGGATCTACTAATTTTGTATTGTTTAAATAAATGGCATATATTATTAAACTGACAAGTGATACAAATTTAAATAAGATATAATCGATTCTTGGCATTTACAATATTTGGATCTATTAATTCTGTATTGAGATAGATTGCACATACCATGAAATTGGTAAATATTATAATTATATTGTGTTGAACATATGGGTGTGTGGAAATGGTCAATCGAATGTACATGATAAAATAATTAAGAGGGAATCTTATTTCAACAAAACATTTATTATAAGATACATTCTTTTACGACACATTGATGATGATGTAACAGTAACTTACGTTGATTACAAACTTGACTAAACAACACTTGGATACAATAAGTAACATTTAAATTACACAAAATAACACTAATATTTGGAGGCTTTGCCTCTTATATGTGGTTTCAATAATATTTACAATTCAATTAGTTAAATTATTAGCAACTCAAAATAATTCTATATTCACATATATGCCCACTCTGTGCTGTTAATAAACCAAGAAAACGATATCAAGTAATCAATTAATGTTGTTTAAACTATTTCCATATGCCTACAAATCTATATCTGTTATATGAAATTAAATAATCATTTTATTAACTGGTCTTAAAATAAAATTTTGTAATACAATATTACATTTATACCAGGAGGATAAATTACCAACAATAATAATGAATGAAATAATGATAATATGTGATATGATCTGACAAGTTACTCAGAATTACAATTCCAGCAATGATCTTTATCTATATCTCTAGGTTTATCATATTTCCGAATGTGTGTGCACTTATGAATTCACAATCACGATGCCTTTTATTGATTATATTTCCATCGGTTGACTTGCGGAATAAACAAACTTCACAATACGGATGGTACCATGGGCTAATCTCTAAATCACGTATATTACCGAAATTACTGAAATATTTATCTGAAATAACTATCATATATTGCGTGACGATAAATACATGGAATGGAAAGGGAGAGCAAAATTAATATCAAATAAATATTTACATATGTACACGTGAGGATTAACAACAATTCCAAACATTGATTTAATTCATCAATATAGGAACTATCTATTCTTCTAACACAAATGATGTGGAACTTAGCCGATTTATCCTGAATACATGAGTCATTTATCACTTCTCTTTAAGAAACATATTTATCACATCGCATACTAATAAATAAAGAAATATACTACCATCCACGGCTCAATAGGTAAACAAATAAAATGAACGTTACTCAATTCGAATATCATGATCATCATCTCAATCACCTCTCGACTCGAAAGGAATCTAATGCATTTCATATAAACAAATCCATAGGCAGATAAACTCTTAAATTTTTACAATCTTTAGTCATGATACCAGCCGCAACCGATAAGAAACAAATAAGCATAAATTTAACTCTTACACAATATATTCTGAAAGCGAACACACACGCGAACATATGATCATGTATGAAATATTCTTTTAAATTACATCAGACAATATTAGCATTAACCAGATTAGAAATGAGTCTAATATCTTTAAAAAAAATTATGAGTATTGAAATTTAAATTGGTGTAAATACTATTAAATAAGCTTAACCATTCAGCAATACTGGCCTGAATGTTTTCATGTACATGTTTACTATTACTAATTAATGAATAATGATAAAGCACCTAATTTTGCACTAATAATATGAGCATGGGAATATATAATATTTACATAATACAACAAAAGAAAATATTATCAGTTTAATATAACTTATATCAAACTCTCTGAGAAGTTCTAAAGGAAATTGGATACACAAATATATTATTATTATTATTATTATTATTATTATTATTATTATTATTATTAAATGTGGTTTTAATTTCTCCTTATTTGTAAAAATGAAAAATACTTAATTGTAAATTATTAGAGAAAAAATATAGTTAGTAATAAATTTGGCTGAACGTTTTCGAGGAACCGTGCCTCATACTCATAGCCTTAGTGAAAATGTACTTGATATATGTAAATGAGAATATTCAAATGAGTTACTGTTAAGTAGCCCATTTTTCGAAATGTCGAAGCACGTGTCTCTTCTGTTGATTGCATGGATGTCTCTGTTAATGTAGAATGCCTCTTTTATCTTTCTCCTGTAGTCGTTTGGTTCTGAGCATAAAATAACGGGGTTAGTGAGTATGAAATTGTGCCCTGATTGTTTAGTATGTTCAAAAAATGCAGCAGATGTACTGCTGTTCGTTTGGGCTCTATTGAAGGTATACCGATGTTGAGCCAACCTGGTGTTAATTGTGGCTTTCGTTTCCCCATAATATGTGGCGTGGCATCCGGCCTGGGGGCATGAAATGGAGTACACCACATGTGGGGTGAGCGATGGATCAATGTAATCTTTGGAGTTATTGATCAACCTGTTAGTGTTGGGTGGAGTTCTGAATATTATGCTGAATTTGTTGCTTAAGGTTTTCGTTAGTTTATTGGATATTTTAGGGATGTAGGGGACCGTTATTCTGGGTAGATTGGTGCGAGGCAATTTATCATCTATTGTGCTGTTAAATTTCATGACTTTCCTCCTAATAGTTTTGTATTTGAATCCTGCTGCTAGTAGGTCTTTAATGTAATTGTTTACATTTTCCTTCCTATGTGCTTCATATTTACACAAATGATGGTTTCTAAATAGAAATGCTTTAAGACCTGTGAATTTGTGCGATGCGGGTGATTTAGAATTAGGATGGATGCAGCTTCGGATTTCAAATGGTTTAACAAGCATTTTGTAATCTATTGTGTGGCGGTCTCTTGACAAGGAAAGATCAAGATATTTGAGTTTGTTATTGCTTTCATATATGATAGAGAAAAATAGTTTAGTTGTGCTTTGTAATTCGTGTTGTATATTTAAAATATTATTTTTAGATGCTATAATGAAAATATCATCTACATATCGTATATATATGAAGTCTGGGTTAGTGTTGAAATATTTTGGAATAATGGATTGTTCATATTTATTTAAGTATATACTGGATAAGACACCACTGATAGGGAGGCCCATGGGCCAACCATCTTGCATTGTGTACCATTTATCTTCGAAAAGAGTGAAAATATGGGAGTCAAGCCATGTCAAGAAAGCCATAATAAATTTAATTCTCTCGTTAGGACAAGATATTCGCAGCAACTCTTCATGTATAATTTGGATGGATGCTTTTCTATTGATTGATCCATATAATTCTTTCACATCCATCGTGGCCATAACAGAGTTGTGAGAGATTTGAACGTTTTTAATTCTGGAAATGAATTGAAAAGATGAATTTATTGTGTATGAGCCAAAATTAAGGTAATCTATGATCAATTGATTAACCAATTTGGCTGTATTGAAATAGTGCACGCCAGTGAAATCCATCATTAATCTAAGCGGTTCGCCTGGTTTATGTTGTTTTGAATTGGCAAACATTATTTATGTCAAAATAAACATAAATACATCTGTATATCTATCATATGAGAAGGAAGAAATGCATATCAAATCTTATATCATTAAAATAAAAGTTCCCTTTATAATTTTTTTTACTTTTTTATATTTTTAGTTCATACTTGAAACTTTGAATAAATGAAAATGCATGCGTATCTCATGATAGTAAGATGAATAACAAACATTAAAACGTACAAATATTATTTCTGCAGGTTAAACATAAATTTGGCAAAAACAGAAATAACTTCCAATGTTCTTAGGATTTCCTAACAGACGTTATAAGCAACTTTTGCAAGTTTTTGGATCCATTTATTATTTTTTTATAAACTTTGTTTTGTCTAAATTCCAACATTTAATACATCTTTAATGATGATTAAAGTCAAGGTTATTTAATCATCCACATTTATATCCTTCTGGTAAATAATTATCAAGTATTATTGTCACACATTCTTTCACTCCTACATGAGTATGAATGGTTAGGTAATTTAATGTACACAATTACGATGATAATGTAGAGTACTAGCATGAATAATTTTACTGTTTCAGCCTTTCTTCTTATACAATAAAACAGGAAATTTATTAAATAAGAATCATTCAGATATCCCATTACATAGACCAGCATAAATTTTCCAATTCTTATTATTTTTACTACTATACACAATTCCAATGCCACACTATTTATTAAAAATACATTGAATAAATTTGTATTAGTAATTTTTTTTAAGTAATATCTATGCATTATGAATAAAATAAATTCAAATTGTTAGTTGATAAAAAATTAAAAACTGGTGTACCTCTGAATGTTTAGCCTTCCATTTTAGAAAATATCATCTGGTGTCTTTCAGAATTATATGTTGGCATTTATTCTTGAGTAGTATAGAAGAAGTTTCCTTATTAAAGAGATAGTGAGGAGTCCAATGAAACTGTTAAATTCACTTGTTTTATTACATTTCCTTTTAGAAAATTATTCCACCTTTTCTAAAATTGTTTTCTGAAGTCCTCTTTAAAACTTTTTTCTTTCTGAAGTCTTCTATCTTAGCCACACCTCTTTTTTTTTCTATAATGAGCTTAACAATATGCAAGAAATTATTGCCTGTGACAATGTTAAGAATAGAGTTTTGAAACAATAAAAAAAATATTAAATTACAAATATAATAAATAAAATAACCTTTATATTTTTCTTAATGCAAGATTTTATACAATAAATAAATAAAAACATACTAAGGTGTGTGTGTGTATCTGTTTTTCCATTAATCCAGAAGTCTATTAATGACTGAGTTATTAACAATCTCTATGGAAAATAAATAATGCTATTACAAGATGGATAATTTTGAGTAATGGCTAGAAATATGAATGAGATGTGAAGTGTGAGATGATGTAAATAGACATGCACCCAAACATACAAGTTAGATCTTGGAATGGCAATAAACAGTAGGTTAGAAACTTAATAAATAAACATTTATTGTGGTTTTATAAACAAACAATACTCATTCCCACTATTATATATACATAAACTAAAAGGAATTTTAATGATTGGTACAACATAACTAAGATCCTGATAACTTTTTAACCAAATTTAAAACATTAAGTTATACTGCAATTCATTTTTTTTATTAGCTATCCCTGATCACTGTTGGCACAATGTCAACCCACATTTCTTCATGGTGCTATTCTGAAAGATCACAATATATATATTGTAACCATATATTTTAGTATAAAATATATTAATTGATGTAACTAATATAAAAATTTCTCTTTCTTCTTTTGGTGATTTGATTGGCTTGAGCTGCACTTTGAACAGATTACTCTCTTATATTATTTTAATAAATTTAAATTTTGCTTCGTTCCATATACTAACTCATATCAAAACGTTTAACTTTTTAAAAATTTGACAACACATAAAAATTTGGTAAAATATTATTAAAAATAATATTTTGTTTTATTTGTTTAAAATGATCTTAAATTATTATTTCTATTAAATTTACAGAACCATTTATTCAGTTAAAATTAATTATTAAAAATAAATACAGTAATTACATATGCGTCTCAATGTAAAAAGAAAAGAGCGCGAATTTAAGGGAAGATCGTCTGTTAGTTTGCTTTTGGAGGGAGAAAGAAAAGAAAATGGTAAAGGCAAATGGTGTAAATTTGATAAGCTTATTTTAAAATAGTTAATAAGTAAACGGATTACCACAAAACTTGCTATAAACGTAAATATAACATAGTGGTAATTAATTATAAGATGAATTGCTAAATTTAAAAGTCTGTTCAAGTCGGCTGGCCAAGTGGATCGAATCACCGGTAATAAATTTTCCAATATTACATTTTTAAAATGTCGGAGCTTCCCAGTTTAAGTTTGAAAGAATTAAATACAAGATTTTGGTATGTTTTGAAATATTTATTATTCTACAATTTGGAAAAATTAAATAAGTATTTTAATTACAGAAGTTTTATGAATATGAAAATTTGTTTTTTAAAAAAGAAGAATTTTAAGTTAAAGTAAAACGTTAAAGTTATCAAAATATTTTAATATTTCCGTTTTTTAATTCTAATAAAATATAATATTGATTGATATTTAACTTTACAATGCCAGTAATATTTGCTAGTTAATTTGTTTAACATTTGGATAATAAACATTCTTCAAATAATTAATCAAAGCTATTTTATAATTTTATCGTCGGTTTGAAATGAATAAATTAATTGCTGTAATTAGTATTCCTGGATTAACGCGTGGATAAATAAATACTTGCATGGATGTGATAAACTTGGAACACTTTTGATAGAGAAATGTAGAGATTAATAACTTTATGAAAAACATTTTCATTTAAATTCTGCGTATCATGTTTTAAAATTGTTTCATGTTTAGGGAGCCACGCAAAATCGTTAATCTAATATTGCTTATAATAACTAATCAAATGGATAGAATTGCATGTATGGAATTTAACTACAGTTATAGCTATTACCTCGTATACTTATTATTCTACACATCGTACATGGATTCCACGGATCACATTAGGAGTTATAAAATGCTATACAATCCAATTTGTGATACACACATCTGCTAAAATTCATGTATTGAACTATAAATGCTATACATTTAGTTTTATCACACACACACCGTTAAATTTTATATATTTGATGAATAATACATTAATTTAATTTTATCGTTATATGAACTTGCATATGAAGTTCATAAGTTATATTTTATTAAGTTTAAATTAATAGGGGTTGAATAAAATATTTATTCAAGAGAATAGCGCTTGCGGAAAAGCTTAAAAGTACTAAATGAATTCATGAGATGTATCAATCTTTGTGAGATGTTTTGTGAGTCTTTCCAGATTTATATTCCTATGCCAATATTACTTATATTATATTACACATGTTTATTTTAAGCAAGATAAGTAGTACATTAGTTGTCCTGATTAGCGTAACATTTTATTATGCAAGAACCCACATTTGCTAAAGTGTTAGTGTATTCTGAATAGTCAGAAGAACTGAGGAGGATGATTTTGCACTTTAATGTGAAGTAAATAATAATGTTGTTTTAGAATGTTAAAGGGCTTTAATCTGTGCTGGTGGTTAATCCGCAGATTATTTTAATTGCCATTTTTGTATTTTACACACATTCCTGCGCCGGTGGTTAATCCGCGGAATTGTGTGATTATACGTATTACTTTATGATGGTGTTTAAATACACAAAACGTTTAGTATTATTTAATTCCTACGTGTAGATGAATGCATCCACAGGAATATGTTTTGCTTCACAGATATAAGTTGGGCAAAGTATTTTAGTTAATCTGCTAAATCATCTTCTTCATTTGTAAGCATAATTTATCGGTTAGATTATTAAATGGTAACAGGACATTCTATTCAAGTACTTCATAATAATTAACTGTTGGTTGATTATTATTTACCGGAACGTAAGTTTAAATTGTCACTTTATTTAATGAGCGCATTATAGCTAAATCATACAGACATCATATTATTTATTATATTATTATAGGTGTACAGTAGGGATTTATTGAATCTGGAAATGACGTTCAATATTTCATGAATTGATGCTGAATTTATTATAAATTCCTCAATATTCAGTATATAAAATTGAAATATAAGGTGGGATTAGGTTTTTAAATACTGTACCTATGAGATGTATTGAAGAAAGTCGATTGAATTATAATTTATTTATTTGATTTGTTTATTTATGTTTTATTTAGAATATTGAAATTAATTACTTATTGTTCATAAATTTGTAAATAAACGTTGATTTATAATTAAACTTACTGTGCCGTTGCTATGTGTCATTCATAAAATCAGAAATCATAAACTTTGGATAGAGCATACATTATAGAGCATACCTTGAATTACATATTATCGTCAACATGATATAAGAGTTTATAAATATTTTTTTTGAGAAAACATTTAGATGCTTTTCGTCTTTGGTAGTTTATGATGAGTAAGGTACAATAAAATCCCATTTACCTTTTCCATCATTGTGGCTTTGCGTAGTTGATTCTAGTATAAAATTATAAATGAATTATTAAACTTGTAAACAGATTTACCAAATAATGACATGATTAAATATATTTACTTAACGTTTTTAAATTGTCATTTGTCAGTATAATAAGAGTCTCAATAATATAGTAAACTATAAAAAAAGAACCCAAGTATTTATATTTATTTATTGCAAAGCTTTACCTGGACTAGCATTCGTATTAAAAATCATATAGATGGTTTAAAATTTCATAATCTTATGTAGTTCCACAAATTACGCCATCTTGTACATGGTCGGCCATAGGGTCGCATACCATAAAAATCGCAAATTAAGGTTTAAAAGTAATAACATTGCACTTATAATTTGTTTAATGTGTTTTATAATAATACTATGATAGGTCTTCGCGGTATACCCTGGCTGCGATCAAATTAAATCATAAAAAGTTTATGTTAGATCATTAGTTTGGTCTATGGTAAGTTGCTCCAGATGTTGATTGTGGTCTTTGATGCATTAAATAGATAGCATGATATGCTTTTGGATACAGCTCTTAATAGCTGACAATAATTGAGTGAGAGTTGATCAGTGATTGAGAGTTGATCAGTAATCAAGGTTACAATACTTAGTGCACTTATGTTTTGGTGATATTACGTAGTTGGGACACAATCAAATGGTTACAATTTTTGGTGCTGCAATGAGTTCGGCACGATAGGTAGATGAGGGGCAAGCAGATGGTTACAATATATATATATAAAGGATAGTGCATATTCAGCCACTTAATAGTTAAGATTATGTTTTGAATGGGTTTCATTTGGTAGTGTGCATAAATAAAGGCTGTTTTTGATATGATTGTAAGCTACCCTTACACAATACATGCACAGAGATTGTATTATATTAGAATTACTACAATGATATGTAGGAAACCTATTATAGTCAGTAAATTAAGCTTTGGGGCAATAGAGAAGTTTTTTGATTAAAGAATAATATATGTAAAAAATTAAGTATAGTTTCATGTATATATGCACCAAGCAGAACATTGATTGCCATCTACTGAGATCTGCATAAAGTAAGATATTACATGCTATACATTGAGATCTAAAAGCTAAATTAGTCAATAAAAATAAACATGTCAAGTTTAGAATTTAAAAAGTTAGTCAAAATTTAAAATCTAAAATTTCCCAACCAATTAGTTTCACTGTTAAGACAAACTTTTCAAGCATTAAAGAAATAAAAAAGAAATGTATAAATAAATTTCCAATAATTCTCAATTACATTTAAGTTATTTTTAATGTTAAAAGAATTATTAAATAAGTTAATAATTTCAGTATAATAAGCTTTTAATAATATAGATCTATATTTTATCTTTTTTCTTTTTCAGAGAAAACAATTTTAGTCTACTCAAACATAATCTTATGACCTGATATAATGCAGAACTAAAATATTTATTTTTTACCCTACTTTTATAAAATTTTATTCTTTCATAAGGAATAACAAACTGCATCAGTAATGGTATTCTTATCAAATATATATTTATATTATTTATTAAATTATTCCATGCTATTTTCTTATTCCCAAACAAATTAAAATTTCATGAAAAACAATTTAAAAGAAAAGAAATAAATCAGATTTTTTTTATCTTAACATTTTAAAAATTATTATTATCAATGCTATAATTTTTATTAAATAAATTCTCTTAATGAAATTATTAGAATAATCACTACTAAAACAATTACTATAAAATTGTCTTTTTTGAAACAAAGCTATTTCTTTAGAACAACATCATCTCTGATTTATATAACAAAAGTTCTTTAAAGCAGCTATTTTATGGAAAGACAGTTTGATAATTATTATTTCTAATAATAGGTCTTAAATCCTTACTTTTAACTTAATGACCAAATGTCAAACAATTATTTTTCAAATTTCTTCTTTAATCCAATTGCTAATCCAATGAAAATTATTTCAATCCATAAATTATCATCTTCCAAATATTTTTTTAAATTTCCTCTTGGTGCTTCTTAAATGAAGTGATACTCTTTGATATTTCATTTTATACAGATGCATCAATCACTTGTATATTTTTTTATTCAGTTGATTATTAAAAGTTTACCAGCACTGCATTGTTTTTGATGACTTCTGTTGCTCATATAAGTTGGTGTAGACATATAATGATAATCATGAGAGCAAAACATTCTTGGATTGAAATTCAACCTGTGAACCCTGTTTCTGGAATGCCATAGATATAACTTTCTATGCATTAAATTATTTGATTATTACATTATAATCCTGTTCATAATACAATAATATTATTTTTTACTTTTAGCATTTTTAACTTTTACATATTTCTGTTTGCTCCAAAAAAGTTTAACCAGCTTGTAAATAATCTATAGTTTCTCAAATATTTAAAACTGATAATATAAATGTATTCATGGAACAATCAGGTCTGAAAACATATAATTCACATCATATTCCTAAAAATTATTAAATAAATCTGCAAGAGAACACCTCTTATCTAGAAAATAGATTGGCATTGATATAAAAAAAAGTATTGTTTACAAGGACATTTAATCTCTTAAGTACTAGTAGCTTACAAGATTGCTAATTTTGGAGTATTATTTTGGCAGTACTTTTGTTTCAGCTTCACTTCATTATTTTGCAGTTATATATAAGGCTAGTTTACTGCTGTATATTTATTTGATGTAGAAATCATTATTAAAAGTTTTAGTTTAAAATAAATCTGAAGATGTCAGCATTTAAATATGAAAGCAATTTCATAACCTTTGATTGATTATATTGTAATATGAAGAAAGTGAGAGCATCACTGATTGGTAAATTATTTGTCCTGAAGTATTTTAGAGACTGTTGTATTGTTTTAATATTTCTAAAAGAAAAATTGTAATTTTAATAATTTATTTATATATTTAAGTTTTTTATGCAATATATTTGTGAAATATTTATTTTAAGCCAAAATACTTCTTGATTAAAATTAGCCTTTATTTGAAAATATTTGTTTTTAAGAAGACAAGTTTTAAAAATGTAATCACAATAAAGCAAAAGCTGTTTTACTTGAAAATTGGTTCATAAATGTATAATAAAAAACATTTTGTGCAATTTGGATAATGACATTAATTTTAAATTTTGATTTTTCACTTCTGAAATTTCCACCTAAAAAGAGTTTTTAAACATGCTCATCTTTTCACTTCTGTATAAATTTTTCTTTTATACTAAACAAATTGGACTTGATTTTTTAAAAATTTAATTTTATAAATGAATAGTACATAAAAAATCACATTTGATCTTTTTAAATATTTAAAAATAGATTTATAAAATTAAGCAAAGGATAATTATCTCACACAATGGTCATGCATCAATGCAAAAGTAAACTCTCTCATAAAATAAATTCATTTTAAACCTTTTTAATGCAAACAAACAAATGTGTGTTTACAATAAATCTAATAATTTCTGCTTTAAAGATGTTATTTGTTTTATAATTATTACAATACATGAAAATATTTTAGCAACATTTAAATTCTGACAAATAATTATGTTACACGTGTGATTTTTTTTCTTTATATTATGGACCACATTTATTAACTTCTATTTTTAAAAATAAAATATGAGTAAATTAAAAGTGTACATTACTTTGTATTTTCTTTTAAATAATAATCAACCAATTAGTGTGGGAAAATAATCAAAAATATTTTATAAACAAGCAAAAAAATCATATTTTTTTATTTCAAAAACTTTACTTCAAAACTGGGGCAGAATAAAAAAAACTTTCTAGCCATTACAAAAAATAGTTGATTATCTGTAAGATACTGACTTTGTCAGACTTTTTTCCAATTAAAAAGTCAATAGAAGCTGTACAGAAGAATCTACATTATTAAAAAGGTCCTACACTAAAATAAATTATGATAATAATAAAATAGTAATCTACAACCGTGAAACAATAACACTTTTGCTGAAGGAAACATTCAATGACCGTCAATGAATATGAGTTAGTATGTAATGGTAAATTTTCATTCTTTTACATTGCATTAATCTAAATTTGCTTCCATTTCAAAAATGAAATTCAAATAAATATTTTGTTCCATATATTTTATGAATAAATAATATTAAAATCTTTTATGAAATTAGAAAATATGTCTGAAATTGTCACTAGATTCATTTAAATAAGAATGGGAGTTGAATTTTAAATGAGTAAAATGATTCTTTGGAAATATGGTTAATAAGGTTTTCAAACTGTCATATTTGTATTAACTTTTATTATGAATAAAAATGTCATAATATGGAAAAAGTGTTACCCATAAGGTTTCAATTCTCTCTTTTTTGTGTCCCCAAATAATATTTTAATATCTTTTAAAATGTTGTATATAAGAAAAATAATTTATTTATTGTTTCTCTTTTTTAAAAAATTAATCATTCATTTGGTATAGCCAAACTATTTCAAATTTCATTTTCAGAAATTATATTTACTTCCTCTAACATAAATTCTAAGAGATATATATACTCATTCCTTATTATGTATACTGAGTTTTTTTTTTGAATCACAATAGATATAAACTCTTACTTAAGGAATCAAACAAGTGTTGTCACATTTTTCATATATCTATCAATACCATTGAATTCATGGAAAAGTGTCCAATGCTCAAAAAAATTGAGGGAAAAATGGATTGACTAGCAATATGGTAAATATGTTTATTATCACAATAAGCATACTGAAACAAATGATTATTCTGAACAAATATTATTTTAAAGATCAATATCTATGCGATAATTTTATTTCTATATTTACATACTTTAAAAAAAATAAAATAATGAAGATAATTACAGTAAAAAAAAGATACTTCAATGTTTAAACATAGTGAATATTAGTAAATACTATTAGCCTGCAGAGGGTTAACAAGTTATTATGACTAAAAGTATTGTCCATAAATAATTTTTTTTATCTAGATAACATATAATGAAAATAATTGCATATTTAAGTCTTTGATAAAATATGTTTTCATTCAAAGTTTGAATGATAAATATATGTTAGAAATAGAAATTTAAATATTAATGTTTAATTCAATTTGATAGTTGGAAAGAATTCATGCTAAAACTCTATAGTTGTGTCAATGCATTACTGTAATTTAAAAATTTAATACGATTGTTTTAAACACTAAAAACATCAATTTAATTACATTTATCTTTTTTTTATTTTCTTTTTAGTGAAAAGTTGAAGAATAATCTTCTTAATAAAATAAATTTACAAAAAAAAAGTAGGAATATGTTTTACTATTAAATTTTCTTGGAGATGAAAAAAGATTAATTCATTTAATAAGCTTTTTTAAATCTTTTTAATCAAGAACACTTCGGAAATAGTTAATCTGGTCAATTTTAATATTACTAAAGCAAAATAATATATATATAAATAATGAATGACTTTATTGCGTTGGAGTTCATAAGAAGTTCAACCAACAGAAGTGACAGAACTGGACTGCAACCTATAGATTTTACGCTACAACTGCACAAAACTATGCAGGAAAAGGAAAAAAGTTAGATTTAACATTACACACACAGAGAAGATGAAAAGTGCTAGAATATTATGTGATATTATATGAAGTGTTGTTTATACTTTTTATGGGGATAAACAAGTTTAACTTCTATTGATTTTCTGTATAGCTGGCCATTAGTAGCAATGATTTATTTCTAATTGCATAACAGCATTTTAAATATCCCACTCCTGAACAATTTTTTCTCCAACGTTTATTTACCTTTTCCATAGTCTGAGTGAGGGAGAAGCAATATATTTGAGACTACAATTACTAAGTGATAAATACTTGAGTGATTTTTCATTTTTGTTTTCTTCTCTTACCAAACCCTGAAAGAGATTATTTTATTTGGTCTGGGTTCTAATACTATATTTTAAGTATGCAGGCAAAAATGTTACGACTATATTATGACATTCTTTTTAACTCAAAATATGTTAACATACTAGCAAATTTTTCCATATATTATTGTCACATAGAGCAAACCATAGTAATCAGTGGATGCCAGAATGTTAGTGCATCAAATTTCTATTTAGTGCCTACTCATCCAATATTTTCAGACTAATTTCTAGCTGAAAAACCTTGAATCTGAGACAAAGCATCTTGATCTTTGGACCTTATGCATTCCTTCAGCAGCCATCTTTTATTTTTTAAGTTATTTATAATATAGCTATAAGCTCAAACTGAAACATAAAAAATGTTTTCAATCCAAGTTAATTTGCATGTATAGTCATACAGGTCTGAACCAGTTCAAAAACTCTTTGGTTTTATACTAACCATGGACTGCACATACTGGATGAATTGGTACAAGATAGGAATTTGATGCACTTACCTTTTAGAATTTAATGATGTCTACAGCTTGAAAAAGTGGCAATACTGCATGGATAAAGTTACTATTGTGTTACAGTTTATATAAATGTAAGAAATGGTGATCATATGATGTTCAAAATACATTACTAGATTATATTGGTTTAGTACATAGCGAGAATGGTAAACTATCAATAATAATGACCAAGCTGTAAATATAACCAGATGAGAATTTCTAGTTTTTTTTTTTTAATTAGAAAGTATTAGGAATTTATCAAATTTAAATTTAGCAATTAAAAAATACTAACTTTCAACTTTTATTTAGGACTGTTTTTAATTAATAAGTAAAAAAATATAAATTTTTAAAAAATATAGTTTTTTAAAATATAATTTTGTATACATATTTAGATCTTAAATTAAATACTTGTAATGTATGCTGATATATAATAATTCAATATTTCTGACCGAACTAAATATCTATTTCAATATCTTGATTTGCTACTCTTTGCCTCTGTTAACATAAATCTGTAACTATGATTAAATAATCAATATCTTAAGAGATATCAATTATAATTACTGAAAATGAGATTGGTTTCTTGAATAATAACTTTGTTGATACTGATCACAATATTAATAATTTTCTTCATTTTATCTTTTTTCATGTTTGTATCTAAAATCTGACTTCTGAAATGAAACAAGGATCACATAAGATACAAGATAATATAGCAAGAAATGTAAAAAACTCATTATAATTTGTGATGTAGCTCTAAATATCAGTTAAAAAGGGTGGAATAAATTAAAAGTATTACAAGTAATAATAACTACCACTGATGGTTGTATTTATACACTGTACTATTTCCATCATCTAATATTAAGTATTTAATGTCTAGAAAAATTTAACTTTATTTAAATATTCAAATTACGTTCAGCTGTTAGTAATAGCACACAAGTTAATATATGCACAATATTTTGAAAGGTATTCTTCTCTCTTCTTCAAGTGTTGCTGGCCTGAACAATAAGAGTACTAGCTTGGGAGGAAAACCTGTACCCTTAGATTCTTGAATAGTGAATTTTAAGATAACACTCTAACCAACTGAGCCATCCTTCCAAAGGCAACAGTTAGTAGACAATTTCATATACTTATCTATGAGGTTCCTCCTGATTTCTCCACTTTAAGAAAAGTTGATTAATGGTTTCCATACATTATGTATAGTCACAGAAGGTTGACTTATGGGACTATTCAACATTTTAATGTGCACAGCTTCTTTACCTTTTCCTCTCTATCCAATATTTTTGTATTTTCCCAATTGAACATATGTTCATTGGTACTTATATAGTTTGCTACATACACACATCTGTTTTCTCTCATCTAATCATCACATTGTGCTCTTGCAATTGCTTTTCAATGGGGTGACTGGTCTCATCAATATACATTCTTTCATATTCACATGGTATTTCATAGATGCAGTTTTTGATTTTTAGCATTTCAAATTTAGGATTTGTAATGTTAGAATTCCTAATAGAGTGTGATCTGGAAAGCTGTTCTAATGTTATACTGATTGCATATTTTTAATGGATAAACCATTTTTATAAGAGTTTGTTCTATGTAGATCTTCTCTTTTTTTCAAATTGCTCATTTCTGAACAAACCTCTTTTGCTTTATTTTATAGTCATAGTATAACTTGAAGTTTTGTGTTTCTAGTGTGATTGGATGTATATGCTAATTATTTTCATCATCATCATCATCATCATCATCATCATCATCATCATAATAATAATAATAATAATAATAATAATAATAATAATAATAATAATAATAATAATAATAATAAAGTGTCACCATTGGTGGTGATGAAATGTCATCACTCCATTTACATTACATAAATATCTAACCTTCCTTTATGCATAGAGCTTAATATACATTTATAACAATAAAATATAAAAGCAAATGGTAGAGTATTTTTATTGAAGGCATCATCTACTTTTTCTCTATTCTAGAACTATCTATTTAATAAATTGTTTTTCTCTTCACTAATAAAAATTGTAATTATTTTTTCGCATGTGTTAGTGAAGCTGTAATTATACCATAATGTTTAATATGCCTGCTTAGTGCTTTTGAGATTTAGTATTCTAATCTCATACTCATAGCTTTACTGAATGAAGACTGTTGTAATTTATTGTACACATATACAAATGTGCTTGAATTTTTAATTAGTTAGTCCATTGTTTGGAGAGAGCAAAGCATGCCTCTCTTCTATTAATGGCACTGAGATTATTTTCTATGTAAAAAGCTTATTTGACCTTTCTTTTGGCATCACTCTTCTCTGCGCAAATTATTTGGGCAGAACTGAGTTTGAGTACATGGCCTATAGCTGCTTCACTAATGCATGCAAAAAAATCGCACATGTATAGATAGAACTAACTATTGTAAGCTTGAGTAATCAATGGATGCCATATGATATAGTATTATGAAATTCCTATATGAAATTTCCATTTGTAAACCAATTTCTGGATTTTTCTTTCGATAGGAAAAAATAGAATTCAAATGTAGAATTAATGCAATTTTACAACTAGTAGATATCTTTTATTTATTTTATTTAAGCTAATATCCTAAAATTAAAAAAAAAAATCATATGATTTTAAACCCCGTGTTATTCATCTTCATTGTTATATAAACTGACACCAAATCAGTTTCAATATATTTTGGAGACAGTTTTATGACTACTATAGATTTCTTTAGTCTTTAATTAGAAAACATAGGAACAGGTGTATGAAAAAGTGATATGATATTATTGTTGGTTTTAACTTTTGTAGACAAAGTGAAGAGGACTACAGTTGTCATAAAACTCTAAAATATAGAGAAAATGATTTGACACCAGTTATGTAACTATTCAAACAAGTTATCTGGTATTTAAAACTTTAGGAGCTTTTGAATTTCAGGGTATTAGTTTTAATGGCACAAACAAGTAAAAGATGGCTGCTAGTCACATACATTAGTTCTAGATTTTTTTAAAAAAAAATTATTAGCCTTCACTGATGAAAGCAAAAGTCAAAAAATAATCTAGAGATGGGAATTTAATGACACTATATTATATGATGTTCTCAAGGTTACAGTAGATGGTGCTATATAAAAAATAATTAACTGCTCTTGGAAGCATATGAATGAACGTATGAGAAAATAGTACTAAAAAATAAAATGCCTAAATGAATGTAAACTGATTGGATATATCGCAAAATAAATCATTAGAATAATTCGATTCTTGACTGAGTGTGAAAAAACTTTAGAGTTAAAATGATGAAATAAAAAATTTTCCTGTTTGATTTTCAAAAATGAAGGTCTTTGCTCTGTTGTAAGTTGTCAGGGGTTGATGTGATGATGATGAAAATCTTTATCCATACCAAAAGTAAACACTTTGTTTTTCATACGTGCTTCAATTTTCATTTCAATCTATGTTAATATTAGATAGTCAAATTAATTATTTATTCCCATCATGATAATTTTATTTTACACTTCTGATGAAATACTAAATAATTTATAAATGTGTAAAGACATTGGGATATCTTTCTTTTTTTATAGTACCGTGCTTTAAAATCAAATAATGAAATTTGAATAAAGTGTAAATGATAATGAGGCTTTACATACGGTATTTGTCTGTGTTTTGGTTTTGCGCATTAGAATTAAAAGAATAAATATTTTATTAAAGAATTTTTTATCAGGAAAAATGTGCTATTCAACTCATTTAATGAGAATGCAAATTTATTTAGAATTATCATACGTGTTTTCTTTCTTCCCTAAGATAATTACTTTTGGATATAATTTCAGTAAAAACATTCCTATGAGTCATTTTTCAGGTGTACTTATTTCTTTTTGATTACTATTGATTGCAATTAGTAATTACGAAAAGATTTCACTTTTTTTTTAAAAAATAGTTCAACATTCAAACAACTGTTTTATTCATTTATCAAATATATATATTCATCATCAATAATTGTCAACCAACACATATATATGTTTTGTCATTAATTCTCGAATTTCAAGTCTTTTAGGTTTTGTTTCATTTTTTCCAAATCATTTCTAGTTATTCGTTTTTTACATTATAATTATTATTTAAATGTGTTGTATGTTAAGTTTTCTGCTGGAAATCATGAAACGATAGTGTAAGGCTAACAATTAAAGCTTTACACTGTTAATGATAATGAAATATATGTGTTCAAAAGCATATATATATTAATGTAAAGATTGTTCAATAACTCTATATATGACATTTCATAATTTTAAATGTATTATTATATATATATTCTTTTAAAGTATCATTTAAGCACTTTTCTGTATATGAACGCATTGCACTTACATAACACAGCTAACATAAATATTGTTGATAAACAGAGATGAACAGTAACAACACCTTGAAAGACCGGAATTATTCATATATTGAAAAAAATAAAAGACGGGGAGATGCGGAGCATGTAAAGAGTTTTTTTCATAAATAATTACAACTAGTTAAATAGTTTGTATATTTTCTTAATATGTCATTTTCAAGTTTGTCTTCACAACTGCTTTTTAAAACTCATTAATTTTTGACAAGTTGCCGACAGATTAGCTTTTTGTTGTCTTTGAGAACTTCTGTATTATTTTCGCAGATTAAAAACTTTAACTATGACAAGTCTTATCTCTCAGTAATTAATGTACCTTTTTTTAAAAAAAAATAATTATGTGTTAATTGATTCTTAAACAAAATCAATTAATTATATGTTCAGCATAATTTTAATAAGTGTGAGAAGGGGGTGGGGGGAAGTAAATGCATTCACGTCTAGTGGTGTTTATCATACTGGTAGTCAATAAATACATAAATAGAAATCAAAAAAGAATAAATTAAGATTGAATAGGACATTGGAACTAAAAATTCATGCAAACATGGTTGTACATTTATAAAAGATTGACTTTGTCCAAAATATTTGCACAAATAACTCGATTACACACACACACGCACTCTATTAAACGATAAACATAGTTCATTCCAGGGCAAGCATCTCTCCACTATTCTTCAATATGGGAACAGTAATGGAAGCTTGCAATTACTGTTTGATAAAAATAATTACACAATCATTGACTGATAAATATTGAATAATTAATTATCTAGATTATCATTGGGGAAAAAAACCTGAAATAGTCTGGAGCATAAGAAAAAAATTAGGCTTCACCTTGTTCAGATTTAAAAAACAGGTCATGAAGCATGATAGGTAGATGCTTTATTATTATGCCATGAGACCTTTCCACATATAGCTTCTATATCTGGACTCATTAAAAAAATTAGAATTTTTTTTTAAAGTTTTACTATAGAACATCAAACAATAATAATATGCACTCTTGGTATTGTGTTATTATGGGTTCTGTGACTTTTTTTTAACTTGTGGGAGAGCCACTGAACCATTATTAACATACTAAGTAATAAACTAAATAAATATAACAGAAAAAAATTCTTTATACAATATTGCCATTTAGTGCAAGCTTTAGTAATCAAAGGATGCAAGAAGATTTAGACATAATAGCCCTATCTAGTGCCTAATATCTAATGCCCCCACACTAATTTCCATTTTATTGTTTTTATCAATGAGAAACCTTGGATCTGAGAGCACTGCACATAGATCTTAGGTCTAATGCAAGCAGCCAGCAATAAATAGGTGAGTAAATATGTATATTATTAAAATAATAATATGAACAATAAATATGTGAGAATTTTATTTTTAAATATGTTAATATGAGCTCTGTGATTGTTTTAATACATGTAGGAGCCATTGAACCACTATTAATATACTAAGTGATAAATTTAACAGTAAATATGTGAATAAAATATGTATAGTATTAAAATTATAATATGAATAATAATTCAAATTTGCATAGGATTTCATCTGTGTAATGAAGTAGTTTTTTTTCTTCTTTATAACCTAAAGCTGAGTGCATTTTCAGTGAAGCTCAAACATCATAGCTTCATTGAAAGTACACTCAGCTTTAGGTTATAAAGAAACTATTTCATTACACAGAAAAACAATCATATAAAAATTTCAATTACAAATACAAGCAACGAAAAAAATCTATATTAAATATGAATAATAAATACTTGAGAATTTTATACTTAAATATATACATTTTTATTATTTATATTTTTTAACAGTTTAACAGCATAGAATGAATCTTCTCATATGCGGATTTAAGACACTCTCTAACCACTATTTTAACATTGATTTGATAATTTTCCATTCATGTTATAAGAAAAATTGTACTAAATAATGCTGCCCTCTTCATTTTTTTTTATAGAATAAATACATAATATTTAAATTTAATGTTATTACAATGATGCAAATCTGCCTTTAAACAGTCTGATAGGTAATTTCTTGTTCTCTCTGCAGAAGACTGCCTGTCAATGATTTTGATGGTTCTATTTCTTGGTTTTGATTTTGAAAATAATAACATATTTTCTATTCCTTTTTTTACACATTTATTATTATTTTCACAAAATATTTGTGAAATATTAATTATTTTAAAAGAATAATTCAAATTTTAGTAAAAAATATTTATTTTTTCAAAAAGACAAATTGAGAAAGAAATCAATGATGTATGACTGTGATTTGTAATTAGATGACAAAAATACATTTTATTTTGGCTGCTCTAAATTATTTTTGTCACTTATGAATAGAAATTTATTTTTAAAAAAAATTTCATTAACTTTAATAGTCTGACAACTTATTAATTGGTGTTTGAGAAAATTAAACTAAAACAAATATAATTTTAAAAGACATATATATATATTACTGCTCATTCTGTAATTGACCAATCAAAAGTTACAAGTTTAATTCAATTTGTCTATAGGGATTTTTAAAATTAAATGATTATAAAACTGTAATATTATATATTTTTTATTTATGTATGTATTGTTAGAATATTTAATATGAAAATAAAGGCTGCAAGGTAAAAAAGAACAAAACTTTTTAATTAATAAATAACACAACTTTATTTCACTACAACTATAATTAACAAATAGTATGAAAATAAAGGCTACAAAATACAAATACTATAATCAAATGAGAAAAAAAGTATTCAATTAATAAATATTATCTTGAAGATGTTTAAACAATAAATATTTATAATATTAAGTTAAATGTAACCTTTTTGGTGGTAGTAAAAAGTTCAGATTATTGCTATTCTGCCATCACATTTTTACTGTAAAGTAAACATTATAAACTAAAAATGTGTACATTTTTAAAAATAAATAGTAGAAGTAAACAATAGAAAATGTATTTTATTAACAAATATGGTGAACAAGTAATACACTTTCACTTTTTATTTGTTCATTTTATTTAAGCAAAAATTCATGCTTTCAATAACTGCTAAGGGTAAATATTTGAACAGATAGCAAGCTTACAAAGCTCCTTATTTCACTTATTTATTGTTAATTTTATCACTCAATTAACTGCAAAATAAAATATAAAATTATCATGTATTTATTAAATGCTCATATATTTATTTTTCATATTATTTAGTGAAAAACTAAAAAAATAAACAAAGATCCATGATTGTACTTCTGATGATTATATTATTTTAATATTATAAGTATTTTATTCACATATTTATTGATATAAATGGGGTCACAAATATGTGTATTAACTTATTTATTGTTAATATTACATGTACTTAAATCTAAAATTCTCACATATTTATTGTTCACATTATTTTAATATTATATATATTTTACTCATGCATTTACTGTTTTAGTAAGTTTATCACTTAGTATGTTTTCAGTTTGGTGTCTTCTCCAAGCATTAAGAAAATTCCAGAATGCATACTAAAATGGTATCCTTTTTTAGTGATTTGACTGAGAAAATGCAAACATTATTTTATCTATTGCTATTATATTTACAGTTAATATCTAAGACAATTTCTAAATTAATAATTTAAAAAATATCTATAAGATTCAATGAGATGAACCTTATAAATATTAAATTTAATTAATTATTGAAAATTATCTTAAAAATTAATAAATAAATAAGTCAGTAAAAACATCAGTGCTAATAACTATTGCTGGTGTTTCATTGTTTGTGAAATTTTCATAAAGTTTGGGCCCTAGAAGTAATAGAATTAGGCTGTAATCCTTTGACTTTGATTTCTAAAGTGCTGATTTTAAAATAGTTATTATTAAAAATTTAAATAGTTGTTAAAATTAATAATTTATATAAAATATCTGGTAATTTATAAATATACTCAGAGAAAAGGCAGTTTTTTAATAACTTAGTTTTATTACTGCCTAGCATGATTTCAATATATTTACTATATCATATTTAGCATGATAGGCAAATAATAAAGCTAATTTTTTATAAAAAACTATTTTTTCTGTGAGTAATTCATCAATTACCAGACATTACATTGGCTCAGAAAAAAGGAAAATTAGTAACAATTGAATTTATATAAAAATATATTTGTTAATTTTTAAAGATAATTTTATTTTACATTGATTCATTTTAATTCACATCATCCTGAAAAGATAACTACTTAATATTGTAAAAAACTTACAGCACTTGAAGATATAGTTGGTACATGCATTTATCTGCCATGCTATGATTTGGTATTCAAATATGATTATTAGACTGAGCACAATTTAGATAATATCCACTAACTGTGTGCAAATGGTAATCTACTAGTTATTCTCATCTCATAGATAAAAATCATGATGAATCTGGTTTATCAGTTTATCTTTAATATCAATATGATTACATATACTCATATAAAAAGTTACTGTAAAAATGATTTAGTAATTCCTGTACAAGCTACATGTAAGGGAATGTTAATGAAAAATGAATAATTCAATAATTCATTATTAAAATCTCGATTTTTATGTTTTTTATCTTATCACCAAATAATACTTAACCATTCATTATCAACTTGTCTCTTTCTTTTTTGAAAGACCCTACTGAGAATTTCAGTCATATTTGCAACATTTTATTTTTACAATTAAACCTTTATTTTGTATAATGTATTGAGAATCTTTACATTATTAATAACAAATATACTTAAAATTAATATTTAAACTTTAACATGTAACATTAACAATAACTCATTTCTTACCGATTTGTAATTTTGTCTATTCATAAAAATGATTGAACAAAATATTTTTTATTTGAATTCCATTTTTAAAATAAAAACAAATTTTAGTTGAGACATCACAAAAAATAAAAAATATGTTTTAGAAGTAAAAATTACACTTTTATTAAAATTTCATAAAAAAATATTCGCCAGCATTTATGTAAGCAATTGATTCTTGAGAGCTAGTAAAAACAACTGCTTTTATTGCAAATATTTTATGATTTGTCTTTTTAAATACAAACATTTTCAAATGAAATCTAACTTTAATCAATTATTTTTAAAATTTAAAATAAATATTTAACAAATATGTTGCATAAATAAGCTTAAAAATGTAAATAAATTATTCAAAATTACAATTTTTCTTTTCAAAGTAGTAAAAGAAACCACATACTCAGAGTTGTTTTGAGGTCAAATAATCTACCAATCAATGATACTGTCAGTTTGTTTGTATTATGATAAAACCAACCAGGCACTGTCAGCTCACTTTCATATTTAAATTTATGGTGACATTTGTACAAAATTTTTACAATACTAATATCTTCATTTTTTTAAAACTAATGCTTTTAATTAATGATTTGTATGCAACAAAAATGTACTGAAAAACTAAAGTTATAGTTATCCACATAATAGCAAAGAAAATCCAAAGTGATAGCAGCCCCATCATACTACCCCAAAACAACCCCAAAATAAGTTATTTTGTAGTGAATGATAGTTTCAAATTTTAATCAGACCTAATCCATAAATGAAGCAATAAGTCATCTGTCTCAGACACTAATTGAAATAAACATAAAATGAGAAATTATATATATATATATATTAATAAAAATCAATTTTTTCTATTACATTCATTATTTTTTTCAATACACTACTTTAAATATATCTTCTTAACAATCTTAAAATGCATATTTTAAAGATTTGCCTCAAATGCCAAAATGCATCAACCATACCTTAAATTTGAATACATAATTTCCACAATGACAGAATGAAATTTCATTACATTCTGTACAAAAGTTATGGATATTTTATTCATTAGATCAACTGTAATTGAGACCTTATAGTTGGACAAAGATCAACATCTCAGAACTGAAAATATTAAGTTTTCTTCAACAGAAAGATGAGCTTTCACATTTCTTTCAAAAAACTAAACACTCAATTTCCATACCACTGATTACAACATGCAGGAGATGCATCAGCATTTTCATTAGGAATTAATTCATTTGTTTAAAATATTTATACATAGAGGATTTAGTTATGAATGCAGTCATATCTTTACTAATAAAAAATCAACATTTGTGTTAAAAATTGTTTTATAAAAGTTGTATAATGTTTGAAAATGTTTATTTCTTCTTAATAAAGAAAATACTAAAGTTCTATGATATCTATGTCTAATTTCTATTCAAAAATAGTTTACAAATGCTTATAATAATGAAAGCTGCTAATTAGAAAGACCACAAGAAATATGTAATGTTATTCACATGCACCTCAAATCAGTATTTATTTTTATGAGTTGTACAAGTTAAAGAATAATATCTTGTAAGATAATAATTTTATCTGAAAATATGCATCATGGAATCTAATTCCACACATGCTTAAATATTCAATATCTTTGAAGAGTTCACACAAACTCATGGTGTAGGTAATAATTCACAATAATACTCATTATGTTTCACAGAATACCATCTTGATGATAGGCTACTTTTAGTTATTTTCAGATATAAACTTTTCCAGTTAGTTACAACTTAGTAAATGCAATCATAAATTATTCCAAAATGTCATTTTCCAATTCTTATGCTAATAATAGATTGTTATACTAAACTTTAGAAGATTTATATATGTCCTGATTCCTGCATTGATTTATTTTACTAAAAAATTGTGAAGCTTCTTTGTAATATCTAACTATCCTTTTCAGCATTGATCTTCAATTACAGAAAGTTTCAATAAGTTTCTGTCTCTATCTTTCCATATTTTGTGAATACAATCATCACTTTGAGATTTTGGAAAACAAATCATCACATACCTTTCAAAGCTTACTTCCAAAATCTATATTAGAAGCAGTAATTCATTATGTTTATTCTATTTCACAATCATAATATATCTAAATATCAGATCATTAGTTTTGATAGTATAAAAAACAAATATGGATGCTAGATATTTAGGTGCAAATTTAATGCCCTTCATTGATGAGAAATAGCAAGCAAAAACTAGCCTGTGGTTTTGGATTACCTAGTAGTCATTGATTATTGCATCTTATGATAGATAACTCAAGGAAAAAAGTATGGTTTCTAATATACTTTATAAATAGTATCCTTCAAACACTAGGCAGTTCAGTGATATTGGATTGTAATTACCAAGCTACTTAGAGACCAGTTGTTTCCTTTTTTAAATTGAAGCAAATCCAACATCTTTTCTCATTTATTTCCCAACTTCTCAAAATTATTTTCTGAAAAAAAAATCATTAATATGTACATAGGTTGGTCTTTTAAAGAAAATGATGCAAACATTTTCTTTAGAATCATTAATTTGTATTTAATACTTCAAAAGCAACCAACTTCTCTCTCACAATAAATTTTTTTCAAAATGCCTATATCTTTTTAATTTTTTTTCTATTTTTAATAGTATCCATTTTGCAATACTAGTGACACAATATAGAAACTGACATCATAAAAACAATGAATTCTTCATATGAAAAAATGGCAGAATTCATGCTAAGGAGAAAAGTATAAGTTTAATAATTATATATATATATATTTTAAAAACTTTGATTAATTCAGTAATGAAATGGATCAATGTGAATTTGGAATATGTGTTTAGCTAGAATATGATTTACTTACCTAACTTTTATTCAATTATTTTATAATAATACAATTGCTAGTCATGTAATTCTATAAATCTTTTATCATAAAAAAACATTTTTGCCACAAAAATCAAGTTTTAGTTATTGATTAAGTAGGAAAATACCTCTGATTTTATAATGAAATAACTTATTTCAAAAATAAGTCAAAAAATTAGAAACTTATTTAAAACATCAAAAATGTAACCAAAACAAAGGCAAAACTCCCCATACAGTAGTGCCACCCTGTGCCAAACAGAGTAATCAATGGATTCCAGAAGGCTTGTGCATAAAATCCCTATCTAGTGCCTACTCATCCAATATCCCCAGAAATTATGTGCTAGTATAGAGATGGTCATCATGTGATGTTTGATGTAACCAAAACCAAATTTTAAAATGTATATTGTACATTATTTAAGGTTTAATAATGTAATTTTTAATTAAAGAGACTATATTTTCATAATTTAATACATCTCACATCTCAGTTTACAGCAACACAAATTAAATGTTTTACTATGTAATTAAAAATAAAAACATTGACCACAAAATATATAAAGTGCATCAAAAGTAAAAAATATATAGTATGTTATCTATAATTTTTCATTTACTTTATCATAATTTAATAGGTATATCAACTTTGACATGATTTCAATATAATATTGCAATGAATATTTAAATTACTACTAAGAAATAGAAGTTATACAGTGCTTTTTAATAAATTGTTTATCTACAGTATGCAAACACAGATTAATGTTTTTTAGACTACTAAACATCACGTGAGCACTATTAGTGCTCTCAGATCCAAGACTTCTCACTAAGGCCCCAAGATAAAAAACTAGTCTGGGGATATTGGATGGATAGGCATTTGATAGGGACTTTGATGCACAAACCTTCTAGCATCCAGCATTTATGCATAAATTATTATTTTCCTCCCAATTTTAAAGTTTTTTAAATTAGATATCTGAAGTTTATGGCTTATTTTAAAATGTGATAAAAATCATTACAATTGTTTATTTCTATTTAAGAATTTTAATTTATGATTAGTTTTTAAAAGTTAATTGCCCTTATTTCTGGAGAAATGTGTTTTTCTATTTCAATGCTACATAATGACAAACCTAAGGTACATATATAGCAAATGTGATAATTTTTCTGGCCTACTCATGAATGTATAAAATAAAGTTAAACATTGCATTAATAAAGAATAAAAAGGACACAGAGTAACTCTATCCATACAAGATTACCAACTAGTGCAAGCCATAATAATCAATAAATGCTAGAAAGTTAGTGCATCAAAATCTTTATGTAATACCCACTCATTCAATATCCCTTCTAATTTCTAGTTTATGGTTTGGCTTGCACTAAATGAAAATATTGTCTGAAGAAAGTTGATGTGGTGTGAACAGATTGAGTAACATAAGAAATGGTGATTATGTGATGTTATCTTGATTTAATACCAATTCTAGTTAAAAGATATTGATGACTATGATTATTAAAAAACCAAAGATATTACAATGTATAGATAATAAACTGTATTCAGACTTGTACAACTAATACAATAAATTGGTTTGGATTGAAAACATTGTTGTGTTTTTAAGTTTGGGTTTATATCTTTATTTGTCAAATAAAAACATAAAAGATGGTTCTGGAATGAAGCATTAGATCTGTAAAAATCTAGATGTAGTGTTCTCAGATTCAAGGCTTTTCATTGACAAAAGCCATAAGTTAGAAACTAATTTGGGGATTTTGAATCAAAATGCAATAAATAAAAATTTTGAGGCACTAATCTTCTAGCATCCATTGATTGCTATGGCTTGCACTACGTGGCAATAATGTATAAAGAAAGTTGCTACTATGTTATCAGATTGTATAATTATAAGAAATGGTAATCATGTAATGTTATATTGGTTTAAGACACATAATACATTTTTACTTAAACAACTGAGTCACAGTTTTTTGTTTAACATAAAAAACTGAGTCACAGTTTTTTGTTTAGCATATTTTGTGACACACATACATATATTTTCACTAAAAATATTGACTTACAATCTGACGACAATTTAATTAAATTAACAAAATGATTTGAAGAAAATTCAAATAAATACAAAATTTAAAAATAAAAAAAACATATAAAATTTAAAAATATCTCTTTTCTTACAAACCGATATTTCCCACTATATTTTTAAAAAATTAAACAATAAATAAAACATTTTATAGTTTATTTATTAGCATAAAATATTTATATATACATAATTGTTTTGATTTATTCTGTTCTCTCACAGGCTTTTAAAAATATATTCTTTTCATTCCAATTTGATGCCTCACCAGATGAAGCAGGAATGACAGTTCTCTGAAGACAATCAGGAATGATTTTTTTCTTGACATGTACACTTCCTCTATCACTGTCAATTATGAATAACAATTTTTATAATTGACTTTTTTTTTACTCTTCACTCTCTAGTTTCTAATTCTTTAAAAATGTCAGTTTGAGGTAAAAAAAAATAATAATAATAGCATAGATTAAAAAAGGAGAGAGATTTATAGGTTTTAAATATTTTATAATATAAGTAGAAATTTTAAATTTATATATGTGTGTTTAACAGCTTCCACTAGTTTTAAACAAAAATTTAAGTCAAAATATAAACTAAACTAAATGCATAAATTAGTAATAAAACAAACCTTTTTTGAAATGCAGACACAAACATACAAATACATTACACGTCTATATGTTTTCTAATAATAAAAAAAAATCCAATTCAAAAAATATACATAAAGTATGATTTAATACAATATTATTTAAAAATAGCAGATTTACCTGTTAAAGAATTCTTAATTGATTACCAGTACAAAATAGGCTTAATAAATTGAATGGAACTTCTGCTCAGTCTATCAATAATGCACTAATTCTTGAAAGACTAGATTGTTACGTCAGTAAATGTAAAGATAGAAGATAATTTATGCATTGTAATGCTTTATAATTCTTTAATAATCTAGTATATGACAATGAATCCACATCATTTAACAATCATTATTTATACCATATTTTGGTTTGTCTTTTAGATAATGGATCTTTTATATAAGTTTGATTATTTTGAATGCAGAAGACATGATACATATCTAAAATGGATCTGAGGAAAGTAAAAAGGAATCAGTGTTTTCCTGAAGGTTTGTGATGATAGTGTTTTAATTGTATTTATATTTGGACTATTTCCATCATCTAATATGAGTATGGAATGTCTTTAGAAAAATTTAACTTTACTTATATATTTCAAATATATTCAACTATTTATAATAGCACACAAGTTAGTATAGGCACAACTTTTCAAGATATATCATTCTTCCTTCTTCTTCAGGTGTAGCTGGCCTGACCAGTGACAGTACTAGCATGGGAATCAAACCTGAACTCTTAGATTATTTGAGTATTGAATTTTTAAGGACATGCTCTAACCAAATGTCTTTTGGCAGGATAGCTCAGTTTGTTAGAGTGTTACCTGAAAAATTCAATACTCAAAGAACCTAAGGGTCCAGGATCCATTCCCATGCTAGTACTGTCACTGATCAGGCCAGAAGCACCTGAAGAAGTGGGGAGAATAATACTTCTTGAAACATTATGCTTATAATAACCTGTGTGCTATTTGGAATATTTAAATAAAGTTAAATTTTTCTAAAAACATTCAATACTCATATTAGGTAATGGAAATAAACCAACATATAAATACAACTAAAAAGGAGTCAGTTTGGAATATTGAATAAAACTATCATGTTCAATCTGTCACTTGAAGGCTTGAATATCATCACATGACCTTTTAGACAACTGACTAATCTGTCATTAGATACACAATGAACAAATGAGACCAAATAGCACTCGGTTTTTTTTTATTGTGTTGATATATTTTACTTCAAAAACTTTCAAACTTTTTTATTTCTTTTTAAAGTGAAAAATATTTAAGACTTCTGGTATAGAATATAGTCCAAAACAAAAACATCTAAAAAAAACCATTATTTAATATTGTAATTCTTGAGCCAGTCCATACCCCAAACTATAATTGCAAGGGTAAATTTATAATATTCTTAGTGCTTTTAAAAAATGGGTGGAGAGATGATTGATAACTTTTTTAGCTTTTCAAAAAAAAAAAAAATAATCCAGATTTTATGATTCTTTGACTCCAGCCCTTCTATGACTTATAAGTGTTAATGATTTATACATTGAAAAAATACTGTTAAGGCAATAATCCACTATAAAATTGGTTTAGATTTTTTTTTAAATCGACATAAAAAAGATAGAAAGAAACACAACAGAAATATCTATCTGTCTGTCTGTCTCTCTCTTTTCCTCCCTCCCTTCCTCCTCCCTCCCTACTTACCTACCTACCTACATACATACATACATACATACATACATACATACATACATACATACATACATACATACATACATACATACATACCTATCTACCTACTTACCTACCTACCTGCCTACCTCTCTGTCTTTCTGTCTGCTTGCTACCTGTCTGTCTGTCTATCTGTCTGTCTGCCTGTCTGTCTGCTTGCTGCCTGTCTGTCTGGCTGTCTGTCTATCTGTCTGTCTGCCTGTCTGTCTGCTTGCTGCCTGTCTGTCTGTCTGTCTACCTACCTACCTACCTACCTACCTACCTACCTACCTACCTACCTACCTATCTATCTATCTATCTATCTATCTATCTATCTATCTATCTATCTATCTATCTATCTATCTATCTATCTATCTATCTATCTATCTATCTATCTATCTATCTATCTATCTATCTATCTATCTATCTATCTATCTATCTATCTATCTATCTATCTATCTATCTATCTATCTATCTATCTGTCTATCTATCTATCTATCTATCTATCTGTCTATCTATCTATCTATCTATCTATCTATCTATCTATCTATCTATCTATCTATCTATCTATCTATCTATCTATCTATCTATCTATCTATCTATCTATCTATCTATCTATCTATCTATCTATCTATCTATCTATCTATCTATCTATCTATCTATCTATCTATCTATCTGTCTATCTATCTATCTATCTATCTATCTATCTATCTATCTATCTATCTATCTATCTATCTATCTATCTATCTATCTATCTATCTATCTATCTATCTATCTATCTATCTATCTATCTATCTATCTATCTATCTATCTATCTATCTATCTATCTATCTATCTATCTATCTATCTATCTATCTATCTATCTATCTATCTATCTATCTATCTATCTGTCTATCTATCTGTCTATCTATCTGTCTATCTATCTGTCTATCTATCTGTCTATCTGTCTGTCTATCTGTCTATCTATCTATCTATCTATCTATCTATCTATCTATCTATCTATCTATCTATCTATCTATCTATCTATCTATCTATCTATCTATCTATCTATCTATCTATCTATCTATCTATCTATCTATCTATCTATCTATCTATCTATCTATCTATCTATCTATCTATCTATCTATCTATCTATCTATCTATCTATCTATCTATCTATCTATCTATCTATCTATCTATCTATCTATCTATCTATCTATCTATCTATCTATCTATCTATCTATCTATCTATCTATCTATCTATCTATCTATCTATCTATCTATCTATCTATCTATCTATCTATCTATCTATCTATCTATCTATCTATCTATCTATCTATCTATCTATCTATCTATCTATCTATCTATCTATCTATCTATCTATCTATCTATCTATCTATCTATCTATCTATCTATCTATCTATCTATCTATCTATCTATCTATCTATCTATCTATCTATCTATCTATCTATCTATCTATATGCAATTTTTGTCTGTATAAAATCTTAAAATTTTTAGATCCAAATATATTTTGAAAATTAATAAAAACTAACAATAAAATATATCAACACTGTAATGGTCATATTTGTACATTCACATAACAAAATCCAGAGTCCAGGAAAAATACACCAAAGGTTATCTAGATGAGGTGGTGAGACATTGAATCTGACCATACTTCAACTTATTTACCAGCACTCCATGATTTAACAGCATATGAATGACATTCAATGAGCTGACTGAGCAAAGGGAGAAGCATGAGACTCAAGGGAAAATTAACAATTTATATATAATTAAAGGCTAAATGATTACTTAACATGCTAAGACTTAAATAAAGAATGCATATTATACATATTAATAATAACAAATTTGGATGATTTGGAGTTGGATTGTGAATAAAAGACTGAAACAACTTGTAATTTTAAATAAATTTATTAAAATAAATGGTTAATTAATAACTTAAATGGAATAAAGAAAAACATTAATTACTTGGTGTTAGGCCACCTTTATAATTAATGCACCCAGGCATTACAGAAATGATGACATAAATTTAATACAGCGATCTCATCTTGAGAAATTTAACTTTTTATATGAGTGTCTGTAGTTAATAAGCCATGCTTATTATATTTTGATACACCAAAATATTCTTAGCTTTGCCAATGTTATAAGCCAAACCCTAGCCAGGATGATTATTATACACAGCATAAATCTGATTGTTCTAAATACATTACAAAGGAGCAATTAATAAGCCAACATACCAATTCAATCTGATAATGTAGATTATGATTTCAGAATAAGAATAAAGCATTAATAATAAAGAGGAAAAGAACTGTTTACCTTTAGGTTTGCATCTATAGACTATGGTGCTAATAAAATACTAAAATTTAATGGCACAGTGCAAGGTTTCAATACAAATACTCAGTGCCCTAAGACTGAAGAGCTCGATACAGTTAAATAAGAACATTTGTGGTTCAGTGAACTTGGATTGGCTATTCAAGTGTCATGGCCTTAAACTCAGTAATATGCTTGGTGCTCTAATCTGAATGGAGGTGGGCAGAAGTAGTCTCCTCTCCTAGTCTGTCAAGACCTAGCAAGACATTGATCTACCAATCAGTAGTAAGAACACATTCACAATGCTCAGTAATACAAATATGTATATATTGTACTGAAGTACATTGTTGTTGAATGGTAGTGTTATTTAAAAGTAATATATTATAAATTTCGTTTTTTTTTTAAAAATAAAGTGGGAATAAAAGTTAAAAGTTGAAAGAAAAAATTAAAAAAACTAAAGAGTAGGGTAGGGTTTTTTTTTTTTTATTAAAGAAAATAAATAATAAACGCTTTAAAAGAGGGTGGGATTTTTTTATTTTAAAGAAGAAAAAAAATCGATTTTATAAATAAAATGATTTAATATTATTTTGATTAGTTTGTAGTAATAATAAAGAATTTCGTTTTGTTTTATAATAAAACAATTAAATGTGTGTGTGTATGTGTAAAAGTTTTGAAGAAAAAATAGAAGCCCAATCAGAGCGAAGTAAAGGACAGTAATTTCACGAGACAATAGATGCTGGAAATAACAAAAATTTTCCATTGTTAAGACGTTTTAAAAACTTTCAACATTCCATTTATTTTCGAATATTTTAAAAACATTTAAAAATATTTCTTGAAGTTACAGATATAACAATTACATAAATTGTTATGTCTACCAAAATTATGCAGTGTTAAATTACCGTATTGTACAATCAGCTGAAACCTCACTGCAGAAACATCAGCAGGAAGTTTGGAGGGTAAGTCATAATCAAGTAAAGCAAGAAAATACCGGAGTGTTGATGTTGAAAAATTCACAAAAGTTGCACAATATCATGGAGTCAAGGAATATTTGTTTGAAGTTAGTGCTAACCGGTAATAAATAATTCTTAGAGAAACTACATTGTGCTGTGTACGTCATTTCAAACTTTCCAAATCCTAGGTAACTTTTGATTTTAGTATTCTCTCATTCTTGATTTCCTTTCAAAATAGAAAAATAAACTGTGATAAATAAAATGTTAAACTTTACAGAATAATATTTAGGAAGTATAAACGATATCGGCTTCTGTATTTAATTATATTTTAAAGACATTGTGTGTACATATGGGTGTATTTTAATCTAATATGTCAAGTATATTTTTATTTAATATAATTTATTAAAATATTTGTTTAAAATGAAAAGAGTATAATAATGTATTTAATTATTTATTTAAAATGGAAAGAATAATATAATATATTAAATATTTATTTAAAATGAAAAGAGTATGTGTGTTTAATTTATAAAGCAAAACGATTGGTTTTTTTTTATTAAGAAAAAGAAATACTTAAAATGTCATTTAAATATTTACATTTATATTTTGAATACACACATTTATGTAGAACAATATTTTAGTAAAATGGGAATGGAGAGATTTAATTATTAACAAGAAATAATTAAATTTAAATTAAAAGAATAGAGAAACTATATTTTTTTTAAAGTAAGGATTTGTTGTTAAAGATGTTAATGTTTTCTTGTTCAGTAAATTATCATTATTATTGAGATAGGATTATTAGAGAGGATGGAGTTTATTTTTCTTAAAAGGTAGTTACATTCTGTTGAGCTAGCTGGAGGCTCAGGTACTGGATTTAGTGCTGATCAGATAAACATGTTGATTACACATGTAATTAACTGGCGCCTAAAGGGTTTACCTTAAAATAAATAAAGTGTTTATTTGGTTGGTATTTGTCCAGTAGCTGAGTTTTTATGTTATTGGTAGTTTGCTGTCAATGATATTTTGCACTTTACCTGAGAACCAAACCCCTTAAAGATTGGATAGGAAGGAAGGTAGAGTATTAGTTTTATTTTTTCTATTCGTCATTGTTAATTATTATAGATAAAGTAGGTGGGTGATTCAATATAGAATTAACTAAATAATTAACCTAAACAGATACTTTCTATCTGCTACAACTAACCCAATCCAGCTCTTCGATTAGCATATAATAATCATGCTAAATAAATATATATATATATATGCGATTAAATTAGGGAGGAGAAAGTATATTTAATGACCTTAACAACATTTAAAAATATACTTTTAATAACATCCTTAGCTAGCATCTTACTTCAACTTATAGACAAAATCATAAGTTTAATAACTTGTTATGCAAACCTTAAAAACTATAATATGAATAGTATAATGATAACAACAAGTGCATAGCAATCAGCTGATATCTATTAGATTAGGATTTTGAAGCAGTGATTTATTTATGCAAAACAGCATTGTTAAATATTATACTGGAGAGCTTATAATGATCTCTTCTTAAAAGTTTATTAAAATAATTGTTCACTGCCTCAAAATATTGGTATATCATAACATATATATTAAAAATAATAATAAATTTATTTAAACGCACATTGATTACATAAGTAATATTTACTAGGGCTGTAACCTCAAAAATGTGTGCATAAAAATGCGATAGTAGGGACCTCTACAGGTCTTAATCACAAGCTTATGCTTTGGAAGAAAAACGTAAGCTTGTGGTTAAGACCTGTAGAGGTCCCTACTATCGCATTTTTATACGCACATTTTTGAGGTTACAGCCTTAGTAAATATTAAAAATAAATGAAATGAAATAATTTAAAACAGAAATTATAAGCATGACCACAGTTTTCAAGAGTTTAGTAATAACTGAATACAGTTATTAGGAGTTAAAGAAATGAAATACATTACTTAAAATTCAGGCAAGTTTTACATTTTAGTTTTAGAAACAATTTAATTTAAAAGAAATTAATAATTAAGATTGAATGTTCATAGATTTACAGTAGCTAGTATACGATATAATTTACAGTTTAAAGATTAATTTAAAAGCTTTGCAGTTTTGAAGAAATATTATCAATTTTCTTCAGCAGCTTGGACATCAGATACATGGGGATAGGCATTGTAGCACTCTTCTTTGGGTAGGTTGCTTGGTGATATTCTTCTCTCCATGCAGGCTGCGGCTGGAACTCTCCATCTTGATAATGATGATCACACACTATGGAAGCATGTAGGATAAGGTTGACCATCCCCCATAGGAAGAAATAGCAAATCTACTTCTACTTGCTTATTATAAAATCCAAATGGGCATGGATTTTGGTAACAACACACAGATAAATTCAGAGTATATTTAAAGTGCCAAAATATAGACTATTTATAGTAATTTCAAATTTTGTATTATTTTTCTACAAGCTGGATTCACGATGGCATAAATCCATTAATGCCTGTTTACAATTTCAATTTTAAATTTGTAAAATTGACTCAACTATTGTTTAATACTTTAAGGCAAATAAATTTAGTTTGGTTTAGCAACTCAATGCCCAAAGAGATCTAAAATAGTGCAGGTTTAGCACGTTTTGTTACGGTCTAATTTTCTGTTTCGAAAATATTATTGCAAAAATATCAATTTAAAAATTCAGTCTATACACTATTCTATAACCAGGTGTGTGGCATTATTTTTATTGAACAAAGTTTTAATTTAACTTTAGAAATTTAGCAAATCCTTTAAACAACACTTCATTATATACATATACTGGTATTAGGTGAATTTTATATATATATATATATATATATATATATATATATATATATGGCTGCAGAAAGGAGTTTGCTATTAACTGAAAGGAGACCCTTTGATTCCTCTTGGAGGCCTTAAAGGAACCGAGCAGGGCAAATTCCTAATGTCCACTCCATACATTCTTGTCATTGCAGCTGTTATTACTATGTGATTATTCATATAGTATACGAACCTGGATGGGCTGCTCACCAACATGCATTAGCCAGCATGGTGAGTTTATTGGCTTTTTACCTCTGAGTTTAAGATCAAGAAACACCATGGTCTTTCTTCTCAGTGCCTGATAAGGCAGAATGAATGTTTGTGTAAATGATAAATATTTTTCCAATACACATATACAATTATGACAGACAAAAATAAAACATGGCCCTTATTCCCAGGAGGGTGTAAAGTCACCAACCAAGGCAGCGGTTGGTGGCCGAAGGTGGAGGGTGCTAAGAATCCCCTGATTGTGGACCCAGGCTGCCATTTGATGACGACTTTTTATTTAGGTACTTACAACTGCAGATCACTTTCAAGTGAAGGAAGATTGCAAGAATTAGAAGAAGAATTGTCTTATATTAAATGGGACATTATTGGACTTTGTGAAGTTAGAAGAAAAGGTGAAGAAACAATTGATTTAAAAAGTGGACATATACTCTATTATAAATGCACACATATTGGAAATACAAGTGGAGTAGGATTCATTATAAATAAAAAGTGGAAGAACAATATTGTGGAGATTGATGGTGTATCGGACAGAGTTGCAAGATTAGTTATACAACTTAATAGCAGATACCAAATGCAGATAATTCAGGTTTATGCCCCAACAAATTCTCATAGTGATGAAGTAGTAGAAGATTTTTATATGGATGTACAAAAGGCTTTTGATCAGAGTAAACAACATTTTAAAATTGTTATGGGAGACTTTAATGCTAGAATTGGTAGACAAATGAAAGATGAAATTGCTGTAGGTAGGTTTGGTTATGGTAATAGAAATGAGAGAGGACATAGACTTGTGGAGTTTGCAGAAAAAGAAAAACTTTATATTATGAATTCATTTTTTGAGAAAAATGTTAAAAGGAAATAGACATGGAAGCATCCAAATGAAGGTACATCAGAATTGGATTATATTTTGACTAACAGGAAATACATATTTCAAGATTGTAATGTTCTTAATAAATTTAACACAGGAAGTGATCATTGATTAGTAAGGTGTAAATTACATGTTAATGTAAAACTAGAGAGACAAAAATTATTAAGAAAAACAATATTTACAGTTGATATTCCTAATCTTCAGAAACATTCTAATGAATTTAAATTAGAACTTACAAATAGGTTTCAAGTGTTAGGAGATTTTGAACATGATTCAGATTTGAATGAAATTAATATGAAAATAACTGATACACTTTTAAAAACTGCAACAAAGATAGCTGGTAGAAAAAAGCAGCAATTGACTAATAAAATTTCTACTGAGACTAGAGAATTTATGAAGAAAAGAAGAAATATGAAGATATACAAAAATGATGTATTAAAAAGAATTGAATATCTCGAATTTTGTAAAATGGTATGGAAAAGAGTTGAAAATGATATAAGAAAGTATAACTGTGAAATAGCAAGGAAAGCTGTAGAAGAAAATAAAAGTCTCAAGAATGTTAAACAACATTTTGGTATTGGTAGGAAATTTATATCTGCAATAAGAAAAAAAGATGGAATTATTACTAAAAAGAGAGATGACATCATGAAGTTGGTAGAAGATTTTTATCAAGAATTATATAGTAATAAAAAACAAGTACCTCCTATATCTTTTACATCTTCTGAATTGCCCAGAATTTTAAATGAAGAAGTGAGACATGCAATTAAATGTATGAAGAAAGGAAAGGCTCCAGGGAATGATGGAATTATAATTGATATATTAAAAAAAGCAGGTGAAGAAATAGAAACAATTTTAGCAAAGTTATATACCAAATGTCTAAATGATAAAGATGTACCGGAAGATTGGAAGAATGCAGTAATAATATTCATATTTAAAAAAGGTGATAAAGAAGATATTAGAAATTACAGACCTATCAGCCTTTTATCAGTTTTAGATAAAAATTTTACCAAGATAATTACAACTCGTCTACAGAGAACTTTGGATTTCCACCAACCAAGAGAACAAGCTGGATTTAAAAGTGGTTTTAGTACAATAGATCATATCCAGGTATTGAGAGAAGTCATAGAAAGGACAAATGAATATGAGTTGTCATTATGTTTTGGATTTGTAGATTATGAAAAGGCATTCGATTCTATACACATTTCTTCAGTGATTAAAGCATTGGATCATCAAGGTATAGATCCAGGATATTGTCATATTTTAAAGAATATTTATAAAAATGCAACAGCAACAATTAGATTACATAATGATACTGGAAAAATCAACATTGAGAAAGGTGTAAGACAAGGTGACTCCATATCTCCAAAACTTTTTACAGCAGTGCTGCAAGAAGTATTTTGTGGATTAAAATGGGAAACTAAAGGAATGAAAGTAAATGGAAAGTATTTAAGTCATTTAGATTTTGCAGATAATGTAGTTGTTTTTGCAAATAATGCTTCAGAGCTGCAGGAAATGTTGCAGGAGTTAGCAGATGAAAGTAGAAAAGTAGGACTAAAGATAAATGTTAAAAAGACTAAAGTAATGTTTAATCGATTTGCTCAAAATATGAAAATAAAAATTGATTATGAAGAATTAGAAAAAGTTAACAGTTACAAATACCTTGGTCATATTATTAATACAGATGGAAACATAATGGAGGATATTAATCATAGAATTAAACTTGGTTGGAGTGCTTTTGGTAGAAATAATTTGATACTAAAAGGAAATATGCCTATGTGTTTGAAAAGAATGGTTTTTAACAAATGTGTTTTACCAGTTCTTACTTATGGATCTGAGACTTGGACACTTAATAGAAGAGCAATACAGAGACTTCAGACCACTCAAAGGAGTATGGAGAGATGTATGTTGGGAGTAACAAGAAGAGATCGAAAACGCAATGTATGGGTAAGACAACAAACAGGTGTTACTGACCTTATTGAAAAAATTAAAAGATTGAAATGGAGTTGGGCTGGACATATTGCTAGAAGAAATGATAATAGATGGACAATTGAAATTTTAAACTGGATTCCAAGAGATTGTAAAAGACCCAGAAAGAGACCACATGTGAGATGGATGGATGAAATAAGAAAATGTGCAGGGGTGTTGTGGAAAAGAGAAGCTAAAGATCGGAGAAGATGGATTAAACTTGGAGAGACCTTCATCCTGCAGTGGATTGATAATGGTTGATGATGATATATATATATATGCAATTCTCATTGAAAATTAATATATATATATATATATATATATATATATATATATGCAATTCTCAATGAAAACTAATGAATTGACTTCAAAATATTAAATCTATAATTTAATATGATCTACATATTAAATAAAGATACACTGTAATATACATAAACCGATAATATATCACAGTCTGTTCTTGCATATATGTGTGTGCTGATACATATATAACGATGTTTATGTTGATATACATGTACCCAAGATGTTTTAAAGTTAACACAGATATAGTTATAGGTTAAAACAGATGTAATATATAGTCTGTAGGAATATACCGTTTCAACACACTATTGCATAAATATAACTAGAAAAAATCTAATAGAGCATAAATAATAGAACACAACATATTCTTTTAACATTCCTTCTTTAATTATTCACTTATTTCCTACAAACTATGTTTTATATTCTATTGCTAGCTTATTTGCTTGAAAATTATTGGGAGTTAAGAACTAACTGGAAAGTAAGTAAACATAAAGTTGGAGCGTTTGAATAGATGTAATAAGCAAGTTAATAATAATTTATGATAAGATTGAACATTATTAAACTGAAGTTATTTACCATTCTTTCTGGATTATTGCTTTTTTTTTTCTAGATTTAAAAAAGTTATGCAATTAACATGCAATATGGGCACGCAATATCCTTATAGTCTGGTTATTTTTAATAATTATGTAGCAATCAATTTTTTTTCTCACATTTCTCAGCAGTAAGATTTTTTAATAATCTTTATTAAAATAGTTTCTAATCAACTAAAGAGTGTTTAAACGATAGGTAAATAAATAGTTTTCCATCTCTTTTATCAGTTGATATTTTCTAAAAAAAAATGACGTAACGTCTAGTAGAGAGATATCTGTGAATTAATAATAAAAAAAGAAAACTCATAATTTTATTCAGAATTATTGATGTTCAATCTGTGTTCCTTTGTCAGTATGTCATTTTGATTTAAAGAAGTTAAATATCTGCATTTAATTTATAATTTTAACTTTATCTTTTGCTATTATTAAAACAGATTTTTATTCCCCCTCCCTCCTACACACATACATTAAAAAAAAATTTAATGTAGTATTTGAATTATAATTTAAATTTCAATACTTTTGTTTTTTAAAAAATAGTGTTATAGATAGGGTATATGAGCACAGACTTTCACATGACCCATCACTCTCCACTCTATCTAATAACACTGATACACTTAAACACATATATGTTGAAAAGATAAATAATCACCAATATCCGTATTTCATGCTAAACCAGCAATCATCAGTTGATCCAGATTATCATCTCTACACATATATACTATAAGTGCTCAGAGATATATTAAGATAGACAATCTTCATACTTTAATGGACAGGCTTCAATCTACTCCACGCTCCAACTCTTCAACCATCCATCCAATTGAAAATCTGATGATGGAATGCTTAAAGGCCACCCTGAGGCCGAGATTATTGTCACACCCATGTTGACCTAAGGTCAATCTAAACCCCACATGTACAGGACATATTCCATTTAATACATATGCAAGGATGGGCAGACATCTCTACAATGTAATAAGTAAAACACAGGCTTATTATATACATGTGGGGTTTAGACTGACCTTAGGTCAACATGGGTGTGACAATAATCTTGGCATCAGGGTCGCCTTTAGGCATTCCATCATCAGATTTTCAATTGGATGGATGGTCGAAGAGTTGGAGTGTGGAGTAGATTGAAGCCTGTCCATTAAAGTATCAAGATTGTCTATCTTAATATATATCTGAGCACTTATAATATATATGTGTAGAGATGATAATCTGGAACAACTGGTGATTGCTGGTTTAGCATGAAATACGTATATTGGTGATTATTTATCTTTTCATCATATATGTGTTTAAGTGTATCAGTGTTATTAGATAGAGAGGAGAGTGGTGGGTCATGTGAAAGTCTGTGCTCATATACCCTATATATAGGCACAGGTATATAATAAGTCTGTGTTTCAGTTAAAAAATAGCGTTGTGTATTTATATTTAAAAATTTTAATGCGTCTTATCCAAAGGAGTTAAAATAAATGATTTTATGGGTAATTGCTCACTGATTAAATTTGGGCACCAAATTATCAACTCAAAGAAAAAAATTCTTTCAGTTGATTGATCAGAAAATGTTTCTTATTTTATTACTTTACAGGAATCTTTAGTTTTGTAAGTTATTATCGCTATATAAATGCAAAACTAGGCTGAAAAAATGATAATGTATTAATTCAATAAACTATAGATGATACCGGTAACTTGACAATTAGCATTTATACCGTAATATTATTTAATATAATATTTATAAAAGCAAGCTAATACAAATGAAGTCATATAAATTTACTTTTGATAGTAATGGAAAACACACAATGTAATAGTTGATTTCTCCCACTCACAAGCAACCTTTTTATACTTAAAGCCCAAGACAAATCTCAATCATGACCTAATAGAGAGAAGATAAAACAATGAAAATAATGCAAATAATAATAAGATTTTCTGATTTCCAGTGTTAATTCACGATATTATTTGAAAAATGTATTATATTATTTTAAATTATGATTTCATCTTTTTTAGGACAAAGAAGTCTTCTAATTAGTTGAGAAACATTGAGCAGAAAAGTAGCAGATAAAAAATAAATTAAAACAAGAGTGTGAAATAGTTATTTTAAAATAATATAAAGCATATAATTTCATGACTGCAATGTAAACAGGTAAAGTAAAGAAATTAAATAATAATAATAATAAAATAAGCAACAGCTTGTAAAGAGAATGTCCATCTAACTCACAAAAAAAGAAAAAAAGAAGTTTGTGACGATTACAAAAACAATCCGTGAAACACAAATACTTCTACATATAAAACAGTGATTCACTTTTCTGATCATTTAATATTTTATGTTTTTTACTTTCTTCAGTAAAACTTTTTTTTTGTGAAATGCTTTAACAACATGTCCAACTTTATCTCTCCAATGATTGACATTGTACATTTTTAAAAATGTTTTGGATAATCATTATAACCAAGACAGCATCTATCTCACCCATAACCATAAAATATCCTTTGCTTTTGTACTGTTCATTTATTTTACATGTCCAATGCAATAAAGATGTGATTTTACAATAATAGATTTTATAGTATTACGTTGAGCAAGTTGAAAAACATATTGATTGGTTTTATGACCTTGCCATTTTAAAACTTTTAGAGAGCAATGTTAAAAAAAACTTTCTAATGCCTTTATAAATAGGGTGCTGAAGTTTAGCTTCTATATAGTAAGTTAGGTTAAAAAAAAGCTTTATATACAGTTAATTTAAGGACAGTAGTTAATTTATTGTGATGAAATACATATTTTAACTTGTTAAAAGCAGTAGCATTACATTGGATTCTGTGCTACACATCAGCATCTAAATTCTTTTTACTAATTATAAAATTACTAAGGTATAGGTACCAGCTTACATTCTCAAAATAGTTGCTATCCATGTTAAAGGTTGCTGAGGATTTTTTTCTGTCACTAACTGATATAAAAAGATGTGTTTTTTGGGTATTAATTAATAATTGAAAGTTTTAATCCTGTAAATTGGGGCAAAAGTACCACAATTTATCAACATATTGTAAACCCAGAATTTTCACTTTCAATCAATTCAAATTAAAAAATTCCACTATCAAATTTGTACCATATCTCGATCCAAAAACCACTGTCATATAAATTGAAAACGCAGTTGAAGCAAGTATAGATCATTCTTTAACACTATATTTTATTTCAAATACCTTAGAGTTTCCACATATAATAATAAAAGCTCCTCTCATTGCATATATAGAAACTGTATAATTTAAATATATTTTGTTTGTTTTTTTAGGACAAATTTTAAAATTGAGTTTTAACATATCTCTGTCAAATGGATTTTTTTCAAAATTTGTACCTGTGTCAGGGATCGATACCAATGAATATATGACAATGAAATATTTCAGGATTATGAAGTGCCTTAGATAATCAAGGGCTGTTGGTGAGCCTAATTTCAAATATATTAATGTCAGTTCAATAAATTTTCAGTGTTGTGCATGAGATGGCAGTATTTTTTTTTTTTTTTTTTAAAAATAAACTAAAAATGATAAGCATTTAGATTAAATTCAAATAGAAATAAAACAAATCTTGACTCCTTTTAATTGTTAAAAGTTGCTTTAAATTGTAATTTTTTTTGTTATAAAAAGATTGTTTTTTTTGTACTTCTTTCATAAACAGAATATTAAAATCATTTTTTATATAAAGTAAATTTATTAATGACAAATTTTATGCAGATATGTATAAAAGAGTAAATTTAAGTTACATACTACTTGATACACTATATATGCAAATACAAATGAAACATTTGGTATTTCAAGGCAGAAGAATAATAATGTAGACAGAGAATATTTTTCATGAATCATGATTCATTAAATTAAAGTAAAAGGTTTAGAAAAAAAAACATAATAATTACAATGTAATAACTGAAACACAGGCTTATTATATGCCTGTGTCTATATGTGTAATATAGGGTATATGAGCACAGACTTTCAGACGATCCATCACTCTCCACTCTATCTAATAACACTGATACACACAAGCACATATATGCTGAAAAGATAAATAATCACCAATATATATATTTCATGCTAAACCAGCCTGTCCATTAAAATATGAAGATTGTCTATATTAATATACATCTGAGCACTTATAGTATATATGTGTGGGAGATGATAATCTGGACCAACTGATGATTGCTGGTTTAACATGAAATATGTATATTGGTGATTCTTTATCTTTTCAGCATATATGTGCTTGAGTGTATCAGTGTTATTAGATAGAGTGGAGAGGGATGGGTCATCTGATAATAATTACAATGTACATTTTAAAAATGGAAAAAAAAAATTGAAACAATCTAGATTTTAAGATTTGTTTTTTGGTGCTTTTTTTAAAGCAACAGTTTGCAAATTTATTTATTTTATATAAATGCAGTCAAAATTAAATAAAAATTAGATAAAGAATATATTATACAGATGATTGCTGTAGTTTTAATAATATAAATGATTACATCTTTATCTTTTTTTTTTTTTTTTTGCCAAGCTATGTTTAAATTAAAAGCGACTATTATCTTGAATAGGTCCCAAAGATACCGATTTCAAATTGAGCAAATAAATGACATTTTAAACAAATATTTAATAATCTTTGTTCTTATAAAATTGATTAATCTTTTTTTTCTCAAAACAACATACAATTATGACAACTATATTTTACACTTATGATGTTCATTTTTTGCTGCAGGCAAAATAATGTTGATAAGAATTTTAATCCATAAAACTGAATTGAATGAATATATTTAAGATGATATACATATTTTAAATTTTAATATTAATACACATTATCATTATATGTGATCCTCACTTATTTTACTAAATTAAACTGATATTTTATTGTTTTTTTTCTAATTGTTAATGATGAAATTTTTTTCTTTCTTTGGATATCTCATTAATATAATCACTAATTACCCTGTTACAAGGATAATGAATAAAAATTAGATAAAGTTTATTAATTGTATTTCAATTTTATAATCAAAATACAATGTATAATGAATAAATTCTGTACTGGACTGTACTATACATTTTTTTGCATGAATATCACTATTTTATCTTTATATGACATATCTTTAATGAAGTCACTGTCCTCTGATTGATGTCATCAATTTTACAAAACAGCCATTTTGAAAAAATGGCACTTGTTTTTAAAAAAAAGGTTCAAACTTTTTCTAAAGATTGTTATCATAAATAGTCAATTATAATTCAAAATGATAGGTACAAATTGATAATAATCACTGAAACAAATCCTCACATAAATGTCTATTGATAATTGGGTTCAATATTTATTCTGTCATTTAAAATGATTTGAAGTATTTAACAGAATTTTATGGGTTTGAATCTAAATAAAATTATTTTACAGCACAGTGCTTTTTATCAAAGATCAGGAAATTAAAATCCAATTATGGATGCTTGGTTCATTGTCATGTAATATTCAATGATTTTACTCATTACTTCCAATTGTGTTTTTACATTTAGGCAATAGATGTGAACATCATTAATTTTTATTTTGGTAGTTTTCTCTTAGTGTATTGAAACCATGAGAGGGTGTAGTTTTTATGCAAACAAACACAAATATAATGTTACCAGGCCTTTTTTTTTAATTTTCAACTTTAACATTATTTTCTAAAATGGAATAATTACATTTTAAAATTACATTAGCGCCTTACGACATTTTGCAAACTATTTTTAAACAATTTACAAAACATTATTTTATAAGTAAATAAGCATTTATTTTTATATAATGCTATGCATACAATTGTATACATTCAAAGATCAGCCTTTCAAGCTAATTGTGCATGCGTCTTCTGCGAGTGTTAAATAATAAATGAATACTCAGTACTTCAGATTTGCTCATATAAAAGAATTTGAGTTGTAGGAATAAGAGGATTCCTTTTATTCCTATGTAAATACTATATCTTGTATTGTAGAGTGAAGTATTCATTTATTATTTAACACTCGTAGAAGACGCATGCACAATTAGCTTGAAAGGCTGATCTTTGAATGTATACAATTGTATGCATAGTGTTATATAAAAATAAATGCTTATTTACTTATAATTAAGTTTCACTTAGAGTGACGTTTAGTAAATTCTAGACAATTTCATGACGTCATTCATTACAACATCGTAGATAGTAATTTAAAGTGAGAATTCTACTCTCACGCTTTACTCAACAGTACTTCAGATTTGCTCATATAAAAGAATTTGAGTTGTAGGAGTAAGAGGATTCCTTTTATTCCTGCATAAATACTATATCTTGTATTGTAGAGTGAAGTATTCATTTATTATTTAACACTCGCAGAAGACGCATGCACAATTAGCTTGAAAGGCTGATCTTTGAACATTATTTTGTAAAAAACATTATTTATAAAAATACAAGAATTACAATATTTTAAATTACATTCCACAAGTCAGTATGTAGTGCTGGAATGTGCATGGGAGAGCTGTGTTTTTGCTGGTTCAAAAAATTCAGCCAAAAGATGCAGTACTCAATTTACGAACCAACATTATTTTCTAAAATACAATAATTACACTTTAAAATTACATTAGACATATCAGTGCATTGTGCTGGAATGTGCAGAGAAAACTGATGGTTTTACCAGTCCAAAGGATCGGATAAAAGATGCAGTACTCTGAATCAAACCAAGATTATGATTTGCAAAACAACGTGCAACCTCAAATACTTTATTTGTCTTAATCTGACCAAAAGATGCAGTACTCTGATCAAAAAACTTATGATTTCCAAAACAACATGTAACCTCAGCACTTCATTTGACTCATAGCTGTTCTTGTGCAAATGTGTCTTTTTGCATGACTTGTGCGAAATGGTGCTTGGCCCAACCTTTTTGCAATTGTTTTCACATTCTGTGATGTGTAGGAAAGTGCAGGGATGGGCTGACAATTATTAGTATGTACTAGTACATCAGTTAGGATGTAAGATCACTATTGTGAAGGCATATTACAACAGTTATGACCATTTGAACTCCAAACACCCTCACAATATATGGTAGCGATCTGTTAAGTGTGCGCATTTGCATAGTGTTGTGAAGCACATCAGCAGGCCATAATATTGGTGTAGCAATGGAATCTAAACTTGCAATGGCTAATATGAACAGAATTGTTCTATAGGCTGTAATTTTTTATGCAAGAGCACAGAAATATTGGACCACATAAATGGCATATTTCTTTGCATTCGCATAGAAAGTATGCCCTCTTGCAGTTTCAACACACTAGAGGAGACTACTTTTATTTTTAAGTAATGAAGTTTTTAAATTATTAATTATTTAGTTTTATAATTCCAGGGTATGTCAAATGAGTAAAATAAAAAGTTTAGAGAAAATCAAATTTGAATTTGCAATAGAAGTCTAAGGAAAAATTTTAGACCCAGATGTAAAGAAAAAAAATAGAAAATATAATTATATTCAATAAGTGTATATAAAAAAGGCAAATAAAAATACAATAAAAGAAAAAAAAACAAGAATAATAGAAATCAGGAAAATTAGTAATCTGGATGTATATGACAATTCTATTGTTTTTAAATTTGATGCTTTAATAATCAATGTAATTATTTATTATCATTTTCTTTTATATTATCCTTTTTCTGCTATGAATTTACCTTTTTTAAAGACATTATTATGATTACTTCTGTATTTATTTTAAACCTTCCAACACTCATTACACAGCTCAATTATTTTTTTTTAATTGTCATGTTTAATTGTGGAATTCCTTATCTCCTGATATTTTTCTTTTCTCTAATAATAAAAAAAAATGTTAATTTAAAGTAGAATAGCAAATATCTTTTATTTTATAAATATTTTTTAAAAATATTTTATTTTTGACATTCATTATTCTTTAAACATGCATTTTAATGCAATCAAAAGTTCATTAAAATATAAAATGTAAACCTAAGAGAAATATTCCATTGTCCACGATAATTGTAACTATATTAATGATTATGATCATGTTAATAGTAATAATAACAATAATATCATCATCTTTAATAATCAAATGAAAATGTTTGAGCTAAGTGAGAATTTCCAAATAAATTAATTTTTTTTTGTAAATAGCCAGCTCTTAACTAATCTAACAAGCTATTCAATTTTTGGTCAGCAAATAGATATTTAGTTCTTTTTAGCTAGAAATTAAAATTGTAAAGTAAAATCATAAAATTCTTATTAATCTTATAAGCATTGCTCTTTTCCTACATTATCCTGTGGAGAGATGAAGTGAAGTTTTTCGTTTCAGCAGACAGTTTAAAACTGTTTTGTTTTTTCACTTACTTATTTAAAGCTGCAACATAAATTCTAAAAGAATTAATCTCGGAACAATTTATCTATATTAGAGCTATATATGATCTACTTGATATAAAAAACTGAATAATGAATGTGTCAATTTAAAAACATTACCATTCTATCTCATATAGTAGGTAGATGCTAACTGAAATCATTTATGAATATTTTTCAGTTACTGAATTTTGTAAATTATAGTTTTTGTTTAAACTTTGACTATTTATTATAACTTGAAATGATAAAAAAAAAAGTTCATGTTATCTGGCATTCAGCTCATATCAATACAATCAACTGACAAAAATTGGAAACATCTATTAACAATAAAAAGTAAAATGATTTCAAACTGCAACTAAAATGAAGGTTTACTATTATTTGTTATATTTTAAAATTGTTATGATTTTGCAAGACAAATAAAACTATTAAAATGTATCTTAATAATGTGATAAGATCTTTAAAGTTATGATATAATTACATGATTAATTACTAATTCAAGCAAACTGCTTTTTTATTTTAGTTTACTTAGCTGAGGATCCATAACTGCACTAAAGTACACCAAGCAAAATTTATGATGAAGCACTGATAATTAATAAACTAGAATAAATCATGTTTCAAAAATAACAAGCATTGGAAAATTACAACTGATGATGCTAAAATCATCATTAATTATAGTGTGCTGTTGTCTGATCATATTAACCTACTTTAGTCAAAAAACAATATTATACTTTGATTTCCAAATGTCACACATCTTGCATTTATAATTTTGAAACCAACTATTTTACTTCAATATATTCATAATTATTATTAATCACTTATTAAAGTAGAGATTATCTCTACTTCTGATATAAACTTAAAACACCTGTTAAGAATTATACATGAAATACTCAGTCATCTAATCTTTTTTCATGTGTAATATCTTTTTATGATACACTTAAAACATTCACTTCATCACAAGTTTTTGAAACATGTGAATTTAAAAAACATGTGACTCTTATGAAGAATCAGCAGAAAAACAAATACAATAATTTGAAATTGATAAATACTGAACCTACAATAAAGACTTGTAATAATTATATTTATAAAGTGCATACTCGTTACTTAAAGTAATATTTATTAAGGCTATAACCATAATAAAGACTTATGTAAAAGATACAGATCTGAATCACCTGCTAAGTACTGGTTCAGCATAAAATGTGCTTCTTGGGGGGGTCACTCATCTTTTTCAGATGTTTTTATTTATATTATTTCAAAAATGTGTGATGTAATGAAAGTTTTAAATATATTTTAAAAACAAAATTTAATATATATGTATAACAGTTTAACTTTAGAGAGCAATTTCTTTAATTTATGCATTGTGCAAAAATTTTATTGGAAATGGTGACTAAAGTCATATTTTTTTAAGAACCATATAGTTCACATATATAAAATATCTGGAATCTTGTTGAAATTATTAGTAACCAAGCAGTAGATAAAATAAATTTTCCAAGTTAAATTAGTAAAAGAAATTATTTAAGTGTAAAGATGATAAGATTTAATGTTATTATCAGTACCCTAAAATTTTACAAAATTAAAAAAGAAAAAGAAAATTCTGTGATTTCTATTTTAATTTTTAAGAAATATTTCATTTTTCTTCAGTTAATGTTTTTTTTTTTTTTTTTTTGGAAAGGAGAAGGGGTAATTAAATGAGAATATTTTTTTGTCATGTTGCCAATATATATCAGTAAAAATATAGTTATCGATTTATAATTAGAAGCAAAAGTCCTAAGTTAATTTGAATTGGAGGGTTAGTAAATTGATTGTAAAAACAAACATTTGTATCAAGCATTGGTGGCTAGTGGTTCGCATAGCTGCCTACCAAGCAGCCAGCCCAGGTTCGCTTCCTGGTCAACACATTTGACATATAAAAGAAAAAAAAAACATTTGTAAAATGATATGTCTTACACTATTGAGGGAGAAGACACATACTCTTATATATCTGAACATACTCTTATTTATCTGAATTTTATAGTAAAAAGCATATTTATATCACATAAAATTAAGAAAGCAATTTTTACAACTGTATGCATATGCTGGAAGTAAATATCATAAAAAATTGAAACTTTTAAAAATCTAAACAAAGTTTAATGTAATGATTTATCCTTGGGGTAGTTTAATAAATTATAGATATTTTAGTTTATGACTATTTTATAAGTATATATATATATATATTGTGAAGCAACTATTATAATGCCTAATAACTGTCTCCTGTTGCATTGCATATGATTAGTCACAATTTACAATTACAGTCACAAATCAGGAAGAAAAAATGCTGAGTGATAAAATTGCCAGTAAATGTGGTATGAATATGACTTACTGCAGGTAAATCGTTCAGTTATATTTATTAGACAATATATATGCAGTTTTTATAAAAATAAATAAGATTTAAACCAGTGATTTATATAAATGATAAAACAAAGTAAAGTTCTGTTTTTTAAGTTTTTAGAAAATTAAGAAAATAGATTAACTTCTAAAAATAGAATATCATTTATTTCAGAAAAAAATAAAAATAAAAACGGAAAAATTGAAAATCAACTTTAGAAAGATTTGAGTTTAAAAAAATAAAACAATTATTTATATTTTCTATTAAGAAAGTAAATTATCTAACAAAATTAATCTTTTGATTATGAGTTTGCTTGTTTGTTTTTTTTTTTTAAAAAACACAACTAAATCTTTAAAATTGAATTTTTAGTAGCAAGAAATGTCCAACACAGTAATAGAAGGAAAGATGTGACTATTATTGCTGAATGCTTGTTGGAATTAATAAACAAGAGGTAGTGTGTTTATTATTAGAAAAGTGATTAATAAACCAGGTGCACTTTATTTTAATAAAAAAAATAATTGTGTAATAGTTAGAAAAAATATTTAACCCTCTTTCATTCTTACACTTTCTTTTGTTCCATCTAGTGAGAGTGTTTGGAAATGCTTGACATTATTGTTTATATAAACTCTTTATTTTATATTAGAACTCAATAAATTGGACTTGATTTGTTTTTAATTTAATTTTAAAAATAAATAATAATCTGAAAAATCACATTTGTCCATTTTAAATATTTAAACACTGAATTGTAATCATGGCAATGTATCATAACTGTCACACATGTTTACATTAACATTTTTTCTGAAAACTTAACTAATTCTTTATTTAAATTGTACTTTTAATGTCAAGGAATGAAGATAGATTTATAATTCTATTAAATTCTACTTTAAAACTTGATGTTTTTTGGGTTTTTTTTTGCAAAAATTGCAATATTTTAAAAGATTTTTACACCAAGTCAATTTTGACAGATAATGTTATAATAGATACTGTTGTTTTTTTATTTATAATAAGACAAGTTTATTAACCTCTATTTTTACAAATAAAGCCCAAATGAATAAATTGGAAGTTTACTTGTGCTTTTTTTGTAATAATAAACCAATTAGTGTGTAAATATAATCAAAAATACTTTATAAACAAGCAAAAATATATTGAACTGGGTATGTTCTGCCAAAAAATAAAGGAAAGACTTTTGATCTTAACTGCAATCTGTAAGATGTTGACTTCTACAGATTTTTTCAACTTTAACATCAATAAAAATATAACTTTAAAATCTACTTTAAAAAAAAGTATGTCATTATGACTTAGAATAACATTAATATTACAATTTAAAGTTACAAAACAACAATACTTTTTCTGATGAAACTTTTGATAATTTTTAATCCTCATCTTTATGAGGATTTACAAATTAATGGAAAATGCATTGTCAAAGAAAAAAAATATTTTAAAAGTCAAAACATCACATAACTCTTAGCTTGCACAATGCTATGCAGCTGAAAATCCAGTTTTTCTAATGCAATGCTGCCATTTGTTATCATTATCTTTTTAAGGAAAAAAGTTTTGAAAAGATGCTGGAGAAACATGCACTAGATATAAAAGAAATGGATATTACAGTGGACTAAGGCTCAGCAAACATATTGACAAAGCAGAAGAATAGGCCAGAAATTAGCTATCATCAATTTTCTATTACTTAATCTTATAATAGACAACAGAAATAGAATAAAATAAAAAAGAATTTGATCCAGCTTTCATAGTAAAGCAGAATTTTTAGTACATAATTTGTTTACAGTGGAGCTGTGATTTCTATCATATTTTGTTCCAAGCTCCCATCATCTACATTATATATAATAAATCACATTTTGTTGATAAACTCTGATCAGAAGATAATACACATTGTTTATTGAACTGCAAGTTTTTAGTACTTTTCAAAATGCACATATACATAACATAGATGATTTTTATATGTATAATATGCATATATAAATTAAAATTATAGGATAAACAATTTTTATTAAAGATAATAATATTATAGTATTCACTCATTCATTCACTAAAAAAATAAAAATAAGAAAAAATATTGTATTATTAATTTATAAATAAAGTAAATAGAAAAATATATGATTTTCATTGCAACTAAATATACTCTGGCCATTATTCATATTTTTCAATAATTTCTGTTTCTTGTAGAAACATGATAGTAGTCTCCTTTTATAATTAAAAAACTATGATCATTCTAATTGTTTTGATGATTTTAAGTCAATGTGAAAATTAAATATATTTTTAAATTTTGTAAAACTTTTAGTATTATATTATGAAATACAGCACATCAAATTCAGAAAAGATAATAGAGAAAAAAATAAAATGTGTGTCCTTTCAACATAAATAGAAAAAATGTCATTAATAAACATCATTAATAAACATGATAGTGTACAACATTCCATGAAGAAAAATGACTGTTGGAGTATTGTAGCATTCAGAAATGAAAAAGTGTCTGTCCATGTACTACAAAATTTATAAAATTTATGAATTGTGATATTTTGAATTTGTTTATTTACATTTTGGTCAGTTTGTCAACATTTTTTTTGATAAAGAATAATTGAAGACATATATTTATACAGGATAGTTTGAAGCTTCACTATATATCCATAATATTATTAAATATCTATTATTTTATTGATATAAAAATTTAAACAATATGTTTATAATTGAAAATAAATGTTAACTTATTTTCAGATGATTTATTCCCTTCCACCTCCTTTGTCAGTTGTTAAAATATTATAAATGTGAGATATATGATTTTGAGATTTAAATAATAAAAGCCAAAAATATAACAAGTTACAATTGTATCTATATTATTTGTTTTATTCCTTTTTGCATTTCTTTATTAAGAAAAAGCTTTATTTATTTATTTAAAACTTGTTTTTATTTATTTCTAAATTTAAAAAAATGTTTCTCAAATAATATTTGTAAATAGTTTAAAGAAAACATTTTTTTTTAGAAAAAAATGAGAAAATAACATAAGTTAATCCTCAATAATATAATAATAAAAATTGATTTTCACAAAATAATAAAAATGGCATGCTAACTTTAAAATTAAAATTTATGATTATTATTTTCATGATACTAGTACAGTATTCCTATATATATATGATCAATAGATGGTGTTTTACTAAAACCACCGAACAAGCGTATATTTGTTTACATAAACATCAAAAGAGTCAGAATTCACTATCTCTTTCATTTGCTCCACCTTCAGATCAGTTGATTTCAAGCTAATTTGCTATCATCAGTGAAGGATAGGGCTAGAAACTATATCTAAACACTGACTCCAAGCTTTATGGAACAAGTTCCTATCAGTTTGCAAGCATGAATTTTTCAGACATGTAATGTCTTCAAACCCAGCCTAATAAGCCAATGATATACATTAGAGACACTTTGACTATGTAGTGAAACTGAACTGATATCAGACCCATGTAGCTATCTGGCTTGTTAGCTGGGTTTGAAGACATTGTGTCTGAAAAATTCATGCTTGCAAACACATAGGAACTTGTTGCATAAATGCTTGGAGTCAGTGTTTAGATCTAGTTTCTAGCCCTATCCTTCACTGATGACAGCAAATTAGCTTGAAGTCAGCTGATCTGAAGGTGGAGCAAATGAAAGAGATAGTGAATTCTGACTCTTTTCACATTTATGTAAACAAATATATGCTTGTTTGGTGGTTTTGGTAAAATGCCATCTATTGATCATAAATACAAGTGATAGCAGGTTACATGATTATAACTTGTTTTTGTTTTTCATAAATGTACCATTAAAGGTTTTTGCAATGATATATTGCAGAGGCTTTGACTATGCGGTGAAACTGAACTGATATCAGACCCATGTAGCTATGTGGCTTGTTAGGCTGGGTTTGAAGACATTACATGTCTGAAAAATTCATACTTGCAAACTGATAGGAACTTGTTGCATAAATGCTTGGAGTCAGTGTTTAGATCTAGTTTCTAGCCCTATCCTTCACTGATGATAGCAAATTAGCTTGAAATCAGCTGATCTGAAGGTGGAGCAAATGAAAGAGATAGTGAATTCTGACTTTTTTGACATTTATGTAAACAAATATACGCTTGTTCAGTGGCTTTGGTAAAATGCTATCTATTGATCATAAATACAAGCGATAGCAGGTTACGTGATTATAACTTGTTTTTGTTTTTCATATATATATAAATGCTAAACCATAAAACAATACAATACTAGATTAAATCCAAAATCTTACCAAAATCCTTACACAACCATGGTTTCATCTACTACAAATAGACCTTCTCAAGTGAAAATCAAAGTAAAGGAAACATATGTATACAAACAGACAAACCTTCCCATAATTCATTTCAAACTCCACCTTCCCTTAATATCAAAAGAAGTCTTCATAAGATTGATAGCCTCAGAATCAAGGAGTTTTATCATCAAAGTCTCCTTTATTCTTCTTTTTAACTCATTCTTTTCATAAAAAATAACCGAAGCATTGTTAAACAATATTCTATGACCTGTATTCAATTCATGAATATATAAAGCTTAGTTAAGACACCTATATTTAACTCTACTTATATGAATCTTAACCCATTCATTAAGACTAAATTTACTCTGGCCTACATAAATTTACAACAACTATATGGAATTTTATAAACAATAACAGCTTTAGTATATAATTTGGTTTATAGGAATAGTCATTTGTTAGGTGGAATGAAAGTTGCATGGAAGAAAGGTTCTGATTTGAATTCATTACTTAATGGTTCAAAACAGTCTATTGATAGTAGGTCTATTCCTGGTATTGTTTATAAAATTCCATGTAGTTGTAGTAAATTTTATGTAGGCCAGAGTAAATTTAGCCTAAATGAAATGGTTAAGGTTCGTATAAGTAGAGTTAAACATAGGTATCTTAACTAAGCTTTATATATTCATGAACTGAATACAGGTCATAGAATATTGTTTGATACTGCTTCAGTTATTTTTTATAAAAAGAATGAGTTAAAAAGAAGAATAAAGGAGACTTTGATAATAAGTCCTTGATTCTGAGGATATCAATCTTATGAAGGCTTCTTTTGATATTAAGGGAAGGTGGAGTTTGAAATGAATTATGGGAAGGTTTGTTTGTTTGTATATATATGTTTTCCTTTACTTTGATTTTAACTTGAGGTCTATTTGTAGTAGATGAAACCATGGTTGTGTAAGGATTTTGGTAAAATTTTGGATTTAATCTAGTATTGTATTGTTTTATGGTTTTGCATTTTTATTTTTACTAGTATAGTTTTAGGAAGTTTTGGTTTTATATGGTTGCCTTGACAGCAGTGAGAAATATTGATTATTATATTTTACTGTGAATGTTTAGGTGGTTACTGATTGGAACTTGATGGTTTCTGGTTGGAACTTAATTATATATATATATATATTATACCAGTCAAAACAGTATGCCCACTCGATGGTTTCTGGTTAGAACTTAATTATATATATATATATATTATACCAGTCAAAACAGTATGCCCACTTAACATGATTCAAATCCTAAGCCAAAATACCTCGAATCTGATCATGCTCGAGATACACAGGTCTGGACCAATCCTGAATTCTAACTTATTGCCCTATTCTTTGAATCTCTGAGCCAACGAACAACAATCCTGATGCTACAGTAAAATTATTTTAATTCCAGGCCCAGAAGCAAAGCAGTAGAGCATAAGATCAGACTGATGATGATGATTAAAATTAGAGTAGCCCAATCATTACATTTATTATAGTTATTCATTAATGCTAAGTTATTAACCAAAGAAAATAATTCTAAATATTGATTAGAAAATAATTCAAAACAAACCAGGATATACATGAAATTATATATTTAATAAAATATTGAAAAATGCCTATATATGTTACAAAATGTTTCATGCTTGGGATGACATTGTCTATTTACAAAACTTGGGATTTGTTGTTATAAAATCACATTTACTATAATTATTTAACGAATATCATTTTATGGAGTATGTTATAGCTTGTGCGGAGTTAATAAACCAATTTAATAATATTTTAATAAATGGATGTTGTGGATGCTGAAAAATGAATATAAAAGGTCGTGACATGTTTAGTGCTAAATGATTTATTTGATAAACAGGCAAAATATCCAATTATAATCATTTAACTATCTTATGAAAACTATTTTGTGTACTTTTATTGGCATTGTTTGGAAGAAACGTCTTTTATAAATAAGAACCAAACAACACACTACATTAATGAGAATATGTGATATAATAATTAATAGAAATTTGTTTACGTCTATGGGAATCGATTAATATTTTCAAAGAAAGCAGTCTCAAAATAAACATACTAATTAATTGACATGTAGCGCATTTCAAGAATGAGTCATTATTTTTCCAACACCTAATAAAATGTCAAACAGGCATAAGTCTATTAATTAAAACACTAACGATGCTGGCATGCTATAGAGAAATATGAATCCTATGGTACTTTGAATTCTTTATCCTTTTAAGACATTTTATACTGAAAAGGGGTGATACATTCACCTTTTTTTTTACAATACAGTAGCAATGGAGAGGTTTGGTTTGAGGCCCAGACAGCTATATGAAACTTCTGCAGCACAATCAAAACCCTATAAACCTCGCATTCCACAGGGAATGGTATCCCTGATTATGAACAATTTTGAGAACTAATGCAATAGAGGAATTGAAGTGTGGAAGTACCATAAGAGAAAGGAAGGTCGGCCAGCAGCATTATACATGTACAGGAAACTTAACATACTTTCTTTATTCGACAGCCTGTAAATGGTTTGACTTCAGAGCAATAATATACTTAAATAAAGAATCATTCTGAAAATAACTCTTTAATTACAACATTAAACTAACAAAATTTTATATTTAACTTCGATTCCCATATACATATTAACTGATAGAATTAGCCTTACAGGCAACAATAAGGACAGGTGAAATACTTATATTAAGGTTCACGATCTTTTGATTCAATTAACAAAGTAAAAGAGGCAACCACAAAAAAATATTTAAAAAAAATGTGAATAACAGAAGTAAATATAAAACCAACCTAGCAAGCGATTTCAATTTTAAATAAACGAAGCTTTATCGATAGATTTTAAATGAAGCTCCCGCTTCTTCCCAAATTAAACAATTGTTCTTCGCCCCTTTTTAAAACTTGCAAGTATGGTTGTTGGCATATTAAAGAAAATCAATTATTGGCAAATTAAAGAAAATCAATTATAGATATATATATATTAAACAAAACAAGTTAAATATTAATGGAACCGCACAAAGTTATATAACACATATTAAGCATGAAAGGTAAGTTAAACTTGCTACAGAGAGAGAGAAAGAGAGAGAGAGAGATTGAGAATAATTAATAAAAACTCATAAATGACTTTATGAATGAAAATACAAAGGTTGAATGACATATTACAAAAGGATTACTTATTAAGGTAGCTCTACACAAAGTAGTCACCTACAAACAGCAGGCAATCAGGTTGGCAATTATACAGTCATCCTGCATTGGAACATCAAACGGATGGAAAATTGACAGCATTAGGATAGACAGTTTTCTGAGAGAAAGAAAGGTATTTCTTTTGTACTCACAGTTCATAGCACCAAACCTCAGTGGACTTCTTAAATTTTTTTTTAGGTCCTGAAACGCTTTGAAACTAAACTGACCAAAAAACTAACAAACTCAACTGACCCTTATTTCATGGTCTAAAAAGTTACATTTTTTCTCACCAAGAATGCAATCTCAGTTGCCGACAGCTATCTCTGTAATCTCTTAAAAACATTTAATTATTAAAATATTTTTAAAACAGATAAGGCTCGAAATACCATTTGATAGATTTTTAAAGCCATTTGATAGATTTTTAAAGCTTTGAAAACAAACTAACACAAGAATTTAAATTTATAATTTTAATTAATGAAAATCTCATTATCGATATTGATAATTTTGGTATTTTGAGCCCTCCCCATTTTACGTTGTTTTTCACATTCCAATGCTTTAAATACACACATATATAAAAAGATTTACAATTATACAAAGAAAACATTTAATTTTTCTGCAATAAATATTAATAAAATTATTGCTTCGTTCATTCATATATATATATGCATCATGGACACTACTGTTTTACATTACTAACCATAATTAATTTTTACTAATTTCTCTAATCATTATGCATACAGTGTGTGGGTGAATGGCATATATTTACGATGAGGTCTGAATTGCACACCCCACAGGAGGTTAGTGTAGATGGTGAAGCATGAAGCTCAATGGTGATTAGACATTGCTGCTTCATTCTTTCCCACTTAAAGTGATCAAAAAAAATCAATAAAAAAATTACCTTGGTTGGAGTCTAATATAATTGTTGGTGAAAAAAACAACTTTAATAAATGAGCATGGAAACTTGGTTCCTTATTGACAAACAAAAAAAAAAAACTGCCTTCTTATTTGATCGAGATTCTAGTATGGAGTAGAAAGAATCATTTCATTCCTTTGTATATTTTTATTGCAACTTATTGTTGTTGTTTTCATTAATGGAAATACTTGGTATGAGGATCAGGTGGTGTGTATGGTTTTAATTATCGAGCATTATAGATTCCCTTAAACCCATTTTCTCTTTCCATGTGAAAAGTATTTTCATGACATCTCCTCCGAATAAGATATGGTCGGCTATACAAGGGAAAAATTTTTTTAAATTTCTTTTTTACTACACTGCTAGTCTTGGGGGATCACAACCATACTTGATCCTTTTCCTGAAATTGGTGACATTGCATCCGTCCACTCTTTATGCAATTTTTGGCTGCCCGGGCCAACTGTCTTCTAGTAGCTTCTTGGTCACGAATAGAGTCAATCACTATTTTATCTAGTGGCACCAGGCTTGGAAATAAGTTACAACATGGTTTCCCATAATGAAGGCATTTGGGCGTAAAACCGGTAGACTCATTTATTGACTGGTTTATATTAACTATTTCTGGGGTTTTATTTACCCAATCCCGGTGGTTGATTGATATGTAAGTATGAAAGAAATGACTGATTTCTCTCATGACTCTTTCACATGGGTTAGATTGGGGATTCCTAAATGTTGTCAACCGATGAGTGAGTTGTTGCTTCAAAAGCCAGTTTTTCCATTCCTTAGAGGTGAAGGCTGATAGAATATAATTAGGTTTTCCCACCTCAGCGAATTCTTTATCTTGAAGGGTCTGAATCATATTCCTTGAGTCTGCAGCCCAGACAGGATATGCTCATACATATTTGGAAAAAACATCGTAGGTCACGAGTAAATATTGGAAATTTCTAAATTTGGGCAATGGGCCATAGTGGTCAATTGCAATTAACCCATTGCGCCTTGATGCAGTTATGGGTTTCATAGTTCCAGTGTAAGACTTGTTCGGAAACTTAGTCCGGGCACATGTTGCACATTTCCTTAACACTGTCAGGATTGTGTGTGCATACCTGGCTGGTAAAATTGGCATCTCAAGGCTTCCTCAGTTTTCCATGGCCCATAATGTCCCAAGGTTTTGTGGACATGTTCAATCAGTTGCATCCTAATCTTATTTGGCATCATGATTTTCCATGGGGTTTCAATGTCTTTTGTTTTACATTGCAAGATCCCATCTTTTAAGCAGATTTGGGAGTATTGCTGCATATTTCTTTTGCTTGTACACATTAGGTGATTGGTTCCCAGGTTGGAAATAATGTTAGCATATTGATCATCTTGCCAATATCATAGATTTGTCAAATCGATTTCCATAGGGGTCTTCATGGTTGTGGCCATGATTCTTAGGTTCTGGTCATTTAGCTGGGGATTTTGGATATTGGCAGGTACAGGATGGTGGCTTAGGATATCTGCCACAATGTTCTCACATCCTGGGCAGTAAGCCACTATGTATTGAAACTGTTGGATGGCCATACTCCACCAGATTAATCGATCATTAGTAAGGAAACTCTTATTCAAGAATTCCAAACATTTGTGATCGGTTAATATAACCACATCAGACCCCAGGAGAAATTGCCAAAATTTATGGCAGGCCCAAACGATTGCTAGGGTTTCTTGTTCCATGGTGGTATAGTGTACTTCAGTTCCTTTTAAAGAGTGGCTACAAAAATAGAGCACCTGATGCAGAGCACCTGATGCTTTCCTTTTTCATTAATTTGGAATAACACAGCCCCCAATCCCTGCTTGCTACTATCAGTCTGGACATAAAAGGTACTTGTAAAATCAGGGTGAATCAACATTACAGCTTGAAGGAAATTTTTTTATGTTCTCAAAATCCTTGTCATGTATTTTGGTCCATTCCAATTTATGATTTTTCTTTAGTAACTCTATCAGCTTTCCTGTCTCAAGAGCAAAATTTGGGTAAAACTGATGATAGAAGTTACAAAGCCCCAGGAAAGATCAGACTTGTTTCTGAGTTTTTGGTTTGGGGAAGTGTTCGATGGCTTCTACTTTCTCAGAGTGGACTTTGACCCCATAGTCAGTAACAACATGCCCAAGAAATGTAATTTCTTTTACAGCAAAATGAGTCTTTTCCAAGTTAATAGTTATATTCTCTTGGGCACATTCATGAAAAAAATGTTCAAGGCATTTCAAATATTCAGTGATATTTTTCAAGGCAATCACTACATCATCCACATAGCAGACCATATTTTTCTGTACCTCTTTCGATAGGACTTGTTTTAAATGCTTAAACACATGGGTATGTCCTCCATAGCGAAATGCGGTATACTTTCAGTCATGAGAGTCTAGGGCCATCTGCCAATAACTGGCAGTAAGATCTAAGGAAGAAAAGATCATCTGCCCTGCCAACTGGTCAAATACTTCCTGGATCAGGGCTGGATGTCTCTCTCAGGGATGGTCATGCTGTTTAATTTCCATGCATCCAAACATAGGCACAAATCTCCATTTTTTTACCACAACCAGCGGATTGTTATAGGGAGATGGGCTCTGCTCAATAATATCTCACTTGATCATCTGTTGAATCTGTTTTTCCACCTCATCCTGGTATTGGAATGGGATGGGGTATGTTTTGGAATGTGTGTATGCTTCCTCCTTCTCTTGAATTCTATGAGTATTTCCCTTTATTTTTCCAGGGGTCTGGGCGAACACCTGAGCATAATTTTCTAATATGCTTTGGATACTTCTTTTATCTTTGGACTCTGTAATAGCTAAATCGTGGATCTTTTTTTCAATCAATGCTGAATCAACAGGCTGGATCAAGCAGCTTTGCTTCTCAGGTATGGCTTGGTGGGGCACTTTGAACTGCATTGGTTCATTGTTGAACAGGCATTTTCTTCTGGAATAATTGATAACTCCATGATATTGCATTAGAAAGTCAGAACCCAATGCCACATCATAGATTAATCCAGATACAATCAAGAAAGTATGGCCCATCAATTTCGCATTAATCTTCACCTCTAACCAGATTTGACTGTTCTCGCTCATGATTCTTTTCCCATTAGCCAAGGTCAATAGGATGGGATGCATTGGCAATTGCATGATCTCCCATTTTCTCTCTATACTTTTGATTTATGCCTTTGATATGATTGATACTTGGCTTCCTGAATCCACTAGTGCTAATACCTTGGTGGAATCTATCATCACTTCAATACTAGGACACAAGCTTGTGGTTGTAACAGTCTCCATGCTTTCTTTTACCCATATTATGTTAGTCATCTGGCTACCATCTCGTTTAAACTGATTCCATTGTCTCTTTAAATATTCTGGGCATTTCCTGTATGTCCACATTCCCTTGTTCCAGGTTCAATGTTGGGGTTTCATCTTTTTCGGGATTCCTGAATCTATAGTCTATTGAAACCAAAAACTCAGCCATTTCATTTATCTTGTTGATCTGCCTTATGATCATCATTTCCTGCACCTTCATTAGCATGTTCTGTCATATGGTATGGATAATATGTGATTCTGACCATGTGACATCCAGTAGAAATCAGAGTCTTGCGGCTTGCTTTAAAAAGAATTGCGTATACGTTTCTTGATGATTAGTTGGGAATTTTTCATTGGTTATAGTGCGCAAAATGTACTCCTGTTTTTCTCCACTCCAAAATATCTTGCATAGTGCCTGGCAGTATCCTTTGAGGTCTGTTGGTTTGTGTGTCAATGATTGCCACCAGTCTTTAGTAGTTGCCTCCAAATGCTGGCTAGCTATGGCCATTTGTTCCCTATTGCTCAGTGCATAGAGTGAAAACATTCCCTTCAGACTTTCCATATGCTCCTGTGGACTCTCCTGTGATTCACCATGGAAGATCTGGATCTGCATAAATTGTGCAGTGAAGGGTAGTTCCTGATGCCTCATTTTATTTACTAGAATTCCCTTCTACAATTTTTTTTTTTAAATTCGATAAGCATGAAATTTTGGGTTGCTATACTTTCTGACTTCCTTTTAATATTATTTTTTCATTAATTATGCACCTCTCTCCCTCCTCTCTTCAATTGTCTCTATTCTGCCATTTTTTGTTGCTGCTGACTGCTGCTTATAACAGAAAAAATATTTGATCACAATGTGTATATGTATGATCTATTGAAATTCAACTGCCTTGCTGCTTGACTTTTGGTTCTTTTTCTGCACCTATAATAGACTCTTACAAAAACAATTGATTAGTGATTTGTTTCAACAATATCATCTGTATGTTTGGTTATTACAATTGTACATAGCAAAACAGTGGGAAAAAAATTTAACTCTCTCACCCCCTAACATCCTGGTTTGAAGTCATTTTGATATCTTTTTTTATAACCTGTTGGCACATTTATATAATGGCGCCAGCCAACAGCACATGAAAAAAATTCCAAACATTTGCATCAGGTTACTCAACTAGTAAATATAAATAAGTATTTGTTTACACATTATTAATTCTGACTAAATATATCATGTAAAGAAAATACATTAAACATGAAGTGCACATTGTTACAATTTCAAGGTTTATAACTTATGGCTGAAGTACATGGGTTTTATCTATAAAACATTTTTATTTTCATGTATATAGGATAAGAAACACATTTTATATGGTTATAAAACCAGATACAGAACAAAAATCACTTATAGGTGAAATACATGGGTTTTATTTGCAAAACCTTTTTATTTTTGTGTATATAACATAAGAAACACATTTTATATGGTTATAAAACCAGATACAAAAAAAAACATTTACATTTATGGTTGCAATGCATGGACATTGGTTTTAATACAAAAAATTTTACATTTTACATATATAAAATCAGAAAACAAACTCAGGTAGGAAGGAAAAATACATATATATCATCAATGATCTCATCAGGGTGTGGAGTTATTAACGAGGCACCATGATTTGGGTGAACAAAAATTGTATGTTGGGTGCCAAAAATTTACTATACCAGTCAAAACAGTATGCTCACTTAACACAATTCAAATCCTAAGCCAAAGTACCTCGAATCCGATCATGCTCAAGATACACAGGTATTGGCCTATTCTTCGAATCTCTGACCCAGTGAACAAAAATCCTGATGCTACAGTAAAATTATTTTAATTCCAGGTCCAGAAGCAATGTGGTAGAGCATAAGATCAGACTGATGATGATGATCAAGATTAGAGTAGCCCAGTCATTACATTTATTATAGTTATTCATTAATGCTAAGTTATTAACCAAAGAAAATAATTCTATAAATATTCATTAGAAAATAATTCAAAACAAACCAGGATTTACATAAAATTATATATTTAATAAAATATTGAAAAACACCTATATATGTTACAAAATGTTTCATGCTTGGGATGACATTGTCTATTTACAAAACATGGGATTTGTTTTTATAAAATCGCATTTACTACAATTATTTAATGAATATCATTTTATGGAGTATGTTATAGCTTGTGTGGAGTTAATAAACCAATTTAATAATATTTTAATAAATGGATGTTGTGGATGCTGAAAAATGAAAATAAAAGGTCGTGACATGTTTAGTGCTAAATGATTTATTTGATAAACAGGCAAAATATCTAATTATAATCATTTATCTATCTTACGAAAACTATTTTGTGTACTTTTATTGGCATTGTTTGGAAGAAACGTCTTTTATAAATAAGAACCAAACAATGCACTACATTAACAAGAATATGTGATATAATAATTAATAGAAATTTGTTTACGTCTATGGGAATCGATTAATATTTTCAAAGAAAGCAGTCTCAAAATGAACATAATAAATAATTGATGTGTAGTGCATTTCAAGAATGAGTCATTAATTTTCCAACACCTAATAAAATGTCAAACAGGCATAAATCTATTAATTAAAACACTAATGATGCTGGCATGCTATAGAGAAATACAAATCTTATGATACTTTGAATTCTTTATCCTTTTAAGACATTTTATACTGAAAAGGGGTGATACATTTGCCCTTTTTTGACAATACGGTATTGATGGAGAGGTTTGATTTGAGGCCCAGACAGCTATATGGAACTTCTGCAGCACAATCAAAACCCTATAAACCTCGCATTCCACAGGTAATGGTATTCCTGATTATGAACGATTTTGAGAACTAATGCAATAGAGGAATTGAAGTGTGGAAGTACCATAAGAGAAAGGAAAAGTCGGCCAGTAGCATTATACATGTACAGGAAACTTAACATACTTTATTTATTCAACAGCCTGTAAATGGTTTGACTCCTGAGCAATAATATACTTAAATAAAGAATCATTCTGAAAATAACTCTTTAACTACGACATTAAACTAACAAAATTTTATATTTAATTTCAATTCCCATATATGGATTAACTGATAGAATTAGTCTTACAGGCGACAATAAGGACAGGTAAAATACTTATATTAAGGTTCACGATCTTTTGATTCAATTAACAAAGTAAAAGAGGCACCCACAATAAAATATTTAAAAAAACAATGTGAATAACAGAAGTAAATATAAAACCAACCTAGCGAGCGATTTCAATTTTAAATAAACGAAACTTTATCGATAGATTTTAAATGAAGCTCCTGCTTCTTTCCAAATTAGACAATTATCCCCCCCCCCTTTAAAACTTGCAAGTTTGGTTGTTGGCATATTAAAGAAAATCAATTATAGATAGATATATAAAACAAAACAAGTTAAATATTAATGGAACCACACCAAGTTATATAACACATATTAAGCGTGAAAGGTAAGTTAAACTTGCTACAGAGAGAGAGAGAGAGAGAGAGAGAGAGTTTAAGAGAATAATTAATAAAAACTCATAAATGACTCTATGAATGAAAATACAAAGGTTGAATTACATATTACAAAAGGATTACTTATTAAGGTAGCTCTACACAAAGTGGTCACCTACGAACAGCAGGCAATCAGGTTGGCAATTATACAGTTATCCTGCATTGGCCAGTCAAACGGATGAAAACTTGATGGCATTAGGATAGACAGTTCTCCGAGAGAAAGGCATTTTTTTTCTACTCACAGTTCATAGCACCAAACCTCAGTGGACTTCTTAACATTTTTTTTAGGTCCTGAAACGCTTTGAAACTAAACTGACCAAAAACAACCAAACTCAACTGACCCTTATTTCATGGTCTAAAAAGTTAAATTTTTACCCTGCCAAGAATGCAATCTCAGTTGCCCACAGCTATCTCTGTAGTCTCTTAAAAACATTTAATTAGTAAAATATTTTTAAAATAGATAAGGCTCAAAATACCATATGATAGATTTTTAAAGTGTTGAAAACAAACTAACAAAAGAATTTAAATTTATAATTTTAAACAACGAAAATCCGATTATCGATACAGATAATTTTGGTATTTTGAGCCAATTGTTTTTTACATTCCAATGCTTTAAATACACACATATATAAAAAGATTTACAATTATACAAAGAAAACATTTAATTTTTCAGCAATAAATATTAATAAAATTATTGCTTCGTTCATATATATATATATATGCATCATGCACAGTACTGTTTTACATTACCATAATTAATTTTTACTAATTTCTCTAATCATTATGCACACAGTGTGTGGGTGAAAGGCATATATTTATGATGAGGTCTGAATTGCACACACCACAGGTGGTTAGTGTAGATGGTGAAGCATGAAGCTCGATGGCGATTAGACATTGACTGCTTCATTATATATATATGATAAATAAATATACAAGTATAATAAACAATTATTTTAGGATCTTTCATGTCTTGATGCAAATACTGAAATCCATAAAAAGTATTAAATTACATATATGTATATGTCTTTGGCACATATACATAATATATTAGATTTTCAGTAAAAAATATGCATTCCTTATGATACAGTTTTATTTAAAATTACACAATTAAAATATCTTCAAAGTAATTAACAAAAAAGATAATTGACATTTTTATGATTAATGATTCCAAATTACAGCATCATGCCTCTTACATTTCAGCATTTCTGACATTTTTCTTTGTCTCACACATCAACGTAAAATATATGATCAAATGATTATTTCTTTTCAGAAAATAATAAATTTGATTTAATTTGATAGATATTTTTGTCTACTACGGAAATAAATTTTAAATGTTCACACTTTGTTTCTATAAATATTTAAAAAAATAAGGTTGTAATCAAAGCAAATACTTTACATATCATTTGTAGAAAGATTATTTTCAGTTTATAAATATATGATAAAATGATTATTACTTAACAGAAAATAAAAAATTTGACTTCCTTTGATAAATATTTTTGTTTACTACTGAAATAAATTTTAAATGTTCACATTTTGTTTCTTAAATATTAAAAAAATGAGGCTACAATCAAAACAAAGACATTACACCCTGCTACACATCATCGTTTTTAGAAAGATTATTTTCAGTTTATAAAATCAATGAAATATTTATTGTTTCTCATTATTTTTAAAAATGTGAACAAATATTTATTTATTTCTCTTATATCTAATGAATTATGTTTTAAAAGTTTAAATTTTTTGAATATTTATTGCTAAATTATGATATTTTCTTATTGTAAATATAACAGATTGCTTATTATCAAAGCTAGAATTTTTTAATTTGCTTGAGGCCATATTTACATTAGCTGCTAATATAACATTATATTTTTGAAAATAAAGTATTTCAAGTTGATATAAGTTATAATTAATTTATATTTCTTGATATCTTACAAATATAGTGCAAATTATTTTTTAAAAAAAATTAAAACCATAATAAATTTGCAAATAAACATGTTTTTACATTATTGAAAACTGAAATATCATAAAACACTGAATGTTTTACAGTCTTGGCAAGAGACAATGGCTGAACATGTCACAGTGTGGCTTATGTCTATTGTAAGAGAGGGAATTTTGAATTTACCACCTTTTAGAGCAGAATTTTTGAAAAAAAAAAATATTATACTAAAATATAAATATGTAACTTTTTTTTCACATTAAACAGTGAAGCTATAAATTTTACACTAATTTATAATAGGTTTGCTTAGCACTTTCGAGATTTCATGTTCGAATCTCATACTCATAGCTTGTAAATAAAGATTGTTATGGTTTATGCAAATGCGTTTGAACATGAAATCTCAAAAGTGCTAAGTAAACCTATTATAAATTAGTGTAAAATTTATAGCTTCACTATTTAATGTGAAAAAAAAGTTGCATATTTATAATTAGAATTTTATTAGTGAAGAGAAAAATAATTTATTACTAAAATATACCATTTTACATGCATTTTAACGTATAATACTTATGAAAAAATTTACTAGGGGGTGAATTAGCCAAAAGATGAAATAATTCAGTTCAACAGGTCATAAAGTTAATCTGCAATAGCTACAATGTCCTTTACAAATGTTCAGACTACTAGCAGTTTCTAATATTGCTCATAAGAAGAGGTTTTGTTTTACATAAATATATTAATTTTGAGCATTATCTACAATATATATTTAATGTTTATAGAAAAAAACTAAAAAATAGAGTGATATATTTGTGAAAATAGTGAAATAAAATTATTTTTGTTTAGCTGTTTGATGTCTTACAATCAGTTTATGACAAAATATATTTGCTTCTTATTGTTGTTTCTATTTGTTACAACACATTTTATAATATTTGCCTTAAAAAGTAGAAAAAAATTCATTTGAAAATTTTTCAGCTGTTTAGACTACAAGAAGTATGAGATATCTCTCAATCAAAAAAAGTAAGGTATTGAATGTATGCTATGCAAAAAAAATTCAAACTAATTTTATTTTTTTAAAAAGAGAGACATACTTAGGAAGATACTAAGGTGGACATCTGTTTAATTTAAAGAATAATATGAAATGAAGACATTTGACAATTAATACTGATATAATAGAGAACACAATTGTAGCCATTGAGTGTTAATAAATTTAATATTGTAAAATTCTTTATATTTTCTATTAACAAATGAAAAAAGTGTCTCTATGTTTTCTTATAATTCATCAAGAAAAGTAAGTAAAATCTTAATAACTTTTTTATTTTTCTGGTTTTAACTCTTGTATAGATCATATATGACAATGTAATTTTCATCAAAACATCTTCATGGTTGTTTCATGTAAGGTTATTTAGATACTATTCCCATTTTTTATGTTAAAAAACTATAATCTAGTATATTATATATTTTAATTTGTTATTATTTGTTGGTGAAGTTGCAATCAAGAGAAAAAAAGGTTATAAAGTGTGAGCATTATAAAGCAGATTTTGGCACAATAGCAATAATAGAAGAGCTTTTTTTTCAATTTTTTTAAACTTTAAGTTGTAAATATTGTTTGTTTGTCTTTTTTTTTTTTTTTTTACAAATAAATGATGTTTATATTTAGCCTTTCAGTCTTCCTGATATTGTCCTCTTGAAAAAATCATTTTGAATGTATTTAAAAGTACACATTTAGAACTATTTTGTTTAGTATATTTATTTTAAAAATGTATTTTTATTATATTTATACTGTGTATAATTTTCCCAATTAAAATAGAATATGAGAAATATATTTTGAAGAATTTTTAAATAAAATAAAAGATTTGAATATCTGTTTATCTTTGATAATTGTAACATAATGAATGCCTACATTTAAATATTTTTAAACATTTTAAAAAATGCAAATAATTATTAATATTCTTTATCAAATTGCATTTAAAAAGCAAAACTAAAACCTACTTGACTGCTAGATTTTTTTCTGCTAATTACCAAAGTCATATTTCTGACTATTAATCAATTTCTTTTATAAGTGACTTCATTTCTTAATGGCAAGTGTAACTATGAAATTTACGTATTTTTTACAACTAATATTTGAATTGTAAGTCAATTGGTCATGTTAATAGACAACTTTGTCAGTGTAGTTTTGAATTCAGATGGAGCTTGTACAATACATTCTGCAAAATAAAAGAGTTATCTACATATTATTTCTCTAAATATATTCTGTAAATTTTTTTAGTATTGTAAACTTATGTCGTGAGAAACATTAGATATTTTATATTGTAAAATCAAAGACTGTTTTGTTTAATTTCTAATATTTTCTTATTGCTAAACAGAAATATATTTTTAATAATAAATATATTAAAAAATACATTTTGCTATTAAACTGAAGGTCACATGTAAGAAATCAATAGATCAATATTTAACATCAATGTAATGTGACAAATTACTTACAGAAGAGTTAAAAATAACTCATTATAATACATTTTTGTCAAAAAAAGAATCATTACAATACTTTTGTATCTTTGTTTAATTTTTTTGTGATAAAAATTCTAATTTAAATTTAAAAATGTGAGTTACTTTATTGAAAAACTTGATATCAGTTATTTGGATGTAATGTTTATGATAGCAGCATTCAGCATTTGCACAGTAAATTTTTTTTTCAAAAGGTCTATGAGTGGAATTGTACATATTGAAATTGTGGTAGCAGCAGGTGAAAGGTTGTATACCAAAATCTTAAAGTATTTAAATGATAGAAATTATTTTTTCTTTGTTTCTATGATTCTGTTTACAATATTTTTAGTTAAATCTGAGTACAAGATAAAAAAGTAATAAACATAAAAAAATAGTTTTAATTTCCATCTCTATGTAATATAGTCTTATAGTTAATTGTTCAACAAAGTGGTAAGTTCAATATAGTACTTCCATTTAATTATCAAACTGAATAATATTTATTTAGATTTTAATTTCAATCCTCTATTGCTGTGAGCAATTACACAGGGTTTATATACACACATGTATAATTAACTATTCATTCAATATATTTAATGTTTACTGAAGTAAATAGAGGGATTTGAACTTAGGATTTTTAATCTATATCCATCTTCCACTCCATCTCAACCAAGCAATACATATAAACACATACATGTGAAAAAGATAAATGATACCTAATATTCATATTTCATGCAGAACTAGCACTAATCTTTTAGGACAGATCATACATTCCACAAATATATACAATCAGTGCTGGACTTATATTAAGATAGCAATTCCTTAATTTTTTATGGACAGCCTTCAATCTTCTCACCCTTTTAACAATTCAACTGTCCATTTCATTTAAGAACCAACAACAGAATGTTCAAAGCCCATGGTGGATTTGATATTGTATTCAAATCCATGTAGACCTTATGTTAATCTAACCCCTCATATAATGAGACCATTACATATCCATTTATATTAATAGGAGAGAGATGGGCTGAACTTACACTATGATATAACCTATTTCCAAGGCAATTTGCAAATAACTTGTTCATTCAGTATATTTAATGTTTACTAAAGTAAATAGAGGCATTTGAACTTAGGATTTTTAGTCTATATTTATCTATCACTCCATCTCAATATTTATATATATATCAGTCAAATAATGCAAAACAAAAGTAATGTTCTCTGGTTAAATAATTATATTCCAAGTATTTACTTCTCACTTCATTTTTTTTTAGCCCAGCTGTATAGAGTGCTTTTTTAAAATTTTTACATCATGAAATTTATTGCGCAATCAAACTTAACAATATATAACCACGAATTTTTACATCATTTTTATGTATTAAATAATATATTTTAAAAGGATAACAAGAAAAGGTACATAACCATTGATGAGATCAAGTATTATTGCTCTTATTAATGTGCTTTTTTTCTCTAGTTATTTTATTTATGTATCAGAGGAGAGCCTCATGCAAATTAAATAGATTAATGGACAAGTTAAATAGAAAATGGATAAAATTTGAAAGTAGTAAAATGTTTTTTTTTTTATCTTGTAGAATCTAATAAAACTTAAACTTGTACAATATATATATTAGCCATCTAAAGTCATTTTACTTTGTATTACATTTCATTATGTTAAAAAAAAAATTGATAAATGTAAATTTTAAAATTTCAAATTAATTTTTATTATTATAATAATCAGGGTTTTTTTTAATGGAAATTATATTCTTAAAACTACGTTTTTAAAAGATAGGTAGGACATTGTTGAACTTGTTACGTTTCTTTTTTCTCTTTTTTAAAAAATGAAAGTAAACATGTTGATTAAATATAAAATTATGCTAGTTTTTTTAAGTTTATTAACAAAACTCATATATTATATTTTCTTTTTCAATAAGACCCGTCAAAATACGTTTCCAGAAACATAAATGCTTCAGCTTCGAGTATACTAATATATAAACAAGTCAAGTAAATACAATTATTTCACAGCTGGACAGCATTTTACAGATTAGCTTTGATTTAAAATTGCTTTCAAAAACACATTAAATAACTGTTGCTTTAGAAAATCACCTTTTGACTAAGAAGATACCTTTAAAGTCAAACTAATAAAGAAAAACTTGCAAACAGAGCGTGAAATTATAGAAAGGTAAAGTTTACCATTTAGTTTATTCAACAATTTATAAAACTTGAATCTAAAATGATTTAAAAGATAATATCAAAACATATATATGAATATCTATATTACGACAGTTTTGTATTTATGTTCTTATACTTTGTAGAATCTATTTATAAATAGACAATAAATAGTCTATTTTAGGCAGGTCTTCGTAAGTTCCTCTATACAGAAAATGAATAAAAAAAGACAAAATCTGCAATTTTTTTTACATCTCTAGTTAAAAATAATTAATTTCTTTTGTCAATCAATAATTACAAATCTATTTAGGTTGATTAGAGGAAAAATTCAAAGCTTGCTTAGCATCTAAAAAAATCTCAATTTTGACCATATTAAAATCCCAAGTTGGGGTTGATAAATGAATTTACTAATGATGACATCACAAGATCTTCATCTTTGAGCTCATGCATATGTGTGAAGGTAAAATAGGTAATAAATATAATTAAACGTCCAAAATTATTTTGGTAAGAAGAATTGAATTATCACACTAAAAGTTCTAGTATGCGATGTTAGATGGATATGGATATTTTAATGAACCAAGCTTTGTTAATAACCGATTTGATTACTGCATACTGGTCTGAGTGATATGGAGTTTATTAAAGTTAAAGATTTAAATCTAAAATTAAGACTCTATAATAAATTATGTTAATAAAATGGCATATACTAAAAAACAATAAGAATCACTTAAGTTGTAATACTTGACTGATTAAACCAACATGGCTTAGATCCAAAAAATTAATAATCTTAGACATACAATAGCTGCATTATTTATGCAATGGAATTAATTTAAATATTATTACAAACATGACAAAAACATGAATATCTGGAACTTTTTAGGCTAAATGCAAATTTTGTGGAGTGTTTATGGAATTGTTTGTTTACATGCTTATTAAAAAAGTTTTATTTAAAATAAAAAGTTATTTAAAACTTATTTTTTGTTATAAAAATGATAATGCTACTTAAAGATTGAATAATCTTTTATTTATAAGATTTAAAAGACAAATGTGAGAGCAGTGAAAATTATTCAGAGAAAAAATATTTGTATTACAATTAGAGCAAGATGCTCCCAAAATCTGGGCTAAGTAACTGTAGGAGTGTGCAATGGCATTTAGGCCTGCAACAGCTAATATGAACAGGACTGTTCTATAGACCATAAGTTTCTCTGCAAAAGCACAGAAATATTGGGCCATGTAAACAGCATATTTCTGTGTTTTTAGCAGAGAAAGAATGCCACCAAGTGGCTTACCTGGCCTACTGATGAGTACCAATTAATGTTTCAAAAACCTTAGCTTAGCTTAAGTAAAAAATTCCCTCTTTCTACATGCAAATTATGTATGTATTCATGTACACTCATACTTGTATGTGGAAATGTATGTTACTATATTTTAGGCTAATATTATTTTTTAATCAAATAATTTGCAATAAAAAACACAATATACCAAAAAGAGTAATTAAATCTTTGAGCCAATCAAGTGATCATAAATATAATTGAATATAAACAGTAGTTGTATAAATAAATCCACAGTAATATTGAAAAGTCTCTATTTAGTCAAGTTAATTGAACTATTATGCTCAACTTATCATACAGATGCTAAAATATTACTTGATTTCATGAATTAATCATAGATTATTTTAAATTTAGAACATTTTACCTTGAAATTTTCTTATAAATAAAACAAAAATAGAATATTATGTCATTTTAATGTTATCTAGTCTTATAACGGAGACATTTCTTATCATTTATATTGAAAATATAAAACTTCATTATGCATCGTGTTATATTGCATTAGCTCAAAATACTAATAATGATTAAAAAATATTTAAGGCAAATTTTTAATTTCTCTTGCAGATTAATATGTGAATAAATTCAAAAAGATAATTATTTATTACAATTCTTTTTTTATGCATAGAAAAACAATAAATGTTTATTTTAATCCTGTATTTTAACATTGCTCCACAAACATAAATTTTGAAATATTTTTTTTAGTATCAATATTAGTACTCTATTTAATTCTCCTGTATATTGCTACTATCTGAGCAGTGTAGTCCAATGTTAAAAATGCATATTAATGAACTAAAAATTGATTCTAAGTGACAAAAGCAAAAACAATATTAGTTTGGACAATTGTATGAAACTGTTGAACTTAATCTGACACATTGGTAACTTGAATGTAGTTGCATGGTCTCCCAAAGCAATGATGATAAAAAAAATTCAATAATAATAAATATTTATTTTAGCTATAGTATTTATAATGACTTTCCTTGGAAGTGAAAGTTAACATTCAAAAAGAAGATAAAATATTAATATTTTTCAGCCATAGCATTAGTGAAAGACTTTTGTAAATTCTATGGAGAAGAAAAAAATCAGGAGATTGAATTTTTATTTTTAGCATTAACAATCACATTGGACTTATTTTGGTCACATTGTAAGATGATCTAACTCGGAATTATCAAACTGGCAACTCATGACATGCATTTTTTGTGGATTGCAGTGACTTATAGAATAAAATTTATTTAAAGGATTTGCTTTGTATAAACTAATAGTATTATAAAAAGGGCATTCAAATCACTTTGTTTCTATTAGTGCAACTGTAGGGTTCATGCATTAGGTTCCAATATGCTGATTTCAATTTGTTTTGTTGTTCAATATAGAAAATATTTTGGCAAAAATTTAATTATTTAATGATTATTTAAATTTATGCTCAATATTATTTTTATTAAAATATTGTTTTAAAAGTCAACAATTAAAAGAAACAAATATGAAGAAAAATAAAAATTTCAAGAAACATGGGAATTCAATTATTTCTGTATATTCCTTTTAATTATTTATTGGCTATATATTTTTCTTTAGCTTAATAATAGTTTCTTGATAGCTTTTTAATTAGTTATTAATTTGATATTTTTTAAAATAAATATTTTAATAATTGTGAAATTTAAAAAGCAGAATGAATAACAACTTGAATACATATTGTGTAATCTTATATGATGGCAGTGCTGAAATAAACTTCACACCCCTAAACTAATTGTTTAGAAAAGTGAATAATAC